>CM042789.1:19115056-19693239 GCA_018691245.2 Ips nitidus | reverse complement strand
CAANTTNANNCCCCNNCGTNAGANANNNGGANTTGATCTGCNCCNGATATCTTTTTTATCCGATNNGATTCCACATCTAATCAGATGGNNNGNANACAACTCCTGCNTGGTCNTNCTTNCTNTCTATAANAAGANTAGANNNAGNCTTATGCGTCAGTTTCCNTTNGACCTTAGCCACNNCGNCCACGNNACGTACNGTNTNNGTGTCANGCTCTGNTNTTGGGNNTTCCGGGGNTANGTGCAGAATAAAGNANATAGNGGCGCTNTCNTGTAGCNACCCGANGNATGGGAGCNATTGCACNTGGGGCCNGATTGNCNAGNCGGNCCCGTNNTGNNGCNAAGNGTTGCNCTTTCAGACTGTTNNAGCNNAAAACGACGNGGTCGAGGGGGTAANAANCNCGACNCCAACGCGAACNGTCACCGTACCNACNNGCNTGNTNNCTNCTGCAGGCANTCCATGAGNAGAATGAAATTTGAATTTCCTGTAACACGGTTATTTTTGGGAGTTTCGGGAAGTTGAACCACTTAAAAGAACTGGAGTAAACTCCTCTTTTCAGTTTTGCAAACCAAAAAACTCGATCATTAAAATTGTGTACAGGGTGACCAAAAAACTTGAACCACTATACTTTGCGTGCACCCCCTGTATACTGGAAGCAAAAGCGGTCCTGCAAACTTACGGAGCGGCGTTAAGGAGTTCACTGGGAACACTTTTGCTCTCTTGCAAATTTTTCGTAAATCTAACCATTTTTGAGTTATTTGACAAAAACTGTTTTGGTGTACTCTAGAATTGGTCTGAAATTTGAACACCTTGTATCTCGATTATTTTTCAGAGTTCAAAGAGGTTAAAACACTCAAAATAACGGTCTCGAGTTCCTCTTTCTAGTGGTGATAACCAAAACACTCTCTCATAAGAATTGCGTACAGGGTGGCCCAAACACTGGAAACACTGCACGTTTGAGTCGTGATTGATTTAATAGTGAAACCGAAAAAAAATGACGATACCTCTCTGCGTTTCGCGTAAAACGTCGTGGCGCAGATAAGATAGAATTGCTATTTTCGGTCGAATCCCACTAAATACAGTATGAAAATACCCAGAAAAAAATAATAAACGTCGTTAACCCGGTGAAAAGTTAATGTTGCGAAGGTTAGTGTCGCGCAAAGTGGATTGCGACGAGGATGTGTTTTTCGCGTGTGCGTGACGTCAATTGGATATTTTGTCGGGCAAGGTTAAGTAAGTAAATGCCTTCCAACTATTTTCGAATTGAGGTTGGTAAGTAATGCTGGAATTTTACGTCAATTGTTTGGTCTAGGCCCGCCTCTGCGCCAGACCTAGATGATAGCGAAAGTTTTTGCCAGTCTAAACGTATACAAAAGAGATCATTACCTCGTGGCGTGAGTTTTTTTTTATCAAAATCTCCAGATTTCGCGTCTAAAAAGAAAACATTACGTAGTTTTTTCGCTTAATTTAGATTTTTTGATGGTTTGAGTATTTACAACCCATTTACTGTGCCATAGAATAATCTAAAAGTTATTCAACCCAAGATTTTATTACTTGACCGCCAGAGGGCATCAATTTGAATTACCCAGTACCTATGAATTGCAAATTTACAGTGTACAGGTTGTCCCAAATTTCGATAATGGGGTCGTAAACCATAGTAGAATATAAAAGTTTTAAAGTATAAATGCATATATCAATCATAACTCAAAATTGTAGTGGATCCAGTTTTTGGGCCACCCAGTACGCAATTCTTATGAGAGAGTGTTTTGGTTATCACCACTAGAAAGAGGAACTCGAGACCGTTATTTTGAGTGTTTTAACCTCTCCGAACTCTGAAAAATAATCGAGATACAGGGTGTTCAAGTTTTAGACCAATTTTAGAGTGCACCAAACCAATTTTTGCCCAACAACTCAAAAACGGTTAGAGTTCCAAAAAAAATGCAGGAGAGCAAAAATGATTGTAACGAACTTCTTAACCCCGCACTGTCAGTTTTCAGGACCGTTTTTGCTTCCACTACACAGGGTGTGCACGGAAAGTGTGGTGGTTCTGGTTTTTAGGCCACCCTGTACACAATTTTTAAGAAATCATTTTTTGATTAACACCAATAAAAACAAGACTTTAAGACGGTTTTTTTAAGTGGTTTAACCATCCTGAAATCCTAAAAATAAGCGAGTTACAGGGTGTTTAAATTTCAGACCACTATTTCAGTGATTTGAAAATTTGTTGCACCAAATCAGTTTTTGTCAAATAACTCGTAAACGGTCAGAGTTAGAGAAAAATTGCGAGAGACCAAAAATGTTTGTAATATACAGTTTAACCCACCCATGTAAGTTTTTATGTAAGCCAGTACCGCTACTATACAGAGGGCGCATGAAAAGTGCAGTGATTCCAGTTTTTGGGTCACCCTGTACACAATTTTTAAGAGAGAATTTTTTGGCTATCAGTACTGTAAAGAGGAACTCGAGACGGTTATTTTGAGTGGTTCAACCTCCCTGAATTGGGACAAATAACCGAGATACAGGGTGTTCAAATTTGAGACTCATTTTAGAGTGCACCAAACCATTTTTTGCCCAATAACTCAAAAACGGTGAGAGTTACGAAAAATTTGCAGGAGAGCAAAAATGATCCTAATGAACTCTTTAACCCCGCACTGTAAGTTTGCAGGACCGTATTTGCTTCCACTACACAGGAAGTGCACGAAAAGTATGGTGACCCTGGTTTTTAGGCCACCCTATAAATAATTTTTAAGATAAAATTGTTTGATTAACACCATTAAAAACAGGACTTCACGACGGTTTTTTTAAGTGGTTTAACCATCCTGAGCTCCTAAAAATAAGCGAGTTACAGGGTGTTCAAATTTCAGACCACTCTATTTCACTGATTTGAAAATTTGTTGCACCAAATCAGTTTTTGTCAAATAACTCGTAAACGGTCAGAGTTACAGAAAAATTGCGAGAGACCAAAAATGTTTGTAATATACAGTTTAACCCACCCATGTAAGTTTTTATGTAAGCCAGTACCGCTACTATACAGAGGGCGCATGAAAAGTGCAGTGATTCCAGTTTTTGGGTCACCCTATAAATAATTTTTAAGATAAAATTGTTTGATTAACACCATTAAAAACAGGACTTCACGACGGTTTTTTTAAGTGGTTTAACCATCCTGAGCTCCTAAAAATAACCGAGATACAGGGTATTTAAATTTGAGACTGATTTTAGGGTGAACCAAACCAATTTTTGTCAAATAACTCAAAAACGGTGAGAGTTACAAAAAATCTGCAGGAGAGAAAAAATGATCCTAATGAACTCCTTAACCCCGCACTGTAAGTTTGCTGGACCGTTTTTGCTTCCACTACACAGGGTGTGCACGAAAAGTGTGGTGGTTCTGGTTTTTAAGCCACCCTGTACACAATTTTTCAGATATTTTTTTTCTATTAACACTATTGACAACAGGACTTCACGACGGTTTTTTTAAGTGGCTTAGCCATCCTGAGCTCCTAAAAATAAATGAGTTACAGGGTGTTCAAATTTCAGACCACTCTATTTCAGTGATTTGAAAATTTGTTGCACCAAATCAGTTTTTGTCAAATAACTCGTAAACGGTCAGAGTTACAGAAAAATTGAGTGAGACCAAAAATGTTTGTAATAAATTGTTCAACCCACCCATGTAAGTTTTTATGTAAGCCAGTACCGCTACTATACAGGGGGCGCATGAAAAGTGCAGTGGATCCAGTTTTTGGGCCACCCTGTACGCAATTTTTAAGAAAGAATTTTTTGGCTATCAGTACTGTAAAGAGGAACTCGAGACGGTTATTTTGAGTGGTTCTGCATCCCTGAACTCTGATAAATAACCGAGATACAGGGTGTTCAAATTTGAGACAAATTTTAGAGTACACCAAGTGAAGTTTTCAAGAGAGCAAAAATGTTCAGTCTACGTGGGCAGTATTTGGGTAAATCACCCAAAGCTGAATTGCCTACCTACTGTACTGAGATGTACACAAAATGCTAACAGACTGTCAAGTTCAGACTGTGAATATGGTATATCGCGTTTACCACAGTAGTGACTATTCTGAACTTCGACACATTAAAATGATAATTTGTGGCTCATTGGAGCTTTAAACTGACACACTCTAGTGCTTTTAAAATGTTTTGAATCAGTCCAAGTAAATTTGGAATTTGATGTCGAGTTAATTGGAATCATTTTACAGCGACTCTTACGGCAGTTTAGGGCACTAATTAGCGCCACAAACCCGCACTCGAGTGTGATCAGCTTTTTAGAATGAGAAAATAGATTTTTTTCCTGTACTTTCGTGTTTTTTTAATCAAATTGTCGTTCTTATTAGTGTGTTATTAATTTCCCAACAAGACCAGACGTCTGGCCTACCTACACAGCAAAATCCTGAACGTTCCTAACTAAGAATAATTACGAAGCATTCCTTTCGAAGGGTCTGAGTAGCAAAGAAATCCCTTCCTACACTCGGCACGGTCTCGTTTTAATCTCGTTGACCTTTAAATGTGTCTGGACAAAAATTAGCGTCTATAATGCCATCAAAGTTGAATGAAACGCACAAAAGTTCATTGTTTTTGTTTTTTAGTTGACATTCACGTGATAACGTCCTGTCTATAGAGATAGAATAGTTTATTAAGCAAAAAAGCAAGAAAATTGTAGGGAATTTCATTCTCTACAAGATTGTATTAAGGTGCTTTTGCCCTTAAGGGACTCCATATGGAGTTACAAGGCCTAAAAGTGACTGGATGCACCAAACTGTTTTTTTTTTTAATAACTTCACTTTGACTGAGCGTAGCTCCGTTATTTAAGGATCTACAAAAAAGTGTAAAGAATGAAAATTGTAGGGAATTTCATTCTCTACAAGATTGTATTAAGGTGCTTTTGCCCTTTTTAAGGAATTGCAAGGTCTAAAAGTGACTGGATGCACCAAACTGGTTTCTTAAAGTAGTTTCTAGTCAAAGTTTTTAATTTTTCTTACTATTTCTAAGACAGCTGTTACAGTTTTTCAGATATTTTCACTAAATTTTTAGCCATAAGTTCTAATATAAGTAGCATCTTTAGTGATCTGCAGATTTTGGTAGGAAGCACTAAAATAATCCAGTTGACAGCCTAGAATTTATGTTTTATTTGGAATTTTTTTCTTTTAGCCTAATAATATACAGGATATCCCATTTAAAATAGTCTAACTTTCAGGGCTTTAAGCGTCACTTTTCAACTAGTTTCTTGGTTGGGTTAAGACCAATTTTAAACGCAAATATCTCAGAAACTGTACGCATTTAGTAGAAGCAATATTTAAGAGAAAGACAGTCGATATCAGTAATTCGACAGAGAAACTCACTTTAAGATCAGTCAGTAAAGCCTGTCATTTTGCGATACATTGTGTTTTTTTCATTCAAATCAGAAAATGACTGAAAAGATATGTCTAATAATAATACAGTGGAAAAAATGATTACAACAGAGAGAGAAGCGACGAAAAAAAAAAGAAAGCGACACGCGACGTCTACCTGCACTGACCAAGAGAAAAAAAAAATGGCCAAGATGGAGGTAAACGTACCTGAAATGTGGGTCTGGGGTTCGAGAACCTAAAAAAGGTCAACCCGACCAAATTCCATCGCTGATGGTATTACCGAAGGATAATTTGGTTTTCGCATTATACGAGGAGAGGTTGTTGTTTGTAGGCGAAAAACAGGTGGGAGTTTATTGCCTTTGTTATTTATTGCATTAAAGTAAAATGAACGTCATTGTCCGATTTAATTTAGAATTTTGGAAGTGGGTCAAGGCTCCGCCTTTTCCCCCCCTCTCTTGGTCTCTGCAGGTGAATTACCAAGAAAATTGAAAATAATGAAAAGGTGAGTGTGTTTACGTCGGATGTTTCCAGCCAAAAACAAACAGGCTTGCATACATATTACTTAATTTTTGTAGGAAAAACTACCTTTTAGAATTTAGACACACTTTAGTTTGATATTCATTTTGGCAGTGTTGCCAAAATATTAAAATAATCTGTCAAAACACGGTAGATCAAAAAATTAACAATTTATATAAGAAAAAGCAAATTTTATTTTACATTATTATACAGGGTGTTTTTTAATGATTCTACATGAAAAAATAATGCCTGTATGCTGTATAAACTATACTTCAAAAATACAGTTTTTCATCAATTGTTTTCTAAGTTTTCACATTAGTGACAGATATCACATAGTTTTAGGGGATAATAATTTAGCTAGACAGTCACGTGACTACTGTCATAAAACACGTTTTATATCAAATACTTCAAGAAAAATTTTCCCTGATTTTTGCACCTTTTGAGCAAAGTTTGACAGTTAAGCTATACAGTTACGTGATCCACTTGGAGTGAGAAAATCACAGTTTTAAGCACATTTTTAGAATCCTCATTAAATTTCCTATCCAATAACCTGAAAAAACACTACAAAATTTGGTACAGTCAGGGAGAAAAACGGTGTCAAGGTTTGAACTGCCAGAAACATAATTTGAAAGGACAGTCAAGGACAAAATTGACTTTAAAACCAACTTAGAGGGAGAAAATGACAGTTTTAAGCACATTTTTGGAATCCTCATTAAATTTCCTATCCAATAACCTGAAAATACACTACAAAATTTGGTACAGTCAGGGAGAAAAGCGGTGTCAAAACTTGAACTACCAGAAACACAGTTTGAAAGGACGGTCAAGGACAAAATTGCCTGTAAAACCTACTTGGAGTGAGAAAATGACTGTTTTAAGCACATTTTTGGAATCCTCATTAAATTTCCTATCCAATAACCTAAAAAAAATACTACAAAATTTGTTAAAGTCAGGGAGAAAAGCGGCGTCAAAGTTTGAATTGTCAGAAACACAGTTTGAAAGAACAGTCAGGGACAAAATCTCGTGTAAAACCCACTTGGAGTAAGAAAATGACCGTTTTAAGCACATTTTTGGAATTCTCATTAAATTTCCTATTTAATAACCTGAAAATACACTACAAAATTTGGTACAGTCGGGGAGAAAAGTGGTGTCAAAGCTTGAACTGCCAGAAACACAGTTTGAAAGAACAGTCAAAGACAAAATTGCCTGTAAAACCTACTTGGAGTGAGAAAATGACAGTTTTATGCACATTTTTAGAATCCTCATTAAATTTTCTATCTAATAACCTAAAAAAAATACTACAAAATTTGGTACAGCCGGGGAGAAAAGCGGTGTCAAAGTTTGAATTGTCAGAAACACAGTTTGAAAGAACAGTCAGAGACAAAATTGCCTGTAAAACCTAGTTGGAGTGAGAAAATGACAGTTTTATGCACATTTTTGGAATCCTCATTAAATTTCCTATCTAATAACCTGAAAATACACTACAAAATTTGGTACAGTCGAGGAAAAATGCGGTGTCAAAGTTTGAATTGTCAGAAACACAATTTGAAAGGACAGTCAGAGACAAAATTGCCTGTAAAACCCACTTGGAATGAGAAAATTACTGTTTTAAGCACATTTTTGGAATCTTCATTAAATTTCCTATCTAATAACCAGAAAAAAATTCTACAAAATTGGGTACAGTCAGGTAGAAAAGCAGTGTAAAAACTTGAACTACCAAAAACACAGATTGAAAGGACAGTCAGGTACAAAATCGACTTTAAAACCAACTTGTAGTGAGATAATGACAGTTTTAATCACATTTTTGGAATACTCATTAAATTTACTATCCAATAACCTGAAAATACACTACAAAATTTGGTACAGTCAGGTAGAAAAGCGGCGTCAAAACTTGAACTGCCAGAAACACAGTTTGAAAGAACAGTCAGAGACAAAATTGCTGGTAAAATCTACTTGGAGTGAGAAAATGGCAGTTTCAAGCACATTTTTGGAATCCTTGTTAAATTTCCTATCTAATAACCTAAAGAAAATACTACAAAATTTGGTACAGTCAGGTAGAAAAGCGGCGTTAAAACTTGAACTGCCACAAACACAGTTTGAAAGGACAGTCAGGTACAAAATCGCCTGTAAAATCTACTTGGAGTGAGAAAATGACAGTTTTAAGCACATTTTTGGAATCCTCATTGAATTTCCTATCCAATAACCTGAAAATACACTACAAAATTTGGTACAGTCGGGGAGAATAGCGACATCCGTCAAACGTATGTATAATATGAAACAAAATGGGGCAGTATGTGAAGACCCAAGGCAAATATGGATTAGTGTTCAAAAAAAGTGCAGTTTCCAAGAAAAGAACAAATTGAATTGTAAATAAAAATAAGAGAAAATGAAAATTTAATAGTGTGAACATTTTCACGAAAAGGAAATAATTTTTTATGACTTTTGACACTTTTTTTTTGTAAGTTAGACGTATGATTACATAATTTTCAAATAATTTTTTTTTAAATGCATGAAAATTTTGAAAATTCTCTATTCTTTCCATTGTTCAGAAAGTGATTCTGAACATGTTTGGTTTTTGGAAAAAGTTTCGTATCTCTAACCGTTTCCGAGATATTCGACTTTTTTACTGTATTTTTTGAACTTTACACAAAAATTTTGAAAACTTTTGAAAACTTCAGGGACCGTTAAAAGCTCAAAATGTTCGTTTTGAACTGTTCTTTCACCTCGTGCTTGCAGCAGCAACACAGATTATATACAGGGTGTTCAAAAAAGAAAAACAGTTAAATTTTGTTAGTTGTGACCGCGTTTATACGGTTGTAATTGGATGTAGAAAGTCATTTTTGGTGTTCAACAAGTTTCCAAGATTTTCCACTTTCTTTGCAAATTGTAGCCAATGTGATGCTTTTAGTAGTATAAATTCCATTTACTTAAGTAAAAAAGTAAATATTTCTGCCTAATTTTCAAATTAATAAAGCTGAAATTAACCATTTTGTATGGTTTAAGGTTTTTTGATTGAATGACTTATATTTTTGTTTTTTTTTTTAAATAAATAACTGATTTTTGTTTGTTGAGGAGAAAAGAAAATGTTTTTTTTTGTAAACTCTGTTTCTTATTAAAAAAATGGTAGTTTCTATTTGAAAGCATACATACAATTTGGCACACTCTGTACAGAGCTTTGCCTGAAAAATTTACCAAAGTAACTATTTATCATCTGAGCTACTAATGCGAGCCTTAATTAATTATGACATTTAAATGTCAATATTACACACAATTTTAGTGCATTATTGACATATTATTGAGACTTTCAATGAATCTGATTGGACGGGATTACACGCTTAAAAACTATGTAGAAAACCTTTCACTACTTCACCTTCATTTTTTTTCCTACATCCACTACATGGAATTAGTACTTTCGAATAAATCAGATAAGTCAATCAGTTGAACACTTGTTTTCTTGCGTACACGTTGAAAGTAAATAACACAAATCGATGACAAATACACTTTTACACGCCTAGAATGCCTAGACAAATGCCAGACTAGTAAACAATCATTTATTATTTACAATCAGACCGGTTTTATTGATGTTTATTTTAGATGTGTTTTCTGATTAAACGAATACAGTGTGGTCCAAATTGATGATGCATGTATGGGGACATCCGTTATCGTAACAGAGAGATACAGGATCGGTTAAATGGGAAAAGTTTTAGGAAATTCAATGCCAAATTCATACCCGGTTTTTGAAATTAGATTATCATTTGCCGTCTTCTGGGAAATTGTGAAACACTGCATTTTTAACTTTAAATTTTTTATCGGCACTTGTTATGCATGACTACTTTGAAAAATCTTATGGGCGCCATCTTAGATTTTTAAATTTTCAAAAAGGCCTTTTCAATGATGTACCTATTGATGCCCTAATTTCTAATTACACCATCGTATTCTACGTCAAAAAGTGCCCTAATAAGGTAACATTTTCAAAAACATTTTTATCTTCGTTAAGGACATATAAGGCAAAGTTAAAAATGCAGTGTTTCACGTTTTCTCAATTTCCCGGAAAACGGCAAATGATAATCTAATTTCAAAACTGGGTATGAATTTGGCATTGAATTTCCTAAAACTGTTCCCATTTAACCGATCCTGTATCTCTTACGATAACGGATATCCCCATACATGCATCACCAATTTTGACCACACTGTATGTAAGCTATAGTATACAGGGTGATTCAAGCTGATGGTATTATATTAGAAGTATCTAGACAACGTTGAGTCCAAACTGTCTATCAAAAATATTTTGGATTTGCCAGATCAGCTGGAAAGTACACCAACTTTTGATTTTCAAATGGAACACCCTGTTTCTAATCTCATTTTTGAATTCCTCGTAAGAAGGTTAGTGATTCAGATTAGTATGGATTACGATTGTATGCGTCCTTTAAGAAAAAACTGTTAATAAGTTAGAAACGGTTAAAATTAGGTATACAGGGTAATTCAAATTCGACCCTCACCATTGGGATCTCGGAAACTATAAGAGATACGAGAAAGTTTACATTGGGGCAAAGTTGCGCAATTTAAAGCTCAACCAAATGCCGTTTTAAAAATTTCGATTTTCCGAGTACTTCCGAAAAAAACTGAAAATTTGATTTTTTGTTTTTATTTATTTCTAACCTTATTTGAAGAGATATCTCAAAACTAAAACCACCTTTTCATTGCCACTTTTTCCCGGCTATTCGATGATGGATTCAAATTTGCCACACGACGTTTGGTTTTTTGGCAGCCATCATCAATTTTCTTTTTTCTTATGGGCGCCATATTGGATTTTTTTGGTTTAAGTCACTTGCTGTATAAATAACTATAAACTTGCACTTAACATTACAAAAAATTCCTAAATGATGATTTTCTCTTGGAAACATAAATGAGCTGTTAAAGTTAGGTTAGGTTAGTTGACTTGCTCTAATAATCGTCCGAATTAACATGTTTGACAAGTACTGTCAAAAATAATGACATTTTATGAAACGGCCCATTAACACAAAGCAAATAGCTGAAGTAAAAATAGTTTTTATTGAATTATTTTGTCATTTATCAAGCAAATCATAAGTTATTATACATCACTAAAATCAGAATAAAACGTACTATTTGGTGGGCTAAAAATCCAATATGGCGCCCATAAGAAAAAGTAAAGTTGATGATGACTGACAAAAAACGAAACGTCGTGTGGCAAATTTGAATCCATCATCGAATAGCTGGCAATGAAAAGATGCTTTTTAGTTTTGGGATATCTCTCTAAAAATAAATAAAAACAAAAAAATCAAATTTTCAGTTTTTTTCGGATATCTTCGGAAGTACTCGGAAAATCAAAATTTTTAAAACAGCATTTGGTTGAGCTTTAAATTGCGCAACTTTGCCCCAATTTAAACTTTCTCCTATCTCTTATGGTTTCCGAGATCCCAATGTTGAGGGTCGAATTTGAATTATCCTGTAGACATGGATTTGTTGTAAATTTAATGTGTTTATTTTTTTTTTAATCTTGTATTACGAACCATAAAACACCGATGGATCCATTTAAAAAAACAAATTTTTGGCAGTTTTTCCATCTGTCCGACTTAAAGGTAAATATTGACCACCCTGTAGGTTTTTTTCATTTTTTGTTTCTGGGCTTTTCAATCATTGAAGACAAAGGGTCACATCAGCAAACCTTTCACAGGGACATGAGAATTTAATTATTGTTTATACCACCGTTTTGCTGACAAATCTACACCATTTTTCATGAAATATCTAAGAAACAGTGCAAAATAGGTATAGAGAAGTATTAACATTAATTACTAGCCTTGTTGCGAAGAATTCAAAAATTAGATTAGAAACAGCGTGTTCCATTTGAAAATCACATGTTGGTGTTCTTTCCGACCGATCTGGCAACACCGCAAAACACATTTTGGAAAGAGAAGTTGAGAACACTCGAGGTATTATGAGGCACTTTGCCAGTATTACAAAGCATTGTTTAAACCACATTTTAACGGTCACGTGACTAATTTTGACAGGTGTCAGTTGGCCTTTACAGTGGTGCAAGCTCAGAACTGCCTTGTCACGTGACGTGTACTTTGCAATTCAAGTTTTTACAACTGTCTCAATTTTCCAAAGTTTAAACTGCGTTTTGAAGATCACGTGACTGTTTTTGACAATGCCAACTGATCCTTACAGTGTTGCAAGCTCTAAAATTGAATTATCCATGTCACGTGACGTGTATTTTTCAATTTAAGTTTTTAGAACTGTCTAAATTTTATTTATCAATTTTCCAAAGTTTAAACTGCGTTTTGAAGGTCACGTGACTCTTTTTTGACAATGTCAACTGACCTTTACAGTGTTGCAAGCTCAAAAATTGAATTAACCAAGTCACGTGACGTGTATTTTGCGTGACTGAATTTTTTGAACGTCACTCTTTTTGACAATGTCAACTGACCTTTACAGTGTTGCAAGCTCAAAAATTGAATTAACCAAGTCACGTGACGTGTATTTTGCAATTTAAGTTAGTTACAACTGTCTAAATTTTATTTTTTAATTTTCCACAGTTTGAATTGCGTTTTGAACGTCACGTGACTGTTTTTGACAATGTCAACTGGTTTTTACAGTGTTGCAAGCTCAAAAATTGAATTATCCAAGTCACGTGACGTGTATTTTGCAATTTAAGTTGTTACAACTGTCTAAATTTTATTTATCAATTTTCCAAAGTTTAAATTACGTTTTGAAGGTCACGTGACTGTTTTTGAGAATATCAATTGGTCTTTACAGTGTTGCAAGCTTAAAATTGAACTATCCAAGTCACGTGACGTGTATTTTGCAATTTAAGTTTTTACAACTGTCTAAATTTTATTTATTAATTTTCCAAAGTTTAAACTGCGTTTTGAAGGTCATGTGACTGTTTTTGACAATGTCAACTGGTCTTTACAGTGTTGCAAGCTCAAAAATTGAATTAGCCAAGTCACGTGACGTAGTTCTTTGCAATTTAAGTTTTACTAAAAAAGAAAGTTTGCGCTAATTTCACAATTTTCTTCAGAACATTTACGATTATTTCGTGGAGGAACTGTACACTTTACAACACTGTGAAATCAGCTGTTTGATGATGTGTCGGTACGATGTTGCCAAACGGTCGACATAATACCTAATATTTTGAAAACAGCGGTTTTTAAAAATCGAAATAACTCTTGGCAATCTAAATAAACCTGAATGTCCGGTTAGGTTAGGTTAGGTTGCAAGCCTTTTGTTTCTCTTCTTTTATTTTTGTTTATTATTTGAAATAACTGAAAAACGTTTTTTGAAAAGTTAATTAACAAAAATCCAGTCTAATCAAATGGATTTTTTGTATAGTTAATACGATTTATCTCAAAAATGTCCTGATTTGAACCTCAATTTCGAATCTATTACCGTGTTGGAGATCCTCTTGCAAATACACAATATTTTAGCTAAGGACACGCTGTATACCGGTGATCATGGAACAATAAAGTAAAATCGACAACGTCGCCACACTTTATAGCTTTAACGTATCGCGGTCTTTAACCCACGCTTTTTGCGAGAGCCCGTCTGGCGAGTCGTGGCCCCCAGACCGGGTTACGCAATTTCGAGAAACAGAGAGGGCCCCTCGCAGAAGACGAAGGAACGAGGGGGGGCCCCCAGGTGCTTCGCTCCGTCGTCGTTCACTACCTGATTTGCAAATTGCAGGTTGCGGGACCCGTAAATCCGACCTGGGGGAGAAAACGCTCGTTTATCAATTTTCAATTCTAATCAATGATTACCTACTATGAGGCCTTCAATTTTGCGAAGAAAACTATTTGGGAGAGTAGAATCATCCCAAAACCATAAACTCACAAGTTTTGTGGCATTCAAGTTTGTTCTTAATATCCTATCTTCAAAGAACTAATGTAACATAAAGTAGAACTGAAGATAGCTTCTTCAAGAAGTATTGTGACAGAATCAAGTGCTTCAAGACACAGTTTAAATCTTTATAGAGTCTCCACCCTTCTTATATAAAGCAAATATAATAAAACTTGACAGTTGTCACGTGACAGCAGTATTTGTATCAACCAGAGTGGCACGTGTTCTGCTTCCTCTAATGTCACTTTTTGTTTCAGATTGAGGCACATCTTGGCTCCTTGGCTTCTTTGGTGCATTTCCGGTTAGAAGGAACCCGTAGAACCGAACTTGTGTTTGTTTATGGTCACGGGTTCGCTTTTAAGGGTACCTTCTGTCGGAAACTCGTTTTGGATCCACGTTTCGATCGAAAAGTCATCATCAAGGACCGTGGACACTTTGGGGTGGTGTGGCTGGTTGAGTGTCAGTTGAGGTAGTAGGTTGTATAGTACGTAAGAAGTTAAAGAGTTACTGTGCAGCCTGCTAACTTTCCTGATCTCATTCCAATTCATCGTGTGCTCGTCGATTGGATTGTGTTTTTATTACTTAATAATACGGTGAGGGTGGAATGGACCGGTTTTAACCACCGATTCCCTGAGACCCTAGCTTGTGACGTCATTTGTACACTCACAAGTTTGATTCTCGGGATTGGGTGTTTAAAAGTCATCGTTGGATTGTTTATCACCGAAATAAAACTTATAAAAAGAATACTAATAAATAATAATACAATATAATTTTAAATTTGCTTTTTGACCTTTAACTAAGACACCCGTGTAACCAATCCATTGTCCTACAACCCCAGTTCATTAGTTCTCGCGCGTTCTCTCTTCCGTGCGTGTAAAAGAAAGAGATAGGATACGCTCTCGGTCCCCTTATCATCTCAGAGTGAAGTTCGTTCCGTCAATCCTAAAATGACATTCCCCGAACCGGCTTTTTTCTAGGTTATACAAAATATTTTAATTTATCTGGAACTTAGCGTCTAAATAATGGAAAACTCTCTAGATTTACTATTAAAGTACCCACGGATCGTAACAAATTCAACCACAGACCGTGACACCATAGCCATACAAGGAAAAATCCTAGTAAATGTAAGTTTCAGCTTCCACTTCTTATAGTGTTATCATTAAAGGGCTTAACCAGCGAAATTCACTAGAACACCTCAATCTCGGTCAGTCTACATCAAATAACCCACATTGACGGCACCCAAACATACCATCTGAAAAAACTAAGCCACATCCCAGAGTCTACATTCAATTCCCTTGGGGACAATCTAGCAAAGTGCCAGTTTGGTACAGTCACAGAGGTTCTAGACCACATAAGCCGTGTTATACAGCAGGAAAGCTGCTGCAAACAGCCTGTAAACCATTCCGAAATTTACATTAGAGTGCTGCACGAGTATTCAGAGTTTTTAAAGTTTTTCTTAAGCTTAAACAGTTGCAAGTTAAAAGAGGATTTCAGTGAAATTAACCTCACTGCGTCAGGTTGGTTAGTACCCGTTCAATTCAGCAGCTAAACCACATTAAATACGAATTTTAGATAGTAACTCAAGACTGCATTCAGTCACCATTAATGTAAACTTCTCCAGTGACTCTGAAGGTTTGTTTTACCTGGCTGAGTATGATTTGCCACAAAAAGAAAAAGGTGGGTTCTTTTTCTTTTTAAAGCAGTTTTGTAACTGTTTTATGCAGATCGTTTTAAAAGCAATGACAACCTGACAATGCTTTTCAATCAGTTCCTGGCTGAGGTGGAGTTTTTGCAGCCTTATTTTGACTTTATGGAGGCTTTGGATCAGAATGCCACTATTCTAGATCCTGAAGTGCCTCAAAAAAGGGATGCTTATAGAAGAATATGGTTGGGTAAGTTGGTTCTAGAGGCTTCTGACAAGTCTATGAAGGTTTAAGACATAGAGGCAAGGTTCCTAATAGCATTTAGATGTCTATGAACTTTTTGAAATGGTCCTGGAGGCCTCGGGCAATTTTAAACACATCTGGGAAAGTTTAAGGCAGTTTTAGAAGTCTCTGGTACTTTCAGAAAGTTCTAAGTAGCATTTAGAAGTCTTTGGCATATTCAAAATGGTTCTAGAGGCTTCTGACAATTTAAAACCAGTCTATGAAAGTTTAAGACACTTGTAGAGACTTCTGGCACATTTTAGAAGGTTCTCAATAACATTTAGATGTCTGTGGACCTTTTGAAATAGTCCTAGATGAATCTGTCAATTTTAAATAGATCTGGGAAAGTTTAAGGCAGTTTTAGTGGGCTCTGAAACTTTTCAGAGACTTCTTAGTACCATATAGAGGTCTTTGGCACATTCAAAATAGTTCTAGAAGCTTCTTACAATTTAAAACCAGTCTAAGAATGTTTCAAGACACTTGTAGAGGCTTCTGGCACATTTTAAAAGGTTCTCAATAACCTTTAGATGTCTGTGGACCTTCTGAAATGGTCCTAGAGGCTTCTGGCAATTTTAGATAGATCTGGGAAAGTTTAAGACTCTGAAAATTTTCAGAGACTTCTCAGTAGTTCAAATAGACACATTCAAAATGGTTCTAGAGGCCTCTGGCAATTTAAAACACTTCTGGGAAATTTTAAGACAGTTGTAGAAGCTTGTGGCACCTTGGAGGTCTCCATTTCGCTTGTTTTCTAATTTCTTCCTCTTTTAAACGTTTCTGAGGGAATTTAAGATATTGTCTGGATCGTTGCAGGCGAAAACATATCAACCATCATCAAGGTAGACCCGTTCAACATATACGAACGTCCTGAAATAAAATTTCTAGGCCCTGAACGATCAACTGAACCATATAATACACATTTGAATGACAATTTGGCCAACTGGCAACCGCAGGAAAACACTTTTCAAGCCGTTTTAGAGTTGTTGGGTAAACGCAGCTAAATGGCTCAAAGTCTGCTAGATTGACCTGGATTTTTTAGGTTTGCAGAAGTTTCCCCTCAAAGAAACTGTTAAACAATCATCGAATGCTATGTTCGAAGATGGGGAATGTTGTATTTGTTTTTCTTTGCGAAGAGAAGAAAAATTACCTGACGTTGTTTGTTCCAATCCTCGTTGTTCACTGGTTTACCACAACAAGTGCCTTTATCAAGTAAGTTTAGTTTTAATGATTTTTTTTTTAATTACGGAATTTTTAAACGTTTTTGCAGTGGTTTATTACGTTAAACGCGAGAAGGGTTTTCAATACCATATCAGGAAATTGCTACAACTGTGGAAAAACTATCAGTTGTTCAATTCTGGACTGAAACCAATAAAATTCAAATATTTTAAGTTTTTTTTTAATTTCACAAATGTTTCTTATTTTATACAGTCAGTTCAGGTAAAACTTTCTCTAAGCTACACAAACAATACTAAAAAAAATAATAATCTGCTACTATTTTGTGCTGTCTTCAAATATGAATGACTCAATAAGTAAAGGTCAGTTTTATAATCCTGAATTAACTCTGACCTAATGCCAATAATTGGAGTAAAACCTGAAATTCCAGTATTGAATACAAAGTTTATTTTTACTCAATATTGGCCTTTCAGTTAATTTCCTATAAGTAAACGTAGCCAATCGGAGTTTATACTAATGGGAATGCGTAAATGTAACCACTGAATAGAATTAAAAACTAAACTACTGGCAAATGGTAAGTGTAGACAAACAGTGGCAATGAAACTGAAAATTAATTTAAGTAAGCGGCGTGAGATGGCGCCACTCAGTTTTAATGCGGCGTTGCCTAGTTGACAAATCACATTTTTTGTTTAGTTTCTGGGCAAAAAATAACAGATTTTGTGTGTGTTTTCTTTAATTATTGTGTTTCACTTTGTTGTATATTTAGTTTAGTTATTTGTTATTAGTTTTAATTTTTAATATTCATCAAGAAGGGTTATTTTATACTTAATACATTACGAATTCCATGTTTAATCTTAAAACAGTCACGTGACCGTTTGTACCTTAAAATATGAGTCGCGAGATTGATTAAAGAGTTTAAAACTAAAAAAACGGTCACGTAATCTTTAAAATTATTAAATTTAATTATTTGAAAATAGTCACGTGACCCGTCAAATAATATTTTATCAATTACCAGTCACGTGATCTTCAGGGTTACGTTTTGGCATTAATTAAATAAGAGTCAAGTGACCTTTAAAAATACAATTTGAGTATTGAAAATCGTCACGTGACCGTTTGCACATTAAAAGGAGTCACGTAATTTAAAAAATCTCAGTTTAACTGAAAAACGGTCACGTGACCCTTTAAACATTATTTCGCTATTTACAGTCACGTGACCTTCAGGATTTCAGTTTGACATTAAAAAAGAGTCACGTGACTTTAAAAAAAAATTTGATTATTGAAAATTGTTGTGCGACTTTATGAACTGTAAAAAGTCACGTGACCTTTAAAAATATATTTTATTTTTGAAAATCGTCACGTGACTATTTGCACATTATAAGTGTGCGACTCTTCAAATAATACTTTCGACGTCTAAAACAGTCACGTGACCTTTAGGATTTCGTTTTGACGTTAAAATAATTGAAAATTATCACGTGGCCATTTGCACTGTAAAGAGGGTCACCACTGTCTTCTTATTTAAAACTGTCATTTTTTAGTAGTTGTTCAGCTACTTGATTTGGGATTACATTGACAGAGCCTTAAAACTGGGGCTGCATTCGTTTTCAAGATCCGTAGAGCGAGCAGAGCGTTTTTGACGTCACAATGACGTAATTTCACAGTCGGTTAAGTTATGGTTTTCCCAAATTACGCCATCGTGACGTCAAAAAAGTTCAAAAGTCCATGGAGCGTGAAAACGAATGCGGCTTGGGTCTCCGTTGAGCTTTTTAATAAAATTCCAAGCTATTTTGCTGGTATGTGTCATGTCTAGTCTAGACCAATCACAAACTACGATTAGAACTAAGAAAAGTTAACTTTTCTACTGAACTAGAGTGTAGACGTAGTCATACAGTCAACTTTTTAATTCACAAGAACAAAATTCATGCACATCCCAATATTTAAAAGATAGTTTAAGTAGAATTGCACAGTTCTACAGTCTTAACAATGTAAACGTAGTCGTTAATACGTTTTCTAGTAATAAAACTATTGTCTAGTAATTGGTTGCTTCAATTCAAATTCATACAATGTCAAAAGTTAAAAGTTAAAGTTTTTAAATTGTGTGTGTGTTAGAATTTTCTGTCAAATTATAAACCAAACTCTCTACAATAGATTTTACAGTTTTCCGTTGCGATACTTATTTAGGAACACCTTTTACCTTCCTTTTGCTACTTCCATAAATTTGAAGACAACACTTAATAGCAGCATCTAAAAATACTTAAAAAAAATATCTCAAATTATTCTATCACTCGTCAAACATGGGATACAATTTGACAAATTCTAATGCCAGAACGGAAATGGAAATTAGATTTAGTAGACAGGTAAAATTAAGCCAGTTAACTGTCATGTTTCAAGAATATAAAACTAGGCCACTTAATCCGAATTGCCTGTGCTCCAGAGTTGTAATGATTCAGTTTAACTTAAATCTGGTGTTTAACTTCTAATGTAGAAAGAAGGCGCATTAAACTTCAGATTAATGTTTAACTAATGGCGTTTTCGATTGGCATGTTTGGTGCGAAACCAGTGTAGTGCCACACTGTTTCAATGGCATTTGATAGAACAGGATACAGATACATTAGTTTTGCACTAAACTTGCCAATCGAAAACGCCATAAAACTATTCAACTGACTTTAATTCAGGAAAATTTGTCAAACTGTAAACTTAACCATAAACGTCAATAATAATATGTAAACGATAGGAAAAATAGTGGACGTAAACCTTAACAATTAAAAAACTGGAATATGGTTGTGATGCGTGTGCGACAGATCGTCGTCCAGCGTGAGCAACACCATAAACGTGAAAAACATCCCGATGGCGCTCAAAAAATGCCAAATATCGTGATAGTCGTAGAAACGGAGCAGTTTGCATTCCATGTTGAAGGTCCTGGACTTTGCCGGTGTTTTCTGCGTTTAAATTATTTGCCGTAAAAATGATTTTCGGTAATCTTGGTGAAAGAGAATGTAAGTATACTTAGTTGTTGTGCAACATCTGGTGACATCTGTACAGTACAGATGGCCTTCCCAAATTTAGGAACAGCACCATTTTCAACCAGAAAGTATACTTATAATCTCAACGAGGATATAATAACAAAAGGAGAGTGTTCGAAGCTTATGTACCAGTGCCCTCTATACTAGAAAGCCTAAAATGTCACTTTTAATGGCGGCGTTAGCGGTTTTCATTTTATACCCAAAAGTATGCAGATGCAGTAAAAAATATGTTTTTTTTTTTAAATTCTTTCGTGTAGTTGATTGCAAGTTGTGAGTGAAAAATCAAAAAAAGGTTCATTCCCGATCCAGATATGAATAGATAGAGCTTTTTTATACACAATCAAGTCCAGCCTAAACAAATTGGTTAGAACATTTGTCCTGGAAAGTACAACACACAGCAAACTAGTTTAAACACAATGTTCAATGTAAGAAAATCTGTAAATCCTTGAAACTAGGTAAGCAAAACTGGTAAATGGTTCTTATGTTATTACCAAGAACATTCATTCAAAATTTTTTTTATTGCTCTCACAATGAAGGATGCTTTAAAATGTAACAAGTACCTAATAAGTTTACTGTACTAGAAAGCACTGGTACTTACCATTGAGTATAGTGTTGGAGTAAAATCAAAGTGTTCAACTACTGTTGAGTTAGATCCGGTTTTTTGTAAAGTAAAAAACTGACACGGTTGGGCTTTATCCTGAATTGCTGTTACAATGTGGCTTGAAAAACTTATGAACGGCAGCAAACAAAAATAACTTACGCAAATAACCTCAAGTTTTGATTTTAAACCGTAAAAATTCATCTAATCCTCAAAAAACTCAATTTCCACAATACAAACAAACGCAAACTGTCACCACTATTTCAGCCATATTTCTAGTATAGTAGGCGGTGTATGTACGGATTGGCTGAGAGATTCTAGTTCGTCCAGAGGAACTTGGCGGAGCCACTACTATCTTCAAACTGGGCTCTTAGTGTCAATCGGCGGCTGTCTACTGTCACTGTCTTTAAAGTATTGTCGTTTTGTGGCAAGCGCAAGTGTTTATTTATTAAATTGTGAAAATTCAAAATCAAAATTGAAACATAAACCCACAGCATAAACCGTTTGGCAAATTGTTCTTATCAGAACAGAAGCCATTAAGACACAAAAACCGAAAACCTTGCCAAAAAAGTACTGTTTCTAGGGTGGAAAGATTTTCTTTTCTGGCTACAGTTTGAATTTGGAAGCAACTTGTTAAAGCTGTTGTCAAGATTATTATCATCCTGAAGATGAGATTTACTCAAATCTCCCTCACCTCCTAGTTGCATGATAATATCGTCATAACTGGCATCAGATTCACCCTGACCATTCATTCTAATATTCTAGTAAATAAAGAAAATTTAAATAAATAAGCTTGAATAAAAATTCTATTATAGAGATGCCAAGTTATTTTTAACGTAAATAACTAAACCTATCTAACTTACTTTCTACCTAAAAATCCTGCTTCTAAATATATCATTGAAACTACAAATATCTTTAATACAAAAAATTACAAACTACTTACAACTAATACTCTTCGTTAAAGAGTCCAAATTGTCCAAAATAAACCGTCAGTTGACCAATCTTCTTCTTTTCCGTTGAGGTGGATTTTTAACTGCAAAGGCTGTATCTCGGTAACAGCCGGGAGGCCTCCTCGGTTATTTCCTCCCTTCTTTTGGAATAGGAGCTCTATCACAATCTGCTCCATGTCATAACGTGGACTAGACGGTACAACCGCTGGTAGCACTCGGTATTACACTCAGTAACTTCCGTTCCGGAAGGAAACAGCTTTCTAAGATCCCCTGATCTTCAATAGTCTGATTTTTGCTCGATTTTTTTAGAAAACTGACTTTTGACAATCAACAACCAAAAAACAAAAAAACCTTTTTTCCCACCTTCTACCTCCACGTACCACCTTTTTCACCTCCTTTGAAGTTCATCAAGTAATACTGTTAATTTTCTTAATAACTACATACAATCCTACTAAAACTGACTATAATGGTAAACACTTGACATCCCTACAAAAATGTACCTTTTCTATAAATTAAATAAATAAATTTTCTTTATTTTCTTGAAAAAAAAAATCCTTATTTTCAAGACACTGTCTTCAAAATTGAAAGGTTGTTGATGTGGATAAGATTGAATCATTAACTACCAAAAACAAACAAAGGAACAAGACTGTAAGACTCAAGAGTGAGATTTTATTATTATGTTTTAGATTTTATATTATATTTTGCTAAAATGTGATAGACAAAATGTAAATACAAATAAAGTTTGATAAACATTACCACCAAATTTGTATTGTATCAGCTGATTGCTCTGTCGGTAAAGCAGTTTCCGTGCATAACTTTTAGTTAGTTTTACCAGAGTGACAAATATTTACTACGGCAATAACCACTCTCCTTTAGTTATTATATCCTCGTTGCTTATAATTAATTAATTTGTTTTTTAATTATTAGGAAAAATTCTGTATCACTTGGATTATGGCGAATCATTCAGATTATTAATATTATTTGGTGAGTAACCCAGTGTCAGTAACTGATTCGTAAACTTTCAACTTTCATCAATAGACATGAATACCTTAACCTCGTTATTTCGCTAAATTCCTACTTGAATCTATTTAATTTTTCATTTTTAACTTCACTCTGATTATCGAGTAATGAAAATCCTACTTACCGACCACGATATAGCTTTATGCAGGAAAAAATACATGGCAGCGATGGCGCACAGAGTGGATGCCAACAAAAACAGCCAGGTAATCAGCTTAACGCTCTCTTTGTGCACGTACTGTGGAATTTAACCGTTAATCGCTGTTAAACAAAAAGTGACGAGTTTACCTTCATTATTATGTAGTAGAAAAAGTACAACAGCGTATTGAACATCAAAATGAGTAGCAGGAAAACGGCAAAGTTTTTCGGATGGAAAATCAGAGCGTCGGCGGCCAATGCCCAATTGCACAAGTTACCGACAACCAAAAAAACAAAACGGCCTGCAAACGATTTTTTTTTTATTAAAAAAAAACCAATGTGCTAATGTGAACCTACTCTTATAGCAAGGCTTCAGCAGGTTCAAAGAACCAGCGCAATAGTCGTTTCTCACCATGTGACCGATTCGTCGTATCGTGCCGATATCTAAAGCAATCAATAAAATACAACAATTCCAAAGCAATTTTTTGAATTCTGTACTTAATTTCCAGCATCCCATATAATAGACTTTGACGCTGAGGTAGATGCAAGTCGATATGTGCACCACAACAAAGAAAATCATGAATCCTTCCGTGTTTTCAAGAATTCCAATCATACCTTAAAATTTATCCTACAGTCAGTTAATCAAGCAACTACCACAGAGTAGCTATTTAACAAGACACAGCCGGCTTAATTCTTTTGGTAGGAAAAATGTTGCCGGTTGTCTCTTATCTTATTTTCTTCTTTTGAGTCAAAGTGTTTTAAGTTCGCGTTTTAATCATTGGAAGACATCAATCGTCATTAACTATTATAAACTTTAAACTGATGTTTTGAACGTCCTTCAACCGCCTGAATGACCAACTCCTGATATTCAACGATCAAAGCCGATATCAGTCGATTGTCTCTTTAACTTTGGTAGGAATCAGAGTCCATCTCTCTCTTTTCAACTGTCTCTTCTTGTTAAATAGCTACTCTTTGCAACTACTGTACATACCTAAAACGATAGCGATGGCTAGAATACCAAAAGTGGAATAGGCGTTGGCGTTAATATCGGGATGTCGGTTCTGGTACAGTTTAATCATGCACAAAACCGCCATTACGTACATGAAACTCGAGTCTAAAATATGTCAGTTTGTAAATTTGCATTAAACTTTTTCACACAGCAGCTGCTCACCAAATTGGAAGTTAGTTTGACTGGGACAGACATGGTAACTTCCGCTCAAAACACCTTCCATAATCAGCGCCACTCCCACAGCGTAAAACAAACCGTAATGTTGAGGAATCCCATAATGCTACCAACACAACACAATAATCCACTATTTGCATAAATCACAACATTGTTCGTGGCTTGTGATTGGTAAAGAAAAAGCAGCAAGCTGAAAGCTGTTTTTTTTTTTTGACCAATCACTATTGGCGTTTCAAGATAACAGATACTCCCTCTGGTGATCAGTTTAGAAAACAGTTTCAGGCATTCCAGCTGTCATTTATCCGTTTGTTTACGTTGATTTTGGTTAGGAATTCAGCACTGATTTCATAAATATGAAGTGAGAGTGTCATATTATTTACAATGTTAGGTTGAGAACGGGTTTTCATAGTTTCCAGAAAAATTGAAAGACTTTAGTTTTGAAAATTGACTTGAGAGGCTTAAAAACTGTCTTTCAGTCAGTCGTTATAGTTTTCAGATAAGTTGAAAAACTTAGTAATGAAAATTGACTTGTAGCCATGAAAAACTACTTTATCCACAAATTCACACATTTAAACCTTAAAAATTGACTTGAACACCAAAAAGTGACTCTGAACTAATGAAAAGTGACATCAAAAGCTTAAAATTTGCATTTGAAGTAAGTTTTCATAATTTCAAAACACATTTCAACATTTTAGTGTTGAAAATAGTCTTAAATACAGGACATTGACATTAAATTGACTTGAAGACTGACTTTTCAATTTTTTTTACTTTGCCTTTCATTTTGTTTGAACTCAGCTCGAAAAATCGAGTTTTAGGGTTATCTTCACCAAGTTTTTAACATAGCAGACTTAAAAAACTATTTTCTAACGGCTTAAACATGCCATTTCATGCTTTGTCAGTATTAAATTGACCTCTAGACGCTCTACTGTGCTTTGAGACTGAAAATCAAATTTTAAACTATTTTTTACAGTAACAGTTAAGTTTCAAACTCTTCATTGAGACAAGTAAACAATTTTAGATACAATATTAGCCTTGAAGACTAATTTTTAGAATTAAATTAGTTCGAAAATTCGATTTATCAAATTTTCACAGTTCAACCTATTTTGCATGATCAAGTGACCGTTTTGACACCTGTCGACTGGCCTTTACAGTGTTGCAAGCTCAAAAATCAGATTATCCAGAAATCACATGACATGTTTTTTACAATTTCAACTTAAACAGAAACAACGCAAAATTTAGAAATTTTGATTCATACAAGTTGTTTTAGTTGAAACCTAAATTTGATTTACCAAATTTCCTAGACCATAGATTTATAGACTATACAATGCCTGTCTCATTTTAACGCATTCTGAGAAAGCAAGATGGCCTCTGTTACTGCAGTCGGTGTTGCCAAGTCAAAATATGTATTGACGGTAGAATAATCGGTCAAAAAACTAAAGTTAGTTTGCTATATAAACCATATTTCAAAAATTTTCATTGTTTCAACACGTCTCGCCTCGAAAACATTTTCTAACTCCAAGCGTGACCCACTTGGAGTTAGAAAATATTTGAAGCACATTTTTAGAATTTCGAAATTTGAACTGCCAAAAACAGTTGTAAAGACAGTCAGCTACAAAATTGCGTGTAAAACCCACTTGTAGTGAGGAAATGACTGTTTTAAGCACATTTTTAGAATCCCCATTAAATTACCTATTCGATAGTTAAAAAAACTCCAAAAAATTTAGTACAGTCAGGGAGAAACGTGGTGTCAAAGTTTGAACTGCCAAAAACAGTTGTAAAGACAGTCAGATACAAAATTGCGTGTAAAACCCACTTTGAGTGAGAAAATGACTGTTTTAAGCACATTATTAGAATCCTTATTAAATTTCCTAACCAATAACATGAAAAAGCACTACAAAATTTAGTACAGTCAGGGAGAAAAGTGGTGTCAAAGTTTGAACTGCCAAAAACAGTTGTAAAGACAGTCAGGTACAAAATTGCGTGTAAAACCCACTTTGAGTGAGAAAATTACTGTTTTAAGCACATTTTTAGAATCTCCATTAAATTTCCTATTCGATAGTTAAAAAAAAAACTCCAAAAAATTTAGTACAGTCAGGGAGAAACGTGGTGTCAAAGTTTGAACTGCCTAAAACAGTTGTAAAGACAGTCAGATACAAAATTGCATGTAATACCCACGTGGAGAGGGAAAATGATTGTTTTAAGCACATTTTTAGAATCACCATTAAATTTCCTAACCAATAACATGAAAAAACACTACAAAATTTGGTACAGTCAGGGAGAAAAGTGGTGTAAAAGTTTGAACTGCCAAAAACAGTTGTAAAGACAGTCAGGTACAAAATTGCGTGTAAAACTCACTTGGAGTGAGAAAATTACTGTTTTAAGCACATTTTTAGAATCTCCATTAAATTTCCTATTCGATAGTTAAAAAAAAACTCATAAAAAAATAACATGAGAAAAAAAAACTAAAAAATTTAGTACAGTCAGAGGAGAAAAAGTGGTGTCAAAGTTTGAACTGCCAAAAACAGTTGTAAAGACAGTCAGGTACAAAATTGCGTGTAAAACCCACTTTGAGAAAATGAGTTTTAAGAGAAAATGACGTGGTGTTGTTTTAAGCGTGGAGAGGGAAAATGATTGTTTTAAGCACATTTTTAGAATCACCATTAAATTTCCTAACCAATAACATGAAAAAACACTACAAAATTTGGTACAGTCAGGGAGAAAAGTGGTGTAAAAGTTTGAACTGCCAAAAACAGTTGTAAAGACAGTCAGGTACAAAATTGCGTGTAAAACCCAATTAGAGTGAGAAAATTACTGTTTTAAGCACATTTTTAGAATCCTCATTAAATGTCCTATTCGATAGTTAAAAAAAACTCAAAAAAATCTAGTACAGAATGAGTGAGAAAATGACTGTTTTAAGCACATTATTAGAATCCTTATTAAATTTCCTAACCAATAACATGAAAAAACACTACAAAATTTAGTACAGTCAGGGAGAAAAGTGGTGTCAAAGTTTGAACTGCCAAAAACAGTTGTAAAGACAGTCAGGTACAAAATTGCGTGTAAAACCCACTTGGAGTGAGAAAATGACTGTTTTAAGCACATTTTTAGAATCCTTATTAAATTTCCTAACCAATAACATGAAAAAACACTACAAAATTTAGTACAGTCAGGGAGAAAAGTGGTGTCAAAGTTTGAACTGCCAAAAACAGTTGTAAAGACAGTCAGGTACAAAATTGCGTGTAAAACCCAATTGGAGTGAGAAAATTACTGTTTTAAGCACATTTTTAGAATCCTCATTAAATTTCCTAACTAATAACATGAAAAAACACTACAAAATTTAGTACAGTCAGGGAGAAAAGTGGTGTCAAAGTTTGAACTGCCAAAAACAGTTTGTAAAGACAGTCAGGTACAAAATCGCGTGTCAAACCCACTTGGAGTGAGAAAATGACTGTTTTAAGCACATTTTTAGAATCCCCTGAAATTTCCTAACCAATAACATGAAAAAACACTACAAAATTTGGTACAGTCAGGGAGAAAAGTAGTGTTGAAATTTTCACTATTATTGAACTTAACTTCCGTTTTTTTCTGTATAACGATGACGTATGTCTCACAGGTTTACTAATATTGACAAAATACTGTCAATAGTGCGTGTAAAGGCAAAATTTTCAAAGATTGTTGAAATACATTGGCGCAGTAACGGACAGTATCCAATAGTGGCAGTAAAACGTAATCCAGACTTACCCTATCAAAATCTTGATCCTTATGGGTGGTTTCTCTATGATAGGCGATTCCCAGAAATAAGGCTCCCAGCAACACATAGCCCATGTTGGAGAAAACATGATTGAAATCGCTTAAAAACCCTAACGGATGCGCACACAAAAAGTTGTAGTAACACAAGTCCTGTTCACCTGTTTGATTTAGAATCTACAAAGAAGTAGAACATAAAAGTAAAATACAAAAATGAATAAAAAAAGATAAAAAAAAGTTAGTAAAATAAACTACAAATGATTTTATGGTAAGCAAGCAGAGATGATCAGTTTTACAAAAACAATCTGCAAGTTATCTTGTCACTTTACAGGAAAAATTCCATGAAATCCAAAAATATTGTGAACAGGCTTTATCTCTTTTTAGGAAACTAATTCGGTTTTAAGATGAACCACTAATAAGTCTACTTACTGTTTGGTAAGTGATAACTAACTGGACCACCGGCAAGCCATAAAACAACGCCACAGTCAGAACATTGTACAAGTACAGGTAACTTTTTTTCGCCAAAACCGTCGGCGGTTTCCGGGCCAAATCGGACAAATACGGTTGACTTCTGCACAGCCTCACTTCCCGGTCCGTGTCAATTTCCTGAATATGATCGTAGTCTGTATCGTCCAAAGATCGAGAGTCCAAACTGTCCGCATCTGATCAATTTAAATTTAAAAAAAAATAATAAAAAACTGGCAAGCACAAAAGTAGACGGGTACTATACAGGGTGTCCCACGACGAAAGACATCGATTGATATTGGAAAAAGTATAAATAGGAGAGTTTTGAAAATTAGGCTGGATACTGATGTGGGCATGCCCAATCTAACTAAAATATTTTCAAGATGGTTGCACTTCCGTTTATACCGGAACAGGTCGATCACAACTTTCTTATTTTAAATAGAACACCCTATATATTATTACATATTTGGATTCCTTACAAAATTCTGACCAACTTTTGTGTATAATGTCCTATGCCTATCTCTAGCCGTTTTCGAATAATTGGATGTTTTTCTAAAAAAGTGACAAAAACTTGAATAGTCATAAAACTTGAATATCTTGGAAACGGTTAAAGTTATAGAAAATTTACAGGAGACCAAAAATGTCGAGAACAACTTTCAAAGGTCAATTCAGACGATCCTGAAGAAACATAACTTTCACCCTTTTTTATTTAAATTAGTGCAACACTTAAAAGAGGTTGACTTTCCGAAGAGAGTGGTTTTTAGTGAGTTTTTGCTGACTAGTCACTATGGAGAAGAATTGTTTTTGAATAATATTATTTAGAGCGACGAGGCCAAATTCACTAAAAATGGAATGTTTAATAGACATAATTCACACTGCTGGTGTGACATAAATCCACACGTAATTAGAGAGAGAAATTTTCAAGAAATCTGGAGTTTTAATAATAAAAATGTTTATTCCCAAATAAAACGAAATGGGTTGGATTTAGGTAAAGGCAAATAAATTGAAACGTATAGTAATTTTTAATGCTCAAAATGATTCCGTCATAAAAAAATGTGGTTTCTATTTAAAAAACTTGAAATTTTTCATTTTTTTTAGTGGCAAGTTTATGATTTTTTTTTACGACCCTTTATTTGTACTTTTTCCAATATCAATCGATGTCTTTCGTCGTGGGACACCCTGTATAAATTGACAAGCAAGACAGGACAAACGAACGTGCAGGACAGTCAAAATCATAACTCACTTGAATTCATCGAACTGGTGATTGTTGCAGTGTCTGTAGCGTACTCCATTTGACGCGGCACGTAATATCGTTTCGAACATAAGAAAAACGATACCCCGAATATGACGTAAAACACACCTGAAATGTCACACCAATGTACTACCATTATTTTAGGCGGTGAATACTTCGTACCTATGGCACATAAAGTGACTATTACAGCGAAAATGTAGTCGTCGTAGGTGATACTTGGTTTTATCGTGAGAGTTAACTGTTTGAGCCGGTCACCTGGTACTGAAGGCGTGAGGGAACTGGTGCAGTCGTAATCGTCTGCCCTGGCGACGAACACTACATAGAATCCATAAGGAAACTTGTACTTCTGCAATTTTAAGAAAAAGCAAAACAGTAAAATCTGGTTAAACAGCGATTTTGGTGCAGTTTGTTGTTTATAATAGTAAATGACGTATTTTAAAAGTATTTGTTACTATAGTCTATCCGGCAAACCTACGGAGTAATAAAAGCGAAAATTAGGAGGGGTTGACCCGCCCCGTCCATTAGTATTGGTCTATATACGGTCCGTTTTACAATATAATATCTTCTTCTCTCTCTAATATAAGGACTTCTCGGGTCTTATGTCTCGATTCACTTTTACGTACCTGTTTTACAGTGTAATGCGGGTCGACCAAAGTTGCCGCCCATCGAATTTTATTACTCTGTAGGTTCGCCGGATAGACTATAGAGGACTTTACGAATAACTTTACACCGTTTCTTTAAATATAAGAGAAAGCTAAATTCTTGTGAGAACCAAAAAACACAAAACCAACCACACTGTAAGTAGTCTTTACAGCTCCCAGTGTAGCCAAGTCAAAATATTTAATAGCGGTAGATTAATCGGTCAAAAAACGGTAGATAACGGTATATCACATATCACGTGGTTTTAGAATATATCTATCCTAAAATCTCAGAAACATGTTTTATATCAAATACTACAAGAAAAGTTTTCTAAACCTTGATGTTTCCACCTTTTAGCACAATTTGATGATAGTGACAATTATCACGTGGTTTAGAACACTATTTAGCTAAACGGTCACGTGATAATTGTTCAAATAACTGTCATAAATCTAAGGAACAGGTCCCGTTTTGAAAACTGTTAGAGGATAATTAATTTAGCTAGGCAGTCACATGACTAACTTAAAGTAAAAAAAAAAAAACTGTTTTAAGCACATTTTTGGAATTCTCATTACATTGCCGATTCAAAATTTGGTACAGTCAGGTAGAAAAGCGGTGTCGTTTGAACTGCCAAATATTGACTTCAAACACCTGATCCTCACTAAATTTCCTATTCAATAACCGAAAAAAACTACAAAATTTAGTACAATCAAAAAGAAAAGCGTGTCAAAGTTTGAACTGCCAGAAACACAGTTTGAAGAACAGTCCAGGACAAAATCGCTGGTAAAACCCAGTTGTAATAAGAAAAAGTTTGTATTAAACACATTTTCTGAATTCTCATTAAATTTCCTATCTAATAACCTGAAAAAACACTGCGAGATTTGGTACAGTGAGAGAAAATAGCGGTGTCAAAGTTGGAACTGAGAGAAACACAGTTCAAAAAGACAGTCAACGACAAAATCGCCTCTAAAACCCACCTGGAGTGAGAAAATGACTGTTTTAAGCACATTTTTGGAATCCTCATTAAATTTCCTATCCAATAACCTGAAAAACCAGTACAATCAGTGAAAAAAGCGGTGTTTAAGATTGAACTGCCAGAAACACAGTTTGAAGAACAGTCCAGGACAAAATCACCTCTAAAACCCACTTGGAGTGAGAAAATGTCTGTTTTAAGCACATTTTTGAAATCTTCATTAAATTTCCTATCCAATAACCTGAAAAAAAACAGTACAATCAGTAAGAAAAGCGGTGTTTAAGATTGAACTGCCAGAAACACAGTTTGAAGAACAGTCCAGGACAAAATCGCCTCTAAAACCTACTTGGAGTGAGAAAATGACTGTTTTAAGCACATTTTTGAAATCTTCATTAAATTTCCTATCCAATAACCTGAAAAACCAGTACAATCAGTGAAAAAAGCGGTGTTTAAGATTGAACTGCCAGAAACACAATTCCAAAAAACAGTCAAGGACAAAATCGCCTCTAAAACCCACTTGGAGTGAGAAAATGACTGTTTTAAGCACATTTTTGGAATCTCCATTAAATTTCCTATCCAATAACCTGAAAAAAACAGTACAATCAGTAAGAAAAGCGGTGTTTAAAATTGAACTGACAGAAATACAGTTCAAACAGACAGTCAACGACAAAATCGCCTCTAAAACCTACTTGGAGTGAGAAAAAATAGATGTGTTTCTTCGAGGAAATACACTGTAAGTTGTGTTTACAGCTCCATAGAGTCAAATTTAGCAACATACAACTAATCTGCGTATTACAATTATTGTATTTTCGCGCTGAATGGGTTTTGACAGTTGACAGCTATTAGGCAACGTAAGAAACATGTGTCACTTAGCCTCACCACCATGTCAAATTTGAGGTGTAAATACAATAAGGTACAGCTGTTTTGCATTTAATGGTTTCATCTCACTGCTGAGTGAGTTTTAGTAGTTAGTAGACAATAAGCAACACTGCCAAGTGTCATAACTGTCAAGTGTAACGTCTTAAACTGTCATTTAACGTCACAACTGACAAATTTAACCCCACAGAGTTACGAATAACAATTTACGGCGTGATTCATCAAATAGACGCGACTATTTAACATTTTACAGTTTTACATTACTGCTTAATGAGTTTTGACAGCTGTCTATAAGCTTGTCATTAAACGTCACAGCTAGTTCAGTTCGTCAAAGTGATCCACGTTTTTCCAACCACACAAATTAATAAAACAAAAAATAACTGAATCGAGAGTTTTGGCAACATTGATTTGAATGTAATTTTCAACATACTGCACATGTGGACTAGCCATTAAAATGAAAACAAATCCCATAGTGTGGGTTATTCAATGAATAAAAAAAATGTAAACATAGCTACTAGATACTAGATACTTGTTCTTTTTACTCATTGGGGTTATCACATGACAATTCACTGTGTCACTTCTGACAATCATTTTTCAACGTACAATTAAAATGTCGGGCAACAAAAACTTGGATGTACCCTACAAAAGACTGTCGGAAGATGTGCTGGCGCCACGTCCCAGCATTCTTCTACCACACTTGCAAGAATCGGAGAAGAAGTTCTTCGAGCTCGTAGTCACGGGCGATGTTTTGGCCGTCAAGGACTATTTAGAGAAAAACCCTGATTTTAACATCAACTGTACCAACTTCCAGGGCGTATCCGCCCTACTGATTGCCGTGCAAAATCACATGGAACTGATGGTGGAGTATCTGCTATCCAGACCGGGGATTGAAATCGGAGATTGCATTCTACACGCGGTCAAAGATAATCAAAGAAAGATTTTGGAGGCTTTGTTAAAGAAAATGAACGAAATTGCTCCGAGTTTGGAGTTTGTCGGGGTGACCCACAGCACAGACTTCCCCGACTACGTCACTCCATTGATTTTAGCCGCTCAGTGTGGACACTATGAAATTATAGAGCTGTTGATACAACGCGGACATAGTATCAGCAAACCGCATCCGCCTAGTTGCAGATGCTCGGATTGTCGCAGACATTTAGAACGCGATGACTTGCTTCACGCTGAAAGTTTACGGCTCAACCTGTACAGGGCTGTGTCCAATCCAGCCTACATTTGTCACTCGACTTACGATCCTATTTTGGCAGCCTTTCAGTTGGCGAAAGAGTTGAAGGACTGCTCGGGTATTGTGCCTGAATTCAGGATTGCATACACCGAATTGTCTACGGAAATCAGTAATTTTGCCGTGGATCTAATCGCCTGTTGTCGGAGCACAAGCGAAATGGAACTGATACTAAAACAACCAGCGGGAATGAGCGCAAGCATTTATACCCTTCCTCGTTTGGCTTTAGCCATGGATTACAAGCAGAAAACTTTTGTGGCACACCCCAATACACAACAAATCGTTGAAGCTACGTGGTGTGGAGACTGGCACGAGTACAAACTGAAATCACCTTTAATCAGATACGCTCTACCTGTACTACGTATGTTCACTCTACCGATAATTACTTTGATGTGTTTGGTGGCGCCTAATCATTCCCTAACCAGACACTGGAGCATCCCTCTAAACAAAATGATCACCCACATTGCAGCGTATGTGGTGTTTTTGATTGTAATATTTTTGGAATCCAACCTGGACAAAACCAATCAAAAACGACAGCCCCCAAACTCTGGATTGGAGTATGCGATTGCAGTGTTAGTGGCGGGGAATATATGGACTAGTCTAAGAATGCTCCTGCTAATTGGGCCTAGAGTGTATTTTAGGAAACTTTGGAACTGGCACGCATTGATTAACAACACTCTATTCGTGTTGACTTTCCTGTTTTGGCTTGCCTCCTACTTTGACGCGCTCAATAACGACCAAGTGGATTTGGAGCGTAAATACTGGCACCATTTGGACCCTCTGCTAATAGCGGAAGGCACTTTTGCTGTTGCAGTAATTATGGCCTATTTCAAGCTTCTGTTCTACTGCAGGCTCAATTACTATTTAGGGCCGTTACAAATTTCGTTAGGAAAAATGTGCGCCGACATGGCCAAATACTTTATAATTTTCACTATAATTATTATATCATTCAGCGCGGGTTTGTGCAGGTTTTACCAGTACTACGATGGAATGGTGCAAGTGGACGAAAACCAGATGAAAACCCAACAAGTGTCTTCGTTTGTAGACTTTTCGGCCACCTTAAAAACCTTCTTCTGGGCTATTCTATGCATGGCCCCTTTAGAAAGCGCTGACGTAATAATCGAAAATTTACCAGGGGACACCCCCACCAGTACTGTTATCAACAAGCACAGCTTCACGGAAGCAGTAGGCTATATTTGTTTCGCCCTGTTTGAAGTGTTGATAGTGATCATGATACTCAACATGCTCATCGCCACAATGTCCTCCACGTTTCAACGGGTACTGGACAATTTAGATGTTGAATGGACTTTCGGAAAAACTGATTTTTACCTAGAATTCATGTTGCACACCACGGTGCCGTCACCGTTTAACTTAATACCCACACCGGCTGGTGCTACCATGTTTCTGGAGATGATGAACGGCACCAGAACGGCGGGGAACACGGACATGCAAGGTGGTTGCTGTCAACGAGCGCCCCCTGCCAAAAAAGCCTCGCTCGATAAACAGGAAAATATGATCGAGTACCCGGCACTGATGTCGTTGCTGGTGCAGCGGTATTTCCGGGAAAAAGACGAGATGAACCAGGCTGCTAGCGAAATGGACCTGTTGCGACAAGAGATTCACGAGTTGAAAGTGTTGCTCAATGATATTATAGCGGAAAAAGAAGAGTAGAGATTTATTTTGCCTTATACTTATATTAGTTTTTATCATAATATTTTAACTAATCAATAAAAGTATTAATTGATTGAGAGAACTTTCTTGATTGCTGAGGTATTTTGGTGTATACGCATTCGAGGTAATATCCCATTATTATGAAACATTTTGAGGTATTTTTAAGGTATTTATGAAGCATTTGAGAGTATAAGGCATCTATACATTTGATGATGAAAAAAATTAGTACCTACTTGTACAAATTATTTTAAAAAATTGAAAAAACGCCAAATGATAAACAAGTATGCCAAATTTCATAATAATTTTATTTTAGTCCATTAATTAATATAAAACAACTTTTTTCTTGGGGCACATACCTCCGAAAGGTGCCCCCTTTCTCAACCATACTTTATATGGCACTTTGGCGTTTATTTTTTATGTACTTTCTACCCTTCAATCAATTTGGACCACCCTTTCAAAATGTTTTGTGGAATTTTCATGGGAATTTTGAGCAAAATAAAGCCTCTTTAGAGAAAATTTTGCGATATTTTAAAGAAGACATTGCAGTAGACAATACAGTGTATCAATATAACAAAATTGACTGAAAATTTAACAAAATAGGCACATTTCAATGTTTAAACTACATTTTTAAGGTCACGTGAGAGTTTTTGACAGGTGTCAACTGGCCTTTACAGTGTTGCAAGCTAAAAATTAAAATATTAACGTGTATTTTACAATTTCAGCTGTCTAAATTTAATTTACCAAATTTGCAACGTTTAAACTACATTTTAAGGTCACGTGACTGCTTTTGACAAGTGTCAGTTGGCTTTGACATTGTTGCCAGCTCAAAATTGCATTATCAAATTCACAAAACGTGTATTTTACAATTTCAGCTTTTACAACTGTCTAAACTTGATTTACCAAATTTATCAACGTTTATCAACTACATTTTAAAAGCCACGTGACGGTTTTTGACAGATGTCAACTTGGCCTTTGACAATGTTGCAATACATAAGAATTTATGAATTATCTACGTTCACGTTGACGTGTAATTTTACAATTTAGAGTCTTTACAACAAATGTCTAAACTTATATTTTACTTTTTATTACCATTTTCAACCACAAATGTTCATTAACAAGTGGTTTTGACGATGTGTTAAAATGTTACTTTGTTTTGCATTATCAGATAATGAACAATTTTCGTACTTTTAAACTGTTTAAATTTAAAACACAATTTTCAACCAAATGGAATGAAATTATTTTTTAACACTTATTTTGGTTATCAGATAATTAAAACGTAATCATTTTGATAATTGAGAAATAGAAGTACAAAAACTAACAACGTTTTTAAGACATTTTTAAAATCAGAAGCCTTTAAATAATCCAGCTAAAGGAAAGAATAAACTAGTTTTTATGATTAGTGATAATCAAAACAAGTATCAGCAAAAAAAACGCATTTTGTTTTTAAAATACTTAATTTTTTAGACACTATTAAAATTTTATAAATTAAAGGAAAAAAACTAAAATTGACAAGCAGTGACAAGCACCTTTTAATTGATGTTTTTGACATAGCAGAACTTAGACAGTGACGATTTCCTTAATATACAGTATTCTATACATCACAGTCTAAAGTTGCACATGTCAATACAACTTCAATTATTTTCCCAGCCATGGGCGCCCTTTCTTTTCCATTATCACATAATCAGAAAATGAATGTCATAAAAATAAAGTCTTAAAAAAAAACATAGTTATTTTGATACGTGTTTTTTTTATTATCACATAATAGAAACTTGTTTTGCATTATCTGAATAATGAAAAACAAGGTATCATTTTAACAACAAGTCTGTTAACAACAGTTATACAGACATTTGAGGTCCAACGTGTAATAAAAAGTAAAACGGCTTGCCATACAACTGTCTAAAAGCTATTTATGTAACCAGTTTTACGAAAATATCGATTTTGTTGTAACGAATTGAATGAGGTCCTACAATTTGAATAGTTAACAATAAGAACATTGTCGAAACGTGTTGCATACAAATTTTTTCTAATTTTTGACCAAAAAGCGGTATAAAACCATCTTTTAAAGTGATTTTAACACAAATTATCACGTTCATAGCACCTTGTAAAACAGTGACAACGACATGTTATGAGTGGATGTCGCCCATATGTTTCTACGAAATGCATAAAACATGAAGTGATGAAATGAACTTTTCATAACTAGTTACATAAAGTGATTACTTTATGTAACTATTTACATAAAGGAAAACTGTTTTTGTCACTCTAATTTTGATTTTGAAAATGTGTCACTCAAATTATATGCCATAACTTAAAAAATTTAATTTATCAATTTTCCAAAGTTTAAACGTGTTTTGAACTCACGTGACAACCAAACTGGTTTTTGCAGTGTTGCAAGCTCAAAATTGCAACAAATTTCGCTTTTACAACTGTTTAAATTTAAATTACCAATTTTTCAACCGTTTCTTTTAAATGATGTGTCTTTACTTGACGCGTGCTAACTTGGTTACTATGACAGTTAGAAATTCGTGCAAACGTCAAAATATAATTAAAAAAACAAAATTTCAGGGAACCGTACAAAAAAAAAATTTTTTGTTTGTCAGAATTTGGAAAAACAGTCACCCGACCTTAGAAAATCATTTTAAGCTTTCGGCGCAGGATCAAATCATGTGTCAGAAATGTGGAAAAAAACTTTTACGTTGTCACCTAACTTAACCTAAAAACTGTCACGTGACTTTTAAAAAAAACTCCAATTTCTACTCATAGGCCTATAAACAAGCATTTAATATGATTTACAACTGTATTAACTAAAACAGTGCTTTTAAGCAGATTTTGCAGTTTTATAGCTTTAATTATGGAGTGGTATGATCACAGTGTTATGTTCTGCTCGAGAGTTTCAGGCCGCATTGGTTTTCAAGCTCCATGGAGCAAGTAGAGCGAATGTAACGTCACAATGACGTAATTTGATAGTTGGTTAAATTACGGTTTTGCCAAATTACGTCATCGTGACATCACATTCGCTCTACTCCTTCCATGGAGCGCGAAACCGAATGCAAACCTTAATGGCCCTCTTACTAAACAGTGTGACAGATGCAAATCTGTCCACAATATACTGTCAAACTGGAATGCCCGAAAACTGTTTTTAAAAACTGATCACCAGGGGGAGTACATCTTATTTTGAAACGCCAATAGCTTTTAAACAATTTTGTAGTTTAAACAGCTTCATGGAGTAGGTATTTGACAGTCTCCAAGATTAGTTTAGTTTATGACAGAATGAAATATGATTAAAAATAAAACAAATACACGTCACGATTGTCCCAGATAAAAGTAACTACATGGGGATTTCCGGAAACGGTTCCATTTCGTTCAAATGGGGGAAAAGTTGCGCTATTCTAAGCCCGAGAAATTTTTCAAAATATCGACCAAAAACTAGATATTGTATTTTTTTTCAAAAAACTGAAATATCAGCGCCATCTTTTAAGCAAATTTAATAGAATTTTTGTAAAATGGCGTAAACGATTTTTTCTAGTTTTTTGTGCAACAATACAATAAAGAACCAAATTACTTACCGGAATTGTAATTCCTCCTTTGGTGGTGAAAGTTTCATAGAATCCCCTATAAGTAATGTCCTGTTTCATATCCAGTACGGGACACTACACAAAGGACCAACTTATAAGCTACCAAAGTGACGTCATAAAAAACATATTTTTACAACTTACGACGCTGACGTTCTGGATGCTGATTACGGTGCAAATGTTATCATCGGAAAACACCTCCAGTATAACAGTGTCGTAATTCGAACTGTTGACGTTCTCCTCGCTCGAATTGTCCGGAGATGTAAAGTTGTAAAAAAAGTACCTAAGAAAACAATAACAATGTGTGCAAACGTTATCGGAGCAAATCCATTTAGTTCTTACTGAGGTTCACTAGGACTGATACTGAAGTTATAAAGGGTGCTGTGCTCTAATTGAAAATATTTGGGAAAATCAACAGTGACCGTAAAGTCCACGTTGGTAACTGACGAGGTCGCCAGAGTAACGATTGGGTTCTCGTGTTGCAACTCACGGTATTCTGCAACAAAAATGGTTTTTTTCCATAAAAAAATCCAAAACTATTGCACAGTCTAAAGATATCATTGTTTGTTTGAACACCCTGTATATGTTCAATCCTGTTGCGGTTAGCACGGGGTGAAAGAGCAGTACACGACCAACATTTTGAGCTTTTTACAGTCTCTGAAACCCCAAAAATAGAGGAGATATAATTTCCAAACAAAAAGTTGAATATCTTGGAAACGGTTAGAGTTACGGAAATTTTGCATGAGACTGAAAATGTCCACATTTTTCTTGATTTTCTTTGAGGTATTTTTCACATTATATCTTCAAAATCTGTGGAAGAGAGTATCCTAAAGAATTGCATTTAAGTTTGACTTGCACTACAGTGTTCTAGGAAGGTTTTATCAGTTATTAGTGTTTTTTTGGCAAAAACTCTGTTCTGACAAAAGGAAGCAGAGGTTTTGATTTACATTTTGACGTTAGAACGAACCTCCTGTCACAGGAACCAAGTGTCAATAAATAGTGACATCTTTAAAAAGTTTGTTACTTGCAATGTAACTATTTCCCACAAAGTAAGTAAACATACTTCATGTTTAGAATTTGACAAAATCTCACCATTTTTGAACCCTCCGTATTCTTATAATTTTGTCTGATTCTCTGTTCAAAAAATTAAAGTCGTGTCAAAAAAATAATTTCTTTAAAAACTGTCAAAATAACCGAGTTAGTGTAGAAGCGGTCAAATTCAGTCAAAACTGTCTTTATAGCCAAGTAACTCGTTTAATTTGCAACACTTTGTATAACCACTTTTATGTGTCAATAAGATAGAAAATTGAATGGGCTTTTCAAAAATATGACCGTCTGCTTCGTTTGGCCGCCAGAGGGCTCCAAAGCTAAACTAAACGTTTTCCTTACCACACTCAGGTACGGTCCTGATATTTGGCACAAACCAAGCACAGTGACTGTCAAAACTAGAGCCGTAGCAAAACTGGAGAAATAATATCATTAAAGTTCGAATTGGTACTAAGTGGCTAACACGTTTGCCGCTAGAGGGCGCCTAGGTTGACCAATTTTGTTGGTGTATCTTTTTTGTTTAATCCGCAAAAACAGCGTTTAAATTGCGCACTCTATTATTTGATAGAGTTTTTATATGTCAATGAAATGAGCTTTCTAAAAATATATCCAACTGGGGTTGATAGATTGGACGGTTTGGCCGCTAAAGACGTCAAAGTTGACTAATTACTTTTTTGTGCATTTTTTTTTTTCAATTGTCAATAACTAGCTTATTTCCAACACAAAAGAAGTCAAAAGTACAGGCTGTATTTTGACGTTTAAAACGAATTTTTCAGCTGTTATAGCAACCAAGTTGGCATGTGTCAAATAATGACACCTGTCTTCTTTAAAAAATTGAAGAAAAAGTGACAATTTGAAGGCAACCCTAAAGAAGACTAAATTGAATGCTGTAATTATGTGTGAGGGATCCTGCTAAAAGGCTGATAAGAGGATTTTGCCACAACTCTGTGTAAATTATGTATTTATGATATTTTTGGGTTTACCTTATCCATGGAATTCTCACTGGTCTTAAAGCCTCATCTAAGATTTTTTAGTTAAAAAGTTACTCTAAACATTGTCACATTTTTGTTTTCCTGTTGAAACAGACCATGAGACAAGCTAAATCTAATGTTGTAATAATATACAGGGTGTCCCACTTGAAATATTGTACAGAGGGNTAGNGGAAGNGNCCNNANNTANTCGGTACNAACGCCAATNNTCCNGGTNNTTNNTTCNNTGGANTTTCATNCCCTANAGCANCCCGCGNGAACCNTTCCGNNGCANTNCTTACNAGCGAGTCNNANGNAGNACGAGCCAAGTACCANCTACGCTCNTAAGCGGGNTTNANNATNNCAGNNNGCAACCTGGTTANNCGGCCGCGNCANTATGATNANTNGNCANAACAGGCTATTCCANTTTNGGCNNGNNTAGGANACCTGGCGAGCTACGTNTCNCTCTGNGTTGAGNNTACATAGGGAGTCTGNTAGAGAGTTGGCATNAAANCTCATTNNNNCCNTTGCATACTGNCAGNTTCAACCCNNNCGGTCACATCGTCCACGGNGNGANNATCAGTCCGANGANCGTGANAACACCAGATNATNNACGNTAATCNNNATAGATNNAACNNAAAGGTCAGCGCCGATGCAGNTGCNCACGACAGNNGTNCNCCCNTTACAGGAGACCAAAAATGTCGAGAACAACTTTCAAAGGTCAATTCAGACGATCCTGAAGAAACATAACTTTCACCCCTTTTTTATTTAAATTAGTGCAACACCTTAAAAGAGGTTGACTTTCCGAAGAGAGTGGTTTTATAGTGAGTTTTTTGCTGACTAGTCACTATGGAGAAGATGTTTTTTTTGAATAATATTATTAGAGCGACGAGGCCAAATTCACTAAAAATGGAATGTTTAATAGACATAATTCACACTCTGCTGGTGTGACATAAATCCACACGTAATTAGAGAGAGAAATTTTCAAGAAATCTGGAGTTTTAATAATAAAAAACTTTTATTCCCAAATAAAAACGAAATGGGTTGGATTTAGGTAAAGGCAAATAAATTGAAACGTATAGTAATTTTTAATGCTCAAAATGATTCCGTCATAAAAAAATGTGGTTTCTATTTAAAAAACTAGAAATTTTTCATTTTTTTTAGTGGCAAGTTTATGATTTTTTTTTTACGACCCTTTATTTGTACTTATTCCAATATCAATCGATGTCTTTCGTCGTGGGACACCCTGTATAAATTGACAAGCAAGACAGGACAAACGAACGTGCAGGACAGTCAAAATCATAACTCACTTGAATTCATCGAACTGGTGATTGTTGCAGTGTCTGTAGCGTACTCCATTTGACGCGGCACGTAATATCGTTTCGAACATAAGAAAAACGATACCCCGAATATGACGTAAAACACACCTGAAATGTCACACCAATGTACTACCATTATTTTAGGCGGTGAATACTTCGTACCTATGGCACATAAAGTGACTATTACAGCGAAAACGTAGTCGTCGTAGGTGATACTTGGTTTTATCGTGAGAGTTAACAGTTTGAGCCGGTCACCTGGTACTGAAGGTGTGAGGGAGCTGGTGCAGTCGTAATCGTCTGCCCTGGCGACGAACACTACATAGAATCCATAAGGAAACTTGTACTTCTGCAATTTGAAGAAAAAGCAAAATAGTAAAATCTGGTTCAACAGCGATTTTGGTGCAGTTTGTTGTTTATAATAGTAAATGACGTATTTTAAAAGTATTTGTTACTATAGTCTATCCGGCAAACCTACGGAGTAATAAAAGCGAAAATTAGGAGGGGTTGACCCGCCCCGTCCATTAGTCTATATCCGGTCCGTTTTACAATATAATATCTTCTTCTCTCTCCAATATAAGGACTTCTCGGGTCTTATGTCTCGATTCACTTTTACGTACCTGTTTTACAGTGTAATGCAGATCGACCAAAGTTGCCGCCTATCGAATTTTATTACTCCGTAGGTTCGCCGGATAGACTATAGAGGACTTTACGAATAACTTTACACCGTTTCTTTAAATATAAGAGAAAGCTAAATTCTTGTGAGAACCAAAAAACACAAAACCAACCACACTGTAAGTAGTCTTTACAGCTCCCAGTGTTGCCAAGTCAAAATATTTAATAGCGGTAGATTAATCGGTCAAAAAACGGTAGATAACGGTATATCACATATCACGTGGTTTTAGAATATATCTATCCTAAAATCTCAGAAACATGTTTTATATCAAATACTACAATACAACTTTTCTAAACCTTTATGTTTCCACCTTTTAGCACAATTTCATGTTAGTGACAGTTATCACGTGGTTTAGAACACTATTTAGCTAAACGGTCACGTGATAATTGTTCAAATAACTGTCATAAATCTAAGGAACAGGTCCAGTTTTGAAAACTGTTAGAGGATAATTAATTTACCTAGGCAGTCACATGACTAACTTAAAGTAAAAAAAAATTGTTTTCTGCACATTTTTGGAATTACATTTCCAATTCAAAATTTGGTACAGTCAGGTAGAAAAGCGGTGTCAAAGTTTGAACTGCCAAATATTGACTTCAAACACCTGATCCTCACTAAATTTCCTATTCAATAACCGAAAAAAAAACTACAAAATTTAGTACAATCAAAAAGAAAAGCGTGTCAAAGTTTGAACTGCCAGAAACACAGTTTGAAGAACAGTCCAGGACAAAATTGCTGGTAAAACCCAATTGTAATAAGAAAAAGTTTGTATTAAACACATTTTCTGAATTCTCATTAAATTTCCTATCTAATAACCTGAAAGAACACTGCGAGATTTGGTACAGTCAGAGAGAATAGCGGTGTCAAAGTTTGAACTGACAGAAACACAGTTCAAAAAGACAGTCAACGACAAAATCGCCTCTAAAACCCACTTGGAGTGAGAAAATGACTGTTTTAAGCACATTTTGGAATTCTCATTAAATTTTTTATCCAATAACCTGAAAAAACCAGTACAATCAGTAAGAAAAGCGGTGTTTAAGATTGAACTGCCAGAAACACAGTTTAAAAGACAGTCAGGGACAAAATCGCCTCTAAAACCTACTTGGAGTGAGAAAATGACTGTTTTAAGCACATTTTTGAAATCTTCATTAAATTTCCTATCCAATAACCTGAAAAAACCAGTACAATCAGTAAGAAAAGCGGTGTTTAAGATTGAACTGCCAGAAACACAGTTTGAAAAGACAGTCAGGACAAAATCGCCTCTAAAACCCACTTGGAGTGAGAAAATGACTGTTTTAAAATCAGCCATTTTTGAAGTGAGAAAATACTTTTTAAGAATCTCATTAAATTTTCCTAACCACTAACATGAAAAACACTACAAATTTAGTACAATCAGGGAGAAAAGTGGTGTCAAAGTTTGAACTGCCAAAACACAGTTTGTAAAGACAGTCAGGTACAAAATTGCGTGTAAAACCCACTTGAAGTGAGAAAATGACTGTTTTAAGCACATTTTTAGAATCCTCATTAAATTTCCTAACCAATAACCGAAAAAACACTACAAAATTTAGTACAATCAGTAAGAAAAGCGGTGTCAAAGTTTGAACTGCCAGAAACACAGTTTGTAAAGACAGTCAGGACAAAATCGCTGTAAAACCCACTTGGAGTGAGAAAAAGTGACTGTTTTAAGCACATTTTTGAATCTTCATTAAATTTCCTATCCAATAACCTGAAAAAAATTTAGTACAGTCAGGGAGAAAAGCGGTGTCAAAGTTTGAACTGCCAAAACACAGTTTGTAAAGACAGTCAGGACAAAATTGCCTCTAAAACCCACTTGGAGTGAGAAAATGACTGTTTTAAGCACATTTTTGAATCCTCATTAAATTTCCTATCCAATAACCTGAAAAAAAAAGTACAATCAGTAAAAAAAGCGGTGTTTAAAGTTTGAACTGCCAGAAACACAGTTGTAAAGACAGTCCAGGACAAAATCGCCTCTAAAACCCACTTGGAGTGAGAAAATGACTGTTTTAAGCACATTTTTGAAATCTCATTAAATTTTCTATCCAATAACCTGAAAAAAACAGTACAATCAGTTAAGAAAAGCGGTGTTTAAAAAATGAACTGGAGAAAACGGTACAAAAACCAAAAAACAGTCAACCGACAAAATCTGCCTCTAAAACCCACTTGGAGCCAAATTTTACAGTTGTGACGTTAAGGAACACTTTTATACTTTTCTTACGTCACGTGACAGCTGTCAAAACTGTCGGAACCCGTTTACCAGTGACCCGAAACTATAGAATTAAAAGTAGTTGCTAATTTTGAAGAAGTACACTGGAACTTGTGTTTATAGCTCCATGAAGCCAAATTTGACAGTTGGAAAATGCTCAGGAACACTTTAGTACTTTACTTGCGTCACGTGACAGCTGTCATAACTGTTAAAACTCACTCACCAGCGACCTGAAATTATAAAATGCCAAATAGATGTGTTTCTTCGAGGAAATACACTGTAAGTTGTGTTTACAGCTCCATAGAGTCAAATTTAGCAACATACAACTAATCTGCGTATTACAATTATTGTATTTTCGCGCTGAATGGGTTTTGACAGTTGACAGCTATCAGGCAACGTAAGAAACATGTGTCACTTAGCCTCACCACCATGTCAAATTTGAGGTGTAAATACAAGGTACAGCTGTTTTGCATTTAATGGTTTCATCTCACTGCTGAGTGAGTTTTAGTAGTTAGTAGACAATAAGCAACACTGCCAAGTGTCATAACTGTCAAGTGTAACGTCTTAAACTGTCATTTAACGTCACAACTGACAAATTTAACCCCACAGAGTTACGAATAACAATTTACGGCGTGATTCATCAAATAGACGCGACTATTTAACATTTTACAGTTTTACATTACTGCTTAATGAGTTTTGACAGCTGTCTATAAGCTTGTCATTAAACGTCACAGCTAGTTCAGTTCGTCAAAGTGATCCACGTTTTTCCAACCACACAAATTAATAAAACAAAAAATAACTGAATCGAGAGTTTTGGCAACATTGATTTGAATGTAATTTTCAACATACTGCACATGTGGACTGGCCATTAAAATGAAAACAAATCCCATAGTGTGGGTTATCACATGACAATTCACTGTGTCACTTCTGACAATCATTTTTCAACGTACAATTAAAATGTCGGGCAACAAAAACTTGGATGTACCCTACAAAAGACTGTCGGAAGATGTGCTGGCGCCACGTCCCAGCATTCTTCTACCACACTTGCAAGAATCGGAGAAGAAGTTCTTCGAGCTCGTAGTCACGGGCGATGTTTTGGCCGTCAAGGACTATTTAGAGAAAAACCCTGATTTTAACATCAACTGTACCAACTTCCAGGGCGTATCCGCCCTACTGATTGCCGTGCAAAATCACATGGAACTGATGGTGGAGTATCTGCTATCCAGACCGGGGATTGAAATCGGAGATTGCATTCTACACGCGGTCAAAGATAATCAAAGAAAGATTTTGGAGGCTTTGTTGAAGAAAATGAACGAAATTGCTCCGAGTTTGGAGTTTGTCGGGGTGACCCACAGCACAGACTTCCCCGACTACGTCACTCCATTGATTTTAGCCGCTCAGTGTGGACACTATGAAATTATAGAGCTGTTGATACAACGCGGACATAGTATCAGCAAACCGCATCCGCCTAGTTGCAGATGCTCGGATTGTCGCAGACATTTAGAACGCGATGACTTGCTTCACGCTGAAAGTTTACGGCTCAACCTGTACAGGGCTGTGTCCAATCCAGCCTACATTTGTCACTCGACTTACGATCCTATTTTGGCAGCCTTTCAGTTGGCGAAAGAGTTGAAGGACTGCTCGGGTATTGTGCCTGAATTCAGGATTGCATACACCGAATTGTCTACGGAAATCAGTAATTTTGCCGTGGATCTAATCGCCTGTTGTCGGAGCACAAGCGAAATGGAACTGATACTAAAACAACCAGCGGGAATGAGCGCAAGCATTTATACCCTTCCTCGTTTGGCTTTAGCCATGGATTACAAGCAGAAAACTTTTGTGGCACACCCCAATACACAACAAATCGTTGAAGCTACGTGGTGTGGAGACTGGCACGAGTACAAACTGAAATCACCTTTAATCAGATACGCTCTACCTGTACTACGTATGTTCACTCTACCGATAATTACTTTGATGTGTTTGGTGGCGCCTAATCATTCCCTAACCAGACACTGGAGCATCCCTCTAAACAAAATGATCACCCACATTGCAGCGTATGTGGTGTTTTTGATTGTAATATTTTTGGAATCCAACCTGGACAAAACTAATCAAAAACGACAGCCCCCAAACTCTGGATTGGAGTATGCGATTGCAGTGTTAGTGGCGGGGAATATATGGACTAGTCTAAGAATGCTCCTGCTAATTGGGCCTAGAGTGTATTTTAGGAAACTTTGGAACTGGCACGCATTGATTAACAACACTCTATTCGTGTTGACTTTCCTGTTTTGGCTTGCCTCCTACTTTGACGCGCTCAATAACGACCAAGTGGATTTGGAGCGTAAATACTGGCACCATTTGGACCCTCTGCTAATAGCGGAAGGCACTTTTGCTGTTGCAGTCATTATGGCCTATTTCAAGCTTCTGTTCTACTGCAGGCTCAATTACTATTTAGGGCCGTTACAAATTTCGTTAGGAAAAATGTGCGCCGACATGGCCAAATACTTTATAATTTTCACTATAATTATTATATCATTCAGCGCGGGTTTGTGCAGGTTTTACCAGTACTACGATGGAATGGTGCAAGTGGACGAAAACCAGATGAAAACCCAACAAGTGTCTTCGTTTGTAGACTTTTCGGCCACCTTAAAAACCTTCTTCTGGGCTATTCTATGCATGGCCCCTTTAGAAAGCGCTGACGTAATAATCGAAAATTTACCAGGGGACACCCCCACCAGTACTGTTATCAACAAGCACAGCTTCACGGAAGCAGTAGGCTATATTTGTTTCGCCCTGTTTGAAGTGTTGATAGTGATCATGATACTCAACATGCTCATCGCCACAATGTCCTCCACGTTTCAACGGGTACTGGACAATTTAGATGTTGAATGGACTTTCGGAAAAACTGATTTTTACCTAGAATTCATGTTGCACACCACGGTGCCGTCACCGTTTAACTTAATACCCACACCGGCTGGTGCTACCATGTTTCTGGAGATGATGAACGGCACCAGAACGGCGGGGAACACGGACATGCAAGGTGGTTGCTGTCAACGAGCGCCCCTGCCAAAAAAGCCTCGCTCGATAAACAGGAAAATATGATCGAGTACCCGGCACTGATGTCGTTGCTGGTGCAGCGGTATTTCCGGGAAAAAGACGAGATGAACCAGGCTGCTAGCGAAATGGACCTGTTGCGACAAGAGATTCACGAGTTGAAAGTGTTGCTCAATGATATTATAGCGGAAAAAGAAGAGTAGAGATTTATTTTGCCTTATACTTATATTAGTTTTTATCATAATATTTTAACTAATCAATAAAAGTATTAATTGATTGAGAGAACTTTCTTGATTGCTGAGGTATTTTGGTGTATACGCATTCGAGGTAATATCCCATTATTATGAAACATTTTGAGGTATTTTTAAGGTATTTATGAAGCATTTGAGAGTATAAGGCATCTATACATTTGATGATGAAAAAAATTAGTACCTACTTGTACAAATTATTTTAAAAAATTGAAAAAACGCCAAATGATAAACAAGTATGCCAAATTTCATAATAATTTTATTTTAGTCCATTAATTAATATAAAACAACTTTTTTCTTGGGGCACATACCTCCGAAAGGTGCCCCCTTTCTCAACCATACTTTATATGGCACTTTGGCGTTTATTTTTTATGTACTTTCTAACCTTCAAGTATCCCACAATCAATTTGGACCACCCTTTCAAAATGTTTTGTGGAATTTTCATGGGAATTTTGAGCAAAATAAAGCCTCTTTAGAGGAAATTTTGCGATATTTTAAAGAAGACATTGCAGTAGACAATACAGTGTATCAATATAACAAAATTGACTGAAAATTTAACAAAATAGGCACATTTCAATGTTTAAACTACATTTTTAAGGTCACGTGAGAGTTTTTGACAGGTGTCAACTGGCCTTTACAGTGTTGCAAGCTAAAAATTAAAATATTAACGTGTATTTTACAATTTCAGCTGTCTAAATTTAATTTACCAAATTTCCAACGTTTAAACTACATTTTAAGGTCACGTGACTGCTTTTGACAAGTGTCAGTTGGCTTTGACATTGTTGCCAGCTCAAAATTGCATTATCAACGTCACGAAACGTGTATTGTACAATTTCAGCTTTTACAACTGTCTAAACTTGATTTACCAAATTTTCAACGTTTCAACCACATTTTAAAAGCCACGTGACGGTTTTTGACAGATGGCAACTGGCCTTTACAATGTTGCAATATCAGAATTGAATTATCTAAGTCACGTGACGTGTATTTTGCAATTTAAGTCTTTACAACTGTCTAAATTTAATTTATCAATTTTCCAAAGTTTAAACGTGTTTTGAAGTTCACGTGACTGTTTTTGACAGTGTAAACTGGTTTTTGCAGTGTTGCAAGCTCAAAATTGCAACAATTTTCGCTTTTACAACTGTTTAAATTTAAATTACCAATTTTTCAACCGTTTCTTTTAAATGATGTGTCTTTACTTGACGCGTGCTAACTTGGTTACTATGACAGTTAGAAGATTCGTGCAAACGTCAAAATATAATTAAAAAAACAAAATTTCAGGGAACCGTACAAAAAAAATTTTTTGTTTGTCAGAATTTGGAAAAACAGTCACCCGACCTTAGAAAATCAGTTTTAAGCTTTCGGCGCAAGATCAAATCATGTGTCAGAAATGTGGAAAAACCTTTACGTTGTCACCTAACTTAACCTAAAAACTGTCACGTGACTTTTAAAAAAACTCCAATTTCTACTCATAGACCTATAAACAAGCATTTAATATGATTTACAACTGTATTAACTAAAACAGTGCTTTTAAGCAGATTTTGCAGTTTTATAGCTTTAATTATGGAGTGGTATGATCACAGTGTTATGTTCTGCTCGAGAGTTTCAGGCCGCATTGGTTTTCAAGCTCCATGGAGCAAGTAGAGCGAATGTAACGTCACAATGACGTAATTTGATAGTTGGTTAAATTACGGTTTTGCCAAATTACGTCATCGTGACATCACATTCGCTCTACTCCTTCCATGGAGCGCGAAACCGAATGCAACCTTAATGGCCTCTTACTAAACAGTGTGACAGATGCAAATCTGTCCACAACATACTGTCAAACTGGAATGCCCGAAACTGTTTTTAAAACTGATCACCAGGGGGAGTACATCTTATTTTGAAACGCCAATAGCTTTTAAACAATTTTGTAGTTTAACAGCTTCGTGGAGTGGTATTTGACAGTCTCCAAGATTAGTTTAGTTTATGACAGAATGAAATATGATTAAAATAAACAAATACACGTCACGATTGTCCCAGATAAAAGTAACTACATGGGGATTTCGGAAACGGTTCCATTTCGGTCAAATGGGGGAAAAGTTGCGCTATTCTAAGCCCGAGAAAGTTTTCAAAATATCGACCAAAAACTAGATATTGTATTTTTCAAAAAACTGAAATATCAGCGCCATCTTTTAAGCAAATTTAATAGAATTTTGTAAAATGGCGTAAACGATTTTTTCTAGTTTTTTGTGCAACAATACAATAAAGAACCAAATTACTTACCGGAATTGTAATTCCTCCTTTGGTGGTGAAAGTTTCATAGAATCCCCTATAAGTAATGTCCTGGTTCATATCCAGTACGGGACACTACACAAAGGACCAACTTATAAGCTACCAAAGTGACGTCATAAAAAACATATTTTTACAACTTACGCTGACGTTCTGGATGCTGATTACGGTGCAAATGTTATCATCGGAAAACACCTCCAGTATAACAGTGTCGTAATTCGAACTGTTGACGTTCTCCTCGCTCGAATTGTCCGGAGATGTAAAGTTGTAAAAAAAGTACCTAAGAAAACAATAACAATGTGTGCAAACGTTATCGGAGCAAATCCATTTAGTTCTTACTGAGGTTCACTAGGACTGATACTGAAGTTATAAAGGGTGCTGTGCTCTAATTGAAAATATTTGGGAAAATCAACAGTGACCGTAAAGTCCACGTTGGTAACTGACGAGGTCGCCAGAGTAACGATTGGGTTCTCGTGTTGCAACTCACGGTATTCTGCAACAAAAATGGTTTTTTTCCATAAAAAAATCCAAAACTATTGCACAGTCTAAAGATATCATTGTTTGTTTGAACACCCTGTATATGTTCAATCCTGTTGCGGTTAGCACGGGGTGAAAGAGCAGTACACGACCAACATTTTGAGCTTTTTACAGTCTCTGAAACCCCAAAAATAGAGGAGATATAATTTCCAAACAAAAAGTTGAATATCTTGGAAACGGTTAGAGTTACGGAAATTTTGCATGAGACTGAAAATGTCCAAATTTTTCTCAAAAAATAGGAACTTTTTTTTCTTTGAGGTATTTTTCACATTATATCTTCAAAATCTGTGGAAGAGAGTATCCTAAAGAATTGCATTTAAGTTTGACTTGCACTACAGTGTTCTAGGAAGGTTTTATCAGTTATTAGTGTTTTTTTGGCAAAAACTCTGTTCTGACAAAAGGAAGCAGAGGTTTTGATTTACATTTTGACGTTAGAACGAACCTCCTGTCACAGGAACCAAGTGTCAATAAATAGTGACATCTTTAAAAAGTTTGTTACTTGCAATGTAACTATTTCCCACAAAGTAAGTAAACATACTTCATGTTTAGAATTTGACAAAATCTCACCATTTTTGGAACCCTCCGTATTCTTATAATTTTGTCTGATTCTCTGTTCAAAAAATTAAAGTATGTCAAAAAAATAATTCTTTAAAAACTGTCAAAATAACCGAGTTAGTGAAGCGGTCAAATTCAGTCAAAACTGTCTTTATTGCCAAGTAACTCGTTCATTTGCAACACTTTGTATAACCTTTTATGTGTCAATAGATAGAAAATTGAATGGGCTTTTCAAAAATATGACCGTCTGCTTCGTTTGGCCGCCAGAGGGCTCCAAAGCTAACTAAACGTTTTCCTTACCACTCTCAGGTACGGTCCTGATATTTGGCACAAACCAAGCACAGTGACTGTCAAATCTAGAGCCGTAGCAAAACTGGAGAAATAATATCATTAAAGTCGATTTTTGCTTGCACTAAGTGGCTAACATAACGCAAAACCCATTAGGATAGTGACGGTGTTTCGGGCAAATTCGACCCTTACGAAAATTGTTATTTAGAAAAACAGCATTCCAAGACATTTCCAAGCATTATGTCGTGGTAGGTCACGTGACCGTGTTTTTTCTACTTTTTCAGCGTCAAATTAGTCAAAAAGTGTTTTTGGTGCAACCTGTCCCTAAACCGTAATAACACGCCTATTTGTAACACTTTGTATATACTTTTATGTGTCAATAGACAGACAACAAAATGAGCTTTCCATTGATGTATTAAAATCGATTGGTTAGTGGTACCGTTTGCCGGCTAGAGGGCGCCTAGGTTGACCAATTTTGTTGGTGTATCTTTTTGTTTAATCCGCAAAAACTCGTTTAATTGCGCACTATTTTTGATAGAGTTTTATATGTCAATGAAATGAGCTTTCTAAAAATATTCCAACTGGGGTTGATAGATTGGACGGTTTGGCCGCTAAAGGACGTCAAAGTTGACTAATTACTTTTTTGTGCATTTTTTTTTTCAATTGTCAATAACTAGCTTATTTCCAACACAAAAGAAGGTCAAAAGTACAGGCTGTATTTTGACGTTTAAACGAATTTTTCAGCTGTTATAGCAACCAAGTTGGCATGTGTCAAATAATGACACCTGTCTTCTTTAAAAAAACTGAAGAAAAGTGACAATTTGAAGGCAACCCTAAAGAAGACTAATTGAATGCTGTAATTATGTGTGAGGGATCCTGCTAAAAGGCTGATAAGAGGATTTTGCCACAACTCTGTGTAAATTATGTATTTATGATATTTTTGGGTTTACCTTATCCATGGAATTCTCACTGGTCTTAAAGCCTCATCTAAGATTTTTTAGTTAAAAAGTTACTCTAAACATTGTCACATTTTTGTTTTCCTGTTGAAACAGACCATGACAAGCTAAATCTAATGTTGTAATAATATACAGGGTGTCCCACTTGAAATATTGTACTATTCAGCTTTTGAACACGAACAACTACCAGTTAGGTGCAATTTCCTGTTGAAATGTTTGCACAGCACATCATAGCTATATTTAATGACATAATAATATACAGAGTGTTCCATTTAAAATAGAGTGCACTTTTTTAGTCTTACACATATAACATTCATCCAAACAACCCAGACTTGAACAAACTTTAACTGATCACAGTACTGTTCCTACTTTGTGATTGGTCAAGAAAAGCAGCTTTCAGCTTGCATAATGCTGCAAAAATTATTGAGAAACTTTACCTGTTAGTTTGATTTTGCCACTTTTCAAAATATCATAACACAAGGTCCGGTTTGTGTTTGTGTAATAAGCTGCACCATTCTCGGTTTCCACCACAAGTGGTAGGTTCCATGAAAGCAATTCTTTGGGTTGTCGCGTTGTGACCATCAAAGGAAGCTGCGCCGTAGCATTCTTTGTCGTAACAGTCACTCGAGGTGGTCCTGTAGGCTGTACCAAATACTGTTATAGTTTGTTAGTAATATACCAAAGTTCATACCTGCACTATAAAGTTATTGTTGGAAAACTCGAGAATATACTCGTAGGTACTGTTAATCACCCCTGAATAGGTGGTAGAATAGTTTGCTGGTATTATTGTTGTTCTATTTAGGGACACAGCCAATGTGGGGTGTAGCACTAAAACACCTAAGATAAGCTGTAGTAACAGCATTTTTAGCTTAATTTGTCCGCGTTTGTTAACCAAACATTTTAAAATGTGTCTAAAAGGGCGACATTAAATATTTGAAGTGGTTTTTGATTACAAAGCAAAAAATCCCCTAGAGAAAAACAAAATAAACTTTTTTAAGGTTAGGGGAAGGCAATTTGACATTTCTTCTTTTTAATCTCTTCTCTTTTGTTTGACATAACGTCCGAAGTTAGCTGCTTCTAATGTCAAAGTTTGTTTATGTTTATAGTTGGAATCATCATTTCTGCTTGTATTTTGGTTAAAAAAGACTTATTCTGGAATGTTAAGATGCAGTAATCCTGATATAAAGTCAACTACAATTAATATATGGCCATATATTAACAAATCACCGCCGCCTGTGAATTATGACCATAAATAGTTTCATGTACCATGTATGTTTTGGGAGAGGCTTCCACAACTGCAGAGACTATCACACCAAGGGAAGAACAGTTTAAAGATGACGACGGAAAGTATCTAGTGGTCCCTCTAGTTGTTATCCTGGTTGTAATGCTATTATCCTTGCTGGTAATTTCAAGATTGATTATCCCAGTCAAATCTCTTTTAAATCCCACAATTTGCAGGTGTATTGCATGGCAAAACGAAGAAAAATGAGTAAACTTCGCAGCGATATTGCCAGGTTGTATCATTTTGACCATCGCGAATTGGAATGGGAACGGCTGAATCGCTATGAACAGTCTTGTTATGGTTCAAGGAATGTATTATCCTCAATACAAGATTCCCAGGATTATATGCCTATAAATAATTTATGATGGAGATTATGGGTTAAGTATAAAGTACAATTGAACAGTCAGATTGTATAGAACAAAGTGTACAGAATAGGTTTTGTAAGTTGAAATTTTCGATCATGCGATTATTATTCTTCTTGCCTAAAAGTGTGTTATTCTGTTTATTTTTTTAATATATGGAGACTCCAGGAGATTACTGATTTCTGGCATATACTTATCCCTCTTAATTTATCAAAAAATGTCTGCATTTTTTTACTTTAAACCCTCTAACTCCATTATTTTGTATTTGTATGAGTATGAACCATTTAAGTTGTTATGATAGTGACTTTTCTTGTCCTGACCTGGAGAGAAATGGGTTTGATTTATTAATTTGTAAAATATAGCCTACCTCACTTTCCTGAATGGATTTTTGACTGCCATCTCATTTTTAATTAATAAATCACTCCTAGTAGCAAACCCCAAAAGAATTATTTAAATTCAACAAACAAAAAGGAAATACAAGGATGCCAAAACGTTGTGTTAACAGGACAACCAATAAACTCTAATCTACTATATTAACTTCAGTGTTGCCAAACGTATTTTCTTTTTCCGGGTAGATGTGTTGAATACATTGGGGCAGTTCAAACATTCATCATATCTGTCGAACGTTAATGAGTCCAACTTGTGACGTCATACCAATGTTGTTTGACTTTCCCTATACAGGCGTTTTAGTGAAATCTATAAGAGATCAAATAAAAAAGTTATAATCATGCAAAAATTGAAAAAATGCCATTTTCGTAAAAAGTGCAATTTTAGCGATTTTTAAATTTGCCCAGCAAAGGGCATATTAATACCAAAGGACGTTAAATTATTATTTTAACCTCATAAGAAATGTTTGGAACAGTTTATTTCAAATAACAGGTACAACCTGTTCCAGTTTCAAAAATTATCTGTTTCAAGAAATCTGTTCCTGTTTTTAGTAACATTTTAGTAATGCACGCAACTCGAAATGGTTTTGTTGAACAAAATGTTGGAACGGTTCCAACTGTTTAAATTGTAAATATTACCGTGTTGTATTCACTTTTTAAACCAGAAAAGAGCACAGCTTTGATATTAATATGATCATTTTACATTGTTAACGATAATACACAAGGAGTCTAAATTATACAAGTGTACAATATCTAGTATTTTATTTCGTACCAACGATCGTAAACTGTTTCTCGTTCAATGTTCAATCATGTTCCGAGTTCCGATATTAGTTCGTCGGAACAGCAACAGGGAACAGGGTTACCTATTAAATAAAATCTGTTCCAGCCTGTTTCAAGAGAAAACCTGTTCCAAAAGTAACAGATACTGTTCCGAAGTCACATCTCTAATTACTCATCGCATGTCACGTTCTTGTCGAAATCGGATGTGGTGTCGGAGCACGTAGAATCTTCTTTGAAGGAGTCACCTCAACTGAAGGAACTTCTTCTAGTAGATGTTCTCCTTTTTGTTTATTTGTAAGGAAAAAATATCTCTACCAGCTGCAGAACTGGACGTTGTCCAAATCTAGAGATCTCTTGAAAGACTCTTCCTGGTAAGATTTGCGGATCTAATGTCACGCGCCGCATCTCCTCAGTGTAGCTTATTTAACATGCCCCGGGTAGACCGTCTTGAAGATCAGCAGAGTACTCAATTCTTATTATTTCTAGTTATTTTTTACTTAACCTAACAATATTAAAATAGATAAAAACACGTAAAGTAACCAATGGGATTGGGACAACTCCACTACCAAATAAAGGCAAATTAATTGAAATGTAAACTGTTTTAATTATTGATAATAAAAACATGATTCTTACAGTTCTTATGACATAAGTCACTTCTTAACTCTATTTAAAATACTAACTCCCAATGTCGTAACCAGTTATCCCAAATCTGGAATTTCTGTACAAAGTGTAATAAATTTGTAAAAAAATGTCTGTAAATATAATGGAATCAACAATCTAGGATGAAGGACTGCAGTTTCGTAAATGGGCGCTCAAAGCGTTGGGCGTGGACTTAAAGTCGCAATTCGGACACTGTTCGATCGGTAAGTTAAGCACTTCGTGCGACTGTTTGTGACGATCGATCAAATATTGCCAGAAACTGGTAAAGGAACAGTATTCGCACTTGAAACTTTTGACGGCGTTCATGTTTTTGATCAGTTTGATTTCCTTGGTGCAAGCGTCTTCGTGCGTCCTCAATTCCCCGTGAGTGTAGGTGGTAAACGAACATTTCGAACAACTCAAAGTGACTTTGATCGGGGAAACGTGCTTTTCATTTTTCGGTTTTGTACAAGGATGGTTTTTCACCATGTACAGTGTGCCCTTGTATTTACAGAGAGGGCACTGCCACGTGGGGTTAGATTCGTGGAAATGCATGTGGCGTTTTACTGATGGAGGTACACAAGCCGTGTAAGAGCATAGAGTGCATTTAAGAGATTCATCCACAGAGGGTTTCGCTTTTTTGCTGGCTGGTTCCACGACATCGTCCTGATCTGAATGACGCTTGCGCTTGTGCACGTTCAGTTTAATCCGCAACGGGGTGGAAAATGGACAGGTTTCACACTGGAAGCTGTTTGGTTCCTTCACAATTTTCTTGGCCGAGTGTACTTTTCGATGCACTGCTAAGCCGTTTCCGCTGGATTTAACTCCGCATACATCGCAGGACTTTAAATTTTCACGTTTTTCATGCATTGGCATGTGTCGCCGCAGGGCAAACTGAGTCTTGTACGGCACATAACATACTTGGCACTGAAAATCACATTCTGGAACAAACAAACGGAAATCCTCTTTCCACTGGTCGATTTGGTTCGAGTTTTCTGTCTGACACTCTCCTGACTTTAAATGTGTCCGCATCAAATCTTTTGTAGACTTAAAGTTGCATTTTGAACACTTTACCAACCTTTCAGGTGGAGGCTTAGCGATTTTAGGGGCAAGTTTTTTCGATGCGTCAATTTTCGCAGAGAAACTGCGCGTCCGTCCAAGGCTCTCACTTTCAGGCAAAAACTCAGTTTCAGTTACACTCTTGCGTGGTGTTACGACGAGGGTGGGTTTGAGAATGCACTTGCGCTGGTGGGTAGACATACATCTTGACAGAGTTTTATAACCGCAAGCGCATTCAACTAACGTTTGAATACCTTTTCTATGTACGCGCAAGTGCGATTTTAATTTGCCTTTTCGTAGAGTTTTGTACGAACATTTTGGACATTGTTCCCACACTTCTTTGTTGTTAATTACCATCATTTCCAACTTGGGAGGTAGGTCGTTTATTAACGGGGCTGGGGCACCAACCTCAATCACTCGATCCTCGTCTTTTTTGGTGAATGGTGTCAAACGCGGTGGTTGTAAAGGAATTCGACCTTCCATAGAATGACCGGTTTTCATAAAATGATGACGTAGAGCAAACATGTTTCCTGTATAGTCACAGGTGGAACATTTGAACAGTGGCGTGCGCGAATTGTGCCCCTTCATGTGCTGCTCCAACAGATGCTGGTTCGTGGTTGTGTGATCGCACTGGGAGCATTGAAGCATCTTATCCGGTTTGGGGTGTTTCTTTTTAATGTGTTTATTGAGCTTGATTTGCAGAGTGGTCGAGTAGGCGCATTCTGAGCAGGCAAATGTCTTGGCTTTGGTTTTAAACACGATAGGAGCGCGATTTTGAATAATACCATCACATGATCTTTTATGTACTTTCAATGCCTGCTCTGTGGATTGGTAGTTGCAATTTGGGCATTTTTCTATAACTTTGCCACGTTTGTGAGTCTTTTCGTGCCGCTTCAAATTGTTCATATGGTCTGTAGTGTACGAACACTGTGGGCATTCGAGCATCTTACGTGTCTTGAATACCGGCGTTGTTATTTTAATATCCATTACTGATTCGATAGAGTGTTGTTTTAAATGTTCGGCTAGTTCCTCAGCGTTTTTAGCGTAGAAGGAACATTCAATACATTTTACTTTCGGTTTCGGTTTTTCCTTTGTCTCCACATCGTGAACCATTTGGAGTAAAGGAGGTGAATCTTCTTTAACTTCCCGAGTCCTCTTAACCGCGATATTACCTAAACTTGCAGGTTTGTTGCGCGCCATTTCTGGTCTACCACTAATCTGCGTTAAAGACTTGCTCAGTTGCTTAGTTTCACTTAAATGGACGCGTTTATGTCCTTTTAAAGCCTGCGTCGTGGAAATGTAGCTGCAAAACTCGCACTGTACCAGTGGTACGCCCTTCACGTGACACCGTTCATGATTCTTTATATCACGCATATGACTGGTTGAATACGAACATATTACACATCTCCAGAATCCGTCTATTTTGGTTGCTTTTATTGATTCGTTCATATTTGTTATAGTAGTGTTGCTAAGACTAGTAGTACTGGTATTAGTAGAACTGCTCTCCTTATTAAGTTTTAAGTCTCCATTTGAAACCTCTCTTTCAACCGAAATTTGTTCACTAATATAGAACTTTTGACCGGGATGTACGTTTTGTACGTGGATGTACAAAGCGTGTTTAGTATACTTTTGATTACAATAAATGCACCGAAAAATCGCGTGATTAGTTCTACGATGGTGGCGCTCGTGCTCGGTTAACGATTTTTTTTTATCAGTCGTGAAAGAACATAACGAACAGGAAAAAGTACAGTCCATTAACACGCAATCTTCATCTGAATCATCGTCAGTGCGAACACTTTCGTTGTTATTGTCCGAAGTGATGGAAATACTCCATTTATTGTTACCACTAGAACGGCTGCGCACTTCCAGTAACTTTTGGTAATACGCCATTTGATTTGCGGGGTTGTGTTTCTCGGCCGAATCTGCGTCACTACTTGCCACACTCTCGTTCTTAACCCCCGAACTAATTTGTAAACTTTTCGATTTTTCACCCGATTTTATGTGAATCCCCGTACACTTTTTCCGACTGATATTAGACAGTTTTCGTTCGTAATGCACGTTCACTTGTAACGAATCCGATTTATTCGTAGTGGAAACCGATAAACTCTCGTTAATTTGTGGCGGTTCGGTGGAGACGGTTTCAAACTCACTTAAATTCGAAATTGTCGAAATCTCGCCGTTGATTGGTTGCGTTTTCGCGAGATTTACGTTCCGATCGTCCGCGTTCGTTTTGCTGGGAGTGCTTGAGATGATTGCTCCTGTAGTCGTCTTGCTTGATGGTTGTAGTTTTAAAGGTGTCGGTGTAGTATCTAACACGGACCTGAAACAATGTATCATAATATGAAATCAAACATATCTACCAGAATTGTTATTAGAAATGCATCGGATTGGCCGGATTCAACCGGATAATCCAGCAAGAGATCGCCGGAATTTTGGCTCCCTTGTCAATTAAAATATAAGAAGTTCACTATAATATTTGCTGATGTACTTGATGAATAAAATAAGTTTCTTTCCAACAAAACCGCCAAAATTTGACTCACTAAATCTGTCAAAACAAACAAACAACAGATTCTTCAGAAAATGATGAGGAGCCATTGAAAGGCTGATTTTCATTGGTTGCTCAGGCACTACCCAACACACAAAAGATGGTCTTAATGATCAAGTTGTCAATAATCTGCGAAACGCTGACGACACAGTCATTATTGCAGACATCCCAGAAGCACTCGAAAATAAAGTATCTGCCAAGGGAGAACAGCTTTTCCTAAGAATTAACATTGATCAAATAAATCATCATCACCAAACAACCTTGTGTAAGATAAACTCATCCAACAGGTTTGCAACCTGGGAAGTTGTATATGGAAGTTTGGAGTTGAATAGAGCAGACAAGAACGACATTCCTTAATATGTAAAATCTAATATTTCGTCAAAGTCTCAGTTTAAAATTGCGGTGACGATTTGTTTTCTGCTGGTCGAAACATGGACACTTAAAGCAGACATAAACTGAAAGCTCTAGAGATGTGGGTTTTTGGAAGACTTCTTAAAATTAATTAGACAGACCATATCATCACTAACAACGTACTCATACTGATGGGTAGAGACAGAGAACCAATTTCTCAAGCTAATAATGTAAAGCACATAGAGAGACAAAGAGGCGTAGACTGGAAAAAAACACTTATATAGCTCAAGAATATTAGAGATTGATCTGGTCTAGATGCTCACACACTATTTAAAGCCGCTCAAGATCGAGATGAGTCTGACAGGATTGTCGCCAACATCCATTGAATGAATCTGGCACCGTAGGAAGAGGAAGGATCAAAATTTGGGTATTGACTGCTTAAGAAGTCGAATAACTATTCTGGACGAGAAGTTATTCAGATCTTCCGAACGTACATGAACCCATCCAAAGAAAGACATTCAGGAGTTGAAATAAACTCCTTAGTAAACCCTGTTGTTCTCAGTTATACACTTCACAATGTTTCTCTTTGTTTCACCATGGGCCAGATCAAATACCGGTTCTGAGCCGATGAAAGGTGCCTCCCAACCCAGCTTAACAAATTCCTCGATTTCGGCCTTTTTTGTGAAGTCCAGTGACACACAATCAACATCAGGTTTAACACTGTTTGATTCTCCAAGAGAGTAGACAGCTCGTGACAACTAATCGATTTCCATCTGGGAAGCTTTTTAAATAACATTCTGGAACAGAAGTCGATGGCGTAGAGCTCAGCGTGGAATAGTCAGTCCCTGTGTTTCAAGTAAACCTCCACTTTGGTATAATTTCATGTATATTATAATCAAGTATAACTATTACCATGTACATAAAACAAGCGAGTTTTAGGACAAACTTTGGTACTAACGACCACCTCTACTGTATAAATGACCTTTATAGAAAAAACAGTGTAACAAAAGCGCTGGAAGAAAGCTGTTGAAAGACTATCGGTACTCTAAACTGAAGACATATACAGCATTGATACCATCATTGTAAAATGGCATACAAAATGTATAAAAGTCAAAAGAGGAATTACAAGAGGACACGTTGTGTTGTCCCAAACTTTTTACGGCAGTTCTGGAACATTCTTTCAAGCAGTTAGAGTGAGGCACCAAAGGAATCTGTATTGCCGGAGAAATGCTCGCCCACCTGCGATTTGCCGACGACATAGTTCTAATAACAGACAATTTGGGAGAGATTAGAACTATGATTAAGGAGTTAGATGCCGTTTGCAAAGTCGGTTCAAACATAAACTTTAAAAAGACGCAGTCAATACTAGTCCACAAATATAAATACTTAGATCATTAAATCAAATTTGTCAGAGATAACCAAACCACTAAACTGCAAAGAAGAATTACTTTGGCGTGAGCTGCTTATGGAGCTCTACCAGACATCTTCAAGAGTAACATATCAAATTACTTGAAAAAGCTGCTCCGAGTCATGATTTACGGTGCAGAAACACTCTCCCTAACCCAGGCCACAACAACCAAACTCAGAGTAGCCCAAAGTAGAATGGAAAGATCGCTACTGGGACTGACTCTCAGTGATAGAGTCAAAAACAAGGAAATAAAAGTCAATCAGAAAGAAGAATCGGAAAATTTTTAATGTGGAGACACGAGCTGAAGAGTAGAGACATACCACCTACACGATGGACAGACGATGTCAGAAGAATCGCTGGCAATTGGCTACAAGAAGCTCAGAACCGACACAACTGGAATAATTTAGGGGAGGTCTAAGGTTGAATGATAGATCAAACTATATTAGAGATAGATCTGTAATGTAAAGAAGTGTAATTTATAGATTATCCAAGGTATTTGTAACTCGCGCCGGTAGGTTATTCTAGTTCTGGAATAGCTGGATATTTTGAGACAGCTTTGATCAGAGATAATTATGTGTGACCAACAATAGACCGACTGTCGCAATGGATGGTAGACCAACGGCCACTCACGCATATAAGAATTTGTGGAGCCATACGGAAGCGGAATTGAGCTATTCGTGAAACATTTTCCATGAGATTAGTGCTTTACAGGTTGGATGAAAAACTCAGTATGCTAGTGGATCAGGGGCTCAGGAGTTTCATGTTAATTTGATACAGTAAAGCGTGAAAGTGAACATTCGATGATTTTCCGTCTTTTTCACCATAATGGATGCTGATGTTGAAGGCCCAAGCTTTTGAGAAGAAATTGCAGATAAAGTGAATTCAAGATATGAGTTAGTTACTAGAGCTGAAGCCGCTTGTGTCAACATCACCACTGACCCAACCAACCAATATCACTAATCTGTAACAAATTTCAAACTCTTCTCTAATACACTAACTCGAACTCATCACAAGGCAAACAGAGTGTAAATCGACGAAAACTCCACAAGAAAAGTAAGATGATAGTATGTCTTGCACCAAAAAAGACCAGACAAATTGTGACGGAGTTACTAATTTTTATTTTTGATTACGCGTGACCTTCACTGCTGGGTGCTTGGCCGGGGCCGTCGTTAGCGTCGATTTGTCGGGGCCGTTCAAAATGGTTCGATGAGCGCTGGGAGTGGGTACCTTTGCTAACAGCCCCACCGTTGGTTTTTTGATAAAAGGCGGCCTCGTACTGGAAAACGGGGACTGTTTGGAGATCCTATAGTTTGCCAGGACCACCAGAGATGGACGAGCTGACGAAGAAAGATGAAATGGAGAACAAGAGCCCCTCCGTCAGCGGGGGCATCCTTCTCCCAGGACAGAGAATGCCGATGCAACTCTGGGAACATCCCGAACGGGAAAATTCCTGGACTTCTAGCGACTTCCTCTTCCAGACCTATTCTTTTGGCCTTCAGCGATGGGAGAGTAAAGTAAAAGCAGTAGTCTTGCTTGACCCATCTATCTGAGGCCGCATTCCCTGCCAATGAATATTGGCAGACAGGTAAACCGGGATTTTTGATCGCCTAAAGGTCGAAGCAACTTAAAAGAGCCGTTCCATACCGCTTGTACTTCTTATCTCCGCGTATTGGGAAGTAAATAAATAGGCACATACCATCCGTCCGGTATTTGTTCTATTTTGCTGCTTAAACACAGTACCGTTAACCGTAGTAAAGATTTAAAATGTAAATTGGGGTATTGCCAGTATTTTCCGTTTGGGGTAGTACTGGTAAAACGACGCCGGTTAAAGTAAACTTGATGAAAACAAGGTCAGGTAATCTTTCTGGACCTGTTCCTGTTTGCTTGACTCCAGGGAATTGGTGGAGCAAGCAGGAACGGCAAATCCCGTAACTCATTTACTTGGCTCCGGGGAATCGGTGTCGTAAGCGAGTTTGGGAACTGGAAGGAATTAGCTGCTGTGTAACTGGCAACGTCTCAAGACTTAAAACCTCCGTTGCATGACTCTGGGGAACTAGTGTCCAACGGGGGCTCTATTTGTCGGACTACGGGGGAACTCCAGCGTCGAGTAGCCAGTTTTACATTAAAGTACCGTACCGCCGTATAACCAACAGTAGTGAAGGGTGCGTAGTTAGTTTTCTTTACCGTTATGCGCTTTCCCCGAGTTTGTTTCATTAGTTAACCGTTACCGTAAGTATTTGCTGTAGATACAGAAAGCCGCAATACAGTTGATTAAGTGAATACAGTTGTTTTACTCTTGTTTATTTCCTGAAAACCCCTGGAACTTTCTTCAGCTGTCTAAAGGCTACCCAGGCACCACGTGGACCTTCAACCACTATAAATAACGAAGGAGGCGCCCAAAGCAACAAAACCTAGGAAAACCGTAAGAAAAGCAAACTACGAACAGAGCTGTGATTCACGCAAATACTATAAAATACTTTTATTTATCCCAACCAGTAGTACTCAAACAAATATTTCAAATATAGACAATTAGTGACACCTATTTGGTACACATTCCTCCCTTTTGATATACTCTCTCTTTTCTTCTTATAGCAAGATTGATGCCAAACAAAATGTGTGGAGACACAATCCTATATCATGACAGCTTAGTGCACTTTATTATATCAAATTCTTTTACTGAAATGAATTAAAGCCAGAGGCACTAAACAGGTATTTGTTATACCTTCTTAGCTTAGGACTGTATTAGTCCAAAACAGAGCATTTAAATTTTCATAAGAGAAGACACCAGTTAGTGGTAACTTTTGCAATCCTGTAGAATATCACATAAGATTGAGTCATATTATTTTTTTTCCAACACTTTGTGAACGCCTTTTGACAAGTTTGTTTCAAGAAAAGCATACATTTTACTAGACTAATAAATGTCAAAATATTAAAAATAGAACCGTTCTCTCCTATACTAAGTAGATTGAAAATAGTACTTACTCTTCTATAGTACGTTCTTTAATATCGGTGAGATTCAGCTGGTCTGTTGCACTTAGAACGCTGACAATTTTCGGTAGAGGACCGTAGTCGTGATCTTTATAGGCGGATTTGGCGTCTTGCCGACTTTCATCCACCAATTCCGGCATCGCATCGTCATCGTTGATTTCGTCGTCAGAATCGTCGATTATCACTATCGTTTCGAGCGCGTACGCTGAAGTATATTCGAAAAGAAAATTATTCAAAACTATTGAACTGATGAATGATTGTAATTGTAAAATTTGTGAAAATCAAAGACCCTAACACTGTTTTGGTTTAATACTTTTATCCACATCATCAGCTTTAGAGTTTTACAATAATCCATCATTCGTTGGCAAAGCTTCAATGCAACTAGTAAACGATCCTAACCAGTTTTTAATAACCAAACTTGTCCCACCCTGCACTACAACTTATCTCTTAAGAAAACAGACAACACAGTAAACGAGTAGTTTTTCCTTGAGCATAATGTCATCACTCTAATTTTTGCAACTTGTATGTGCCTCACTAGACGTTAAGTATCTTGGAAGTAGTGTAGGTGGTTTATAAAGAACACTGATTTTAGATTTTCCAGAATCATTAAATTCAGCAAAATATTTCCGTAACTTTTCAGAATTCCCTGTTTCTCATAAATGATTTCTTAATGTAATCATTGTTACTTACCGTTATTTTCAACCTCCTCACTCATTTTGAGTTAGTTTTGGAAGATCTAAGAGAACACACCCTCTCACAGGTCTACACCCTAGAACCAAAAAAATGTAATTAAATGAATAATACTTGGTAAAAATACCAAAAATCCTCAATAATTCTAATTCTTCTAAACACTAAATGAGTGTATGAAGCTGGTTTTCACTTTTGTTCAAAGTAATGCCAAATATTGATGGTTGGCAAATTGGAAAAACTATCGCCTGCTGAGGCGTAGTACAAGTAGTGTGAAGCACCCAAAAAGTTCTAACGTTTCATATTAATGTAGCTTTGTCCTGGGTGAGAGCACATACATGGCTCCATTATGAAAGTAATGCGCATTTTCTGGGAAACATATATTTATTGTTCCTATAATCTGGGAGAGAACTAAATCGGGACAGTGCGGGGGTTCAGGCCAGGAAATTGGTTTTGTCCCCGTCGACTGGGGGCATTGTCGTCGTGGCATCCAAGAAGCCCAAGAAAAATCCCCCAGCTCCCTTACAGTCCCGATCTAGCTCCTTGCAACCTTTTTGGGCTTCTTGGAGTGAAGAGAGAACTAGACTAAAACATCCGGACGTATGTTACAACGTTCTTGGAAGGCAATCCTGTGGAGGAGTTTTAAGGTGCATTCCAGGCAGAACAGACACGTCTCCGCAAATGCATTAATGCGGGAGAAGACTATTTTGAAGAGTTTTAAGCATTTGTATCTATGGGATCCATAAATATTGTTACGGTTTGGGCCTACTATGCTCGATACTCGATGAAACCGATGCGCCGCAATATCTGGCCGGGCGCGTGTTAAAGTAGGCCACAGTTAGGAAGCGCCACACCTGGAAGAATCGCTGATATTCGAGGCAAATTGCAATGCGTTTCGCGGTCATTCTAGAACGTGGTTTGTGAATATAAAAGAAGCGGTGTCGACCGCGAGAGTAGTGTAGTAGTGAATTTGGGAACGCGGTAAAGTTTAAATAGTGAAATAGTTGTGGAATTGTAGTAGTGTTTTTTATAGCTGAGTTAATTATTGTACGGAGTGTTTTGAAGTGTAAATAAAGTTATTGATTGTTGAGTTAAACTGACTTTGTGTAAACCCACGGGAAAATCGCAACAATATATTTTTTCCAGAAAAAGTGCAATACTTGAACCCTGAAACCTCATGAAATGCTATACCTGAGCATATGCCTTGCAGGAAAATAGAATCAACCTTTGTTTTACAAGAAACCTAACCGAAATATTGAACAAACATATCTATTGGTTCAAAATTAAATACTGATTTTCCTAACAGATACAAACTAATCATAACTTATACAAAACGTTGAAAAAAATTCACTGAAAATTGATGTTTAGGTCCAGTGTGAATAACAGGAAAAGCAAGACAAGAAGAAACGCCAAAAACAAGAAATGAGAAAAAAAAATAAAATAAAGAATCTGAAAGGAAGTAGAAAGAGAAAACCGTATTGTGGATAAATGTAATCAAATTTGGACACATTTCTGGAATTTGAATGGAACTGGAAGTATGGACAAATACCAGAGAGCCAAACTAACCATTTCCCAAAGTGCTGACTGAATCAAATCAAGGGTATCTGAAGGAATTATATCTTGTGTTGTCAGAGATAGAACCTGTTAGTTTGATTCATTGTCATAAGTTATGCACTAGAAGAGGCTTAAAGAGAAGATGCTTGATAGAGTAATCCTTTGATCATTTTGACCCACCAGGAATAATTTGGTCTGCACCCTTCATGAAGCCTAAACACAAAGGCAGTTTTGGTTTCATTCAAAAAAAAGCTTGGACTCTTGGGTCTTACACTACCTAGCACTAAAACTAGACTAGGTCAAAGAATTTACAACTAAGGCAAAATATAGACCTTAATCTGATGTTGGAAACCTCAAAGTTGTGAAAGCATTTGAGTAAATTGCAGCCTTATTCCTAGTGTACAATTACCTAAACTTTTTGACCAATCACAAACTATGAACAGTTCTGTGATTATGTGGGAATGCTGCAATTTTTACAATTTCCCAATATAATATGGGCTGATTCAATATGGTGGGGCATGTAAGATAAAACATAACCTAGATTTTGGCTGGTCCCAAATCCAAGCTTTTGTTGTGTTGGCTGGATGCTAACAAGCAAGAAGCCATTGGAACTCACCAAACACCAAACAAACAAGCCAGCATTCATTGCCAAGATGAGAGAATGGAGGGGGCAGAACCCAGGTCATAAATGTTATATGTCACCTGTGGCATCTTTTTTGTGAACCAATTTGTTTCCTAACCTCACATTTGATCTACCCCCTCCATGGTGCTTTGGCTACAAGCTACAACTAGCCCTGCTGAATCTAAAGCATAATAAGACTATAGAAAGGAAAAACATTAAGTGTTAGAACAACTGGTATTCAAACTACAGTACCTTATCTACCATTAGTCATATCTAAACGCAGAATTGCCTCTACTAAAGGAAGCATCTATATAGATGGGCCCATAAAACTTAAAATACAGAGGATGCTTACCACAATTGATACATTTCTAAACTTCTTCTGAAAAATGTCTGCTAGCGAAATATCAGCAAATCCACTTAAAGTTAATGCGCAAAGTTAATGGTATAAAAACAAAGTTAAAATGAAAAATTATGGAAAACATACAAAACACGTATGGTGTTTGTAAATTTTTGCAAATAAAACTAAAATGACGCTTTGAGTTGACATTTGACAGTTTGACAATCCAGAGAGGGTTATGCTAATAAAGATGAAAAGAAGAAGAAAACTAATTGACAGTAATAGTGACGTTTCTCGATCTGTTTTGGGTGTTTTGTCAGTGTGTCGGTTTTTGGGGGTGTTTTTCTTAAAAATAAAATTACAATTTATAAAAAATTAAAACAATTTACAAAACATAATTTTAACTAATCAGGATTGGACTAATTTCCAAAGCAAAGCAAACCAGTCTCATTCAACATGACTGATTCCAAGTATTTCACTACCACCAAAAAGGGGGAAATTTTTGAGTTAAAATCAGAATTAAACAATGATAAGAAGGAAAAAAAGAAGGAGGCAGTAAAAAAAGTGAGTATAAATTACTACCAGTGTGATTAACTTAGTATAAATAAACTATTAAATACAAATCCAAAGAAAACCACCCACCATAACAAAAACTGAAATAATTCTCCAGATAATACTTTCATAGGTACTTTCTGAAAGAAATGATGTTTTTCAGCAATTCTAATTAAATACAGAAGATTTCCAGAGTTTCTAGTTTATTTTTGCTGCAAATAATACTGCATCAACACTTACCTAAAACAGCAAATTTTGTTAGTCAAATTCAAATAGTTTATTTTATCTATGCCCCTCTGTAAGTATGAGTGGCCCAAGGTCTAAATTGTTAATTTCTGTTGTTGAATTTGGTGTTAGTTTTTGCAATTATTCCTTTGTAACCTCAATATTTAAAACAATAAACAATTGAGACTTGGGTCACTTTTTGGTAGTAAATGCCTCAAGTCACTTAACCATTGTTACATTCCTGCTACCTCCCTTAACATAATATCAATTAACAATTAAGAAATTTGGTCGTCAAGACACTTGTAGAGGTCTCTGGTACTTTTTAGAAGGTTGTCAGTAGAGGTCTCTGGCACTCCTCTGGTAATTTAAAACAGTTTTGGAAAGGTTTAAGACAGTTGTTGAGGACTCTGGTACTTTTTAGCAGGTTCTCAGTAGCATTTAGAGGTGTCTGGCAGTTCTGGCACTTTCAAAATGATTTTAGATACCTTTGGTACTCTAAAACAGTTATAGAAGGTTCTTAGTAGCATTTAGAGGTCTCTGACACTTTCAAAATGATTTTAGAGACCTTTGGTAATTTAAAACAGTTATGGGAAGGTTTAAGACACTTGTAAAGGTCTCTGGTACTGTTTAGAAGGTGGTCAGTAGAGGTCTCTGGCACTTTCAAAATGATTTTAGAGACCTCTGGTAATTTAAAACAGTTTTGGAAAGGTTTAAGACAGTTGTTGAGGACTCTGGTACTTTTTAGCAGGTTCTCAGTAGCATTTAGAGGTCTCTGGCACTTTCAAAATGATTTTAGATACCTCTGGTACTTTAAAACAGTTATGGGAAGGTTTAAGACACTTGTAAAGGTCTCTGGTACTGTTTAGAAAGTGGTCAGTAGAGGTCTCTGACACTTTCAAAATGATTCTAGAGACCTCTGGTAATTTAAAACAGTTTTGGAAAGGTTTAAGACAGTTGTTGAGGACTCTGGTACTTTTTAGCAGGTTCTCAGTAGCATTTAGAGGTCTCTGGCACTTTGAAAATGATTGTAGATACCTCTGGCACTTTAAAACAGTTATGGGAAGGTTTAAGACACTTGCAGAAGTCTCAGGTACTTTTTAGAAGGTTCTCAGTAGCATTTAGAGGTCTCTGGCACTTTGAAAAAGATTTTAGAGACCTCTGGTAATTTAAAACTCAAATAATTCTAACCTACCTACATCTCATCATAAGTCTTTTTTTCACCTCATCAACAATGTTGCCAATTTTATAAAAGTCATTTCTGTTATGATCTATACCTATAAGAAAGTTATTCAGGATCAAATGTGTAGAGTGTATAGATGGCTAATTTCTCATTAGTCAAGTTTGAAGCCCTGCAGAAGCCAAACAGTATCACTAACCAATAGTTATAATACATCAGCTTATTCCATTGGCTATCCATAGCTGTAAAAGGTTTGGACGTCATTTTCAATAAACTCTGTATGAACGTGATCACTTTGAACTCTTTAATGAGAGTATATAACTTATTTCTTAATTTGGATGTTAATCCAGACATTATAATCTGAAAAATCTGGTCAGGATAGACAACAAACTTTTATGCACATTTCAGGTTATTGCCTCTATGACTGTAGGAAAAGATGTCTCGGCCTTGTTTCCCGACGTGGTCAACTGCATGCAAACCGACAATTTGGAACTAAAAAAACTGGTCTACCTCTATTTGATGAATTACGCAAAATCTCAACCTGATATGGCTATCATGGCCGTCAACACTTTTGTTAAAGTATGAAATGTTTTGTTTTGTTAAACACATTAGAGCGGTTTTTTTTTAAATGAAACAGGATTGTGAAGATCCAAATCCACTAATTCGCGCCCTGGCAGTAAGAACTATGGGTTGCATCCGCGTTGACAAAATAACCGAATATCTGTGCGAACCTTTACGGAAATGTTTAAAGGATGAGGATCCTTATGTTAGGAAAACGGCGGCTGTGTGTGTAGCCAAGTTATACGACATTTCGTCCGGTATTAGCTTGATTTTTACCTTGTTGGCGCTTGTGTAAACATTGCAGCTTTAACTGTAGGTTTGGTGGAAGATCAAGGCTTTTTGGAACAGCTGAAAGAGTTGTTGAGTGATTCCAATCCTATGGTGGTTGCCAATGCTGTGGCAGCTCTGTCTGAAATCAATGAGAGTAGTCCTACTGGACAGCCTTTAGTCGGTTAGTTGTTTTGAAAACTGTTTTAAAATTTAAAAACTGTGGATTTATATTAATAGAACTTAGCACGTCTACCATCAACAAACTGTTAACCGCATTAAACGAATGCACCGAATGGGGTCAAGTTTTTATTCTGGATTCCTTGTCCAATTACACCCCACGGGATGATCGAGAAGCGCAAAGTATTTGCGAGAGAATCACTCCAAGATTGGCGCACGCCAATGCGGCGGTGGTCCTTTCCGCTGTCAAAGTTCTCATCAAAATGATGGAAATTCTGCAGGTATTATCACCGTTTGAAGTAAAACCGAGTTGCATTTTTTGAACTTTCAGGGAGACGTGGAGTTTTGCAACACTCTAAGCAAAAAGTTGGCTCCTCCCTTGGTAACTCTGTTGAGTTCTGAACCTGAGGTAACTAAATCGTTACCGGCAATGCGGTTTAAAACGGTTATGATTGTGTAGGTTCAATATGTGGCGTTGCGAAACATTAATCTGATCGTACAGAAGAAACCGGACATTCTTAAACACGAAATGAAGGTTTTCTTCGTTAAATACAACGATCCGATTTACGTGAAGCTCGAGAAGCTGGATATTATGATTCGTCTCGCGTCGCAAGCCAATATCGCTCAGGTACTTAGCGAATTGAAGGAATATGCTACTGAGGTAAGTGAAGTGACTGTTTCGTATCCAAAATTAATGTATTCATTACTAATTTTTCTTTGCTAAACTTGCTATGTTCAGTTTTGAAATATTCAGTACTTAAGTTGTCTAGAGAATTGACGTGACTGAGCCACCTTGTAAAAGGTATCCGGAAGGCGAACTCTGTAACGAATAGCAAGGAAATTTCTTTGCTGTCATAGAAAACCCTTCTCTTTCGTAATATATGGTACTCTCTACATTTCGATTGGCAAAGATCGGCACTCAACGTAGCTATTCGGGACCAATTGATTGTGTTTGCACCCCCCTTTCTTTGTTTTTGAGTTTTTAATTAAAGTGTTAATGTATCTATTAGTTATTGTTTTTGAGGTGTAAGCTCTTCATGATGGAATGGTTGTGTTATGGCTATTTTTTTTCTACTTCCTCCATAAAATGCATACAAATTGGTAACATGTTTACAAGGAACTGAAAAATATTAATGGTCCAACAAGAAAATAAGAAACTTTATTAACAGTGTCAGCCGAATATGATAGAAAATAGCTTAGAGAGTACCAACAGTTAGTAGAAAGACATTTTCTTTCTTGTCTATTTCTATGCGTTTTCTATTTCCTGCATCGTTACAGAGTTCGCCTTCAGGAGTATAGTGTGAATGAGTTTAGTTTTGACAGGTCGTTGACGAGACGCTGACGTTCCGGACATTACTGTTACGCCAATATTCTTTGGCTGGGAATGCGGTCTCACATAGATGGATTAAGCAAGACTACTTTTGGGAAGTTCCCAGAGTTGCATCGGCATCCTCTGTCCTGGTATCCCCCTATCTTGATTAGAAGTCCTCTGTGCCAAACCCTGTCGAAAGCCTTGGAGACGTCTAGCAGCACAGCTCCTGTCGCTTCTTTCCTGTTGAACCCTTCCGTGATGTACTCGGTCATGCTCAGGACTTGGAGTGCCGTTGATAGTGTCCTCCGGAATCCAAATTGCTCGTCGGGGATGACGTGCAGGTCCTTTTTTTGCTCCTTTAGCCTCCTGAGGATGATAACTTGCCACTTTTCCTAAGGATGGCAGGAGGCTGATGGGCCGATAATTCTGGGGTCCTTTTGTGGTTTTGGGAACAGGATAACATCGGCTCTCTTCCAGTCAGTAGGAAAGTGCCTCAGTCGAAGTATTGCGTTAACAATACTCAACAGGGCAGCTATCCCGCGTCTCGGTTTTCTGAGCGCAATATGTTTCCTATCTCGTCCCATCCTGGTGCCTTTCTCGTGTTGAGGTGCCGCAGGATTTTCTGTAGCTCCTCTGACGTCGCGTGCCGGATTGGTTGACTCGTCTGGCACGTCTGTTCATGATGTTTTCCCCGGCGTCGGCGTCATCCTCGTCTCCTGAAATTGTGTCTTTAATATGTCAAAGGCTTCTGCTTTGTCCCTCTTCTGATAGACAATCCCGTTGTTGCCGTGAATGGCTGGAATCGGCTTCCTCTTTTGGCGTAGCGCTCTTGCATGTTTTCCACATGCTTCTGTCCTTGGGATTTAGACTTTCTAGGTGTTCCTCCCATTGGTTTGATCTATGGTCGTCCAATGCAGCCTTAAAGCTCGGTTCTCATGTATCCGGAATTATAACGGAGCGCGGGGTGCGGAACGTGCGGAATGAATGCTTTTTACGCACGGAAAACTACTTGTCGTTCACATGTGACGAGTGACACAGCTGCGGAATGGTTGACGGAATAAGTGTTAATACAAGTGGGTTTTACAGGCGATTTTGTCCTTGACTGTCCTTTCAAACTGTGTTTCTGTTAATTCAAACTTTGACACTGTTTTTCTCTCTGACTGTACTCAATTTGGTAGTGTTTTTTTAGGTTAGTAGATAGGAAATTTAATGAGGATTCCAAAAATGTGCTTAAAACTGTCATTTTCACACTACAAGTGGGTTTTACAGGCGATTTTGTCCTTGACTGTCCTTTCAAACTATGTTTCTGTTAGTTCAAATTTTGACACTTTTTTTCTCTCTGACTGTACTCGATTTTTTAGTGTTTTTTTAGGTTATTGGATAGGAAATTTAATGAGGATTCCAAAAATGTGCTTAAAACTGTCATTTTCACACTACAAGTGGGTTTTACAGGCGATTTTGTCCTTGACTGTCCTTTCAAACTGTGTTTCTGTTAGTTCAAATTTTGACACTTTTTTTCTCTCTGACTGTACTCAATTTGGTAGTGTTTTTTTAGGTTAGTGGATAGGAAATTTAATGAGGATTCCAAAAATGTGCTTAAAACTGTCATTTTCACACTACAAGTGGGTTTTACAGGCGATTTTGTCCTTGACTGTCCTTTCAAACTGTGTTTCTGTTAGTTCAAATTTTGACACTGTTTTTCTCTCTGACTATACTCGATTTTTTAGTGTTTTTTTAGACTATTGGATAGGAAATTTAATAAGGATTCCAAAAATGTGCTTAAAACTGTCATTTTCACACTACAAGTGGGTTTTACAGGCGATTTTGTCCTTGACTGTCCTTTCAAACTGTGTTTCTGTTAGTTCAAAACTTTTGACACTTTTTTTTTTTTAGGTTAGTAGATAGGAAATTTAATGAGGATTCCAAAAATGTGCTGACTGTACGATCGCTGATTTTTTAGTTTTCTCCCTGACTGTACCGAATTTAGTGATATTTTTTAGGCTATTGGATAGGAAATTTAATGTTTCCAAAAATGTGCTTAAAACTGTCATTTTCTACTACAAGTGGGTTTTACAGGCGATTTTGTCCTTGACTGTGTTTTTTTTTTTTAGTGTTTTTTTAGAGGATTCCACTATTGGATAGGAAATAGGAAATTAATAAGGATTCCAAAAATGTGCTTAAAACTGTCATTTTCACACCACAAATGGGTTTTACAGGCGATTTTGTCCTTGACTGTCCTTTCAAACTGTGTTTCTGTTAGTTCAAACTTTGACTGTACTCAATTTGGTAGTTTTTTTTAGGTTAGTGGATAGGAAATTTAATGGGGATTCCAAAAATGTGTTTAAAACTGTCATTTTCTCATTCCAAGTGGGTTTTACAGGCGATTTTGTCCTTGACTGTCCTTTCAAACTGTGTTTCTAACAATTCAAACTTTGACACCATTTTTCTGACTCATGACTGTACCGATATGTTTTTTTTCTCACTCCAAGTGTTTTTTTTGTCGCTGACTGTGTTTTCAAACTGTGTTTCTGTTAGTTCAAACTTGGCAGCACTTTTCTCCCTGACTATTGAATAGGAAATTTAATGAGGATTCCAAAAATGTACTGTCAAATCAAACATTTTCTTACTAGAAGTGGGTTTCACCAGCGATTTTGTCCCTGACTGTCCTTCCGAACTGTGTTTCTTTTAGTTCAAAATTTGACACTGCTTTTCTCCCAGACTGTACCACATTTTATACGGTTTTTCCAAGTAACTGAATAGGAAATTTAACGAGAATTCCAAAAATGTGCTTAAAACTGTCATTTTCTCATTCCAGGTGGGCTTTACAGGCGATTTTGTCTCTGACTGTCCTTTCAAACTGTGTTTCTGGCAGTTCAAACTTTGATACTGTTTTTCTAACTGACTATACTCGATTTTTTAGTGTTTTTTTAGGTTAGTAGATAGGAAACTTAATAAGGATTCCAAAAATGTGGATAAAACTGTTATTTTCTCACTCCAAGTGAGTTTAACAGACGATTTTGTCGCTGACTGTCTTTTCAAACTGTGTTTCTGCCAGTTCAAACTTTGGCAGCACTTTTCTCCCTGACTGTACCGAATTTTGTGATTTTTTTTAGGTTATTGGATAAGAAATTTAATGAGGATTCCAAAAATGTGCTTAAAACTGTCATTTTCTCACTCCAAGTGAGTTTAACAGACGATTTTGTCGCTGACTGTCTTTTCAAACTGTGTTTCTGCCAGTTCAAACTTTGACAGCGCTTTTCTCTCTGACTGTACCGAATACCTATTGTTTTCATTCGATTGGCAATCTGAAGCCAAGCCTTCTTCAATGCATTATTATCCTTGTGTTGAGGGTGCTTAGAATCCCACAAAATGGGGTAACTTTGGACAAATCCAATTAGCGTAGTGTTAAAATTGTTTTCATTCATCTCCACGGACATATTTGCTTTGCTGTTTCTGTTTTGTTTTCTGTCCCTGTCATGAATGTCATGATTACGACGTTTACGCGCGGAAAATATCAAAATATGCAATCCGGTCCGGATAGACGGACAGAACGCTTACGGAAGAACGCTGATTGGCTGAACGATTTTCCGCTGTCTGCATTCCGCGAATGTTCCGGATTCATGTGTACCAAGCTTAACTCGCCGGTTAAGCCTGTTCTTGTCTGCAGGAGCTCTTGTTCTTATGGCGGTTCTTTTGGCGCGTCTTCTGTCCCTGATTAACTGTTTGGTTTCCTCTGGGATACCCGAAAACCATTATTAACGCTAAACGTTGCGTTCAGTGTATGTTTTTTTTTTTTAATAACGGTGAAAGCATTAAGAACGAAGTAGCAAAGCTGCTGTGCTATCCAGTGGTTTTTTTGCATGAAACGTAAATATACAATTTCATAGAAAATCAACGGTATAAAAAAGAGAACCAATGCAAATATCAATGCTCACGTCAGAGATATTAGTCTAGTTTTCACCGCTAACTTGATACGCGTACTAACGTTTTTGCCCCGAACCATATTCGAATCAAAGTTCTAGCATTTTCGGTGTAAACAGTGGTGTATTAAGCTAGTTCACTTTTGGTTTGGTACTCTTGGAAATGTGTACCGAACTATTTTAAGTTCGATTCGATACGCAAGGCATTTTGATACGAACCATTGCTCTGTGAAGTGGTGTACACGCATACTTTAGTAGACGAATAGAAAATCGATAAATAATAAAAATGATAAATAATAATCGATAGATAACCTATACTATAGGCTGTGTTTAATAATGGTTTAATGTTTATTACAACTTTGACAACTGTCAATTGACTTTTTCCTTGTTTAGTCTAGTCGTTCGGTCGATCCACACTTTGCGGTATAAACTATCAAGAAGCAATCATATAATCCTATCTCCCTTTTATTTCCCGTGTACCGAACCAAGTTACCTAACGGTGTAAATTAGACCAATAACTAAACAAAAGTAGAATCTAAAAGTGCAAATACGTAACCTATTGTTTTAACTTTAAAATGAGTACAAATTATCGAACTGATACGGTGTTTGTTTTTTTTTACAGGTGGACGTGGATTTTGTCAGAAAAGCTGTAAGAGCTATCGGTCGATGCGCCATTAAAGTGGAACCTTCAGCAGAACGTTGCGTATCCACTTTATTGGACTTAATCCAGACCAAAGTCAACTATGTAGTCCAGGAGGCCATCGTTGTCATTAAAGACATATTCAGGTAAGTAAAAAAAAATAACATTAAACAATTTAGTAATAATATATTGCATGTTTTAACGGGTAATACATATTTGGTGCTGCATTTCATCTATTTTATGTGAAAAAAAACTTTATGAAGCTACGGACTTAAGAGCGTTTTTTAATAGCTCTTCGACTTTCTGATACTTGGTTGGGTCATCCCCCAGCTTCACATTCAGATTAATCCGCATAGCATCCTCATCTAAAATAAAGTGTAATCCATTCAACTTGCAATACTCATGAACTTGCTCGTCTTTCGTTCGTCTCACAGCATCGTCACGCTCGTTTACATTGAACACTTTAAAAGGACAATCGGGGTCGCTTTGTACTTGGAATCCAATTTCGGTTAACGTATCCTGAAAGTTGTGGGAGAGTTTGCGTAGTTTATGTTGCGGTTTAGCGTCCAGCATGTTAATAGACTCGATACAAGCTTGAACCAGGAATGTTGGGAGGGAGGCTGAGAAAATGTAGCCGCTGCCTGAGAGACGTTGATGTTCGATAGTCATGTGAGATCCTAGACATAAAAAATCAAGTCATGAAGGTCCTAATTTGGGTGAATTTAGTGTACAACTAGAGCTAATTTTCTTCACGAATTAAAAAAGATAATTTTCTTTTACAAATATTCTTTCTCTTGAACAATGAAAAAGAAATGTTCTCTTACAGACTGAATTATTCAACAATATTCTTCTTGGAACAGTCCGCGTTTTTATAGTAGTATACTAACTACCGTTTTATTAGGTTATTTAAGTCTCTCTCTTACCTTAAAAGCAAGAGTTTAAAAATTTGGCTCAACTTAGACGAAAGTTTCTTTGAAACGCATTTTCAACCTTACTTTACAACTTTATTTAAAAAATCGTGATTCTGTAATTCAATTCTAACACACATAGGTCCAAAAGACTTATAAAGAAAAATAAGGTCAAATTGTAGGCAATCTTTTGACAAGTAAACAGTAACAGCATTAAAACCTGTAAATCAGCACACTAACGTAAAATTTGTTTGACCAAGTATTTGGCAGACAGAATATTAAAAAAGACTATGCTAAAATGAGTCAAATTTCAAATTTTGAAGTTTTTGTTGATTTTGATGTCTCAAGTTGTCTTGCTTGTTATTTGCAAAGAATATTTAAGGAACCAATTGTGGTTTTTATCAATTTAGAAACCTTTTATTTTCATTGCAAAAAGGTTTTAAATATTGCTAATCCTCAGCACCATCATCAATCACTGACACACATGATTTCAACAATCATTATTGTTTTCGCCAATAGTAAAACAGTTTTTAAGGCTTTTAGGAATTGTAAAGTGTATTTTAACATTTAAAATGTATAAACAATACAAATTTGCGTAGAACATTTTAATGTTCAAATGAAACAAGGAAAAGGTTTGAAATAAACCATAATTAAGCTCAGTGAGATAAATTTAAAATAACCAATTTATCACATCAAATTAATTTAAGAATCTTTGATGGTCCCATAAAACTGTAGTAAAAGACTTAAAATGGATCAAACACCTACAAAGAGCAGGAGGAATTTTTGGTTTTTGATGGACAAATTTGCATTTTAACCTTGATTTTAATTTAATTTTTGTATGTTTAAATTTTTTTCAATACTTGATCTATTAATTCAGTTAAATCTTGAAGTTTGTATAAAAATCAATACTTACTACTTTCATCAAGATTTTGATGAGAAATTTTATATTACCAGTTTGATTGTCAATGTTAGGTCACTTTTAAAGGTTTCTGGACTTTACAAAGGAAATTTTCCCGATCAAAGTTTTAAAAACATATAGTGTGTCAATACAACAAAATTGACTGAAAATTGAACAGAACAACATAGGCACATGTAATTATTATGGTAAAATCGTTGTAACATGATATTGAGTTGAAACAATATTCATTACAAATTATTATATTAATTTATAAATTTTTCAACTTTTAAACTAAATTTTTAAGGTCCCGTGATTGTTTTTGACAGGTGTCCGCTGAACTTTACAGTGTTGCAAGCTCTAAAATTGCATAATCAAAGTCACGTAATGTGTCTCTTACAATTTCAGCTTTTACAACTGTCTAAAATAGTCTAAATTTAATTTACGAAGTTTTTAAAGTTTAAACCACATTTTAACGGTCACGTGATTAATTTTGACAGATATCAACTGGCCTTTACAGTGGTCCAAGCTCAGAATTGCATTATCCAAGTCACGTGACGTGTATTTTGCAATTTAAGTTTTTACAACTGTCCAAATTTTATTTACTAGTTTTCCAAAGTTTAAACTGCGTTTTGAAGGTCACGTGACTGTTTTTGACATTGTCAACTGACCTTTACAGTGTTGCAAGCTTAAAAATTGAATTAACCAAGTCACGTGACGTGTATTTTGCAATTTAAGTTTTTACAACTGTCCAAATTTTATTGATCAATTTTCCAAAATTTAAACTGCGTTTTGAAGGTCACGTGACTGTTTTTGACAATGTCAACTGGTCTTGAATTGTTCTTGAATTGAATTATCAAAGTCACATGACGTAGTTATTGTAAATATAGTAATTTCAGGCAACAGTACAAAAAATATTTTTGTTTGTTAGAATATGAAAAAACAGTCACCTGACCTTAGAAAATCAATGTTAAGCTTTCGGCACAAGGTCAAATCAAGCCTCAAAAATTTGGAAAAACCTTTACGTTGTCACCTAACCTAACAAAAACTGTCACGTGACTTTTAAAAAAAATTATTTTAAGCTTTTGGGTCTTCAAAATTTGGAAAAGTAACCTGAGGAAGTTTTTTTTTTTGAATCATTAATCCTTATGTACAAATTGTAAAAGCAGACAGGCTACTTAATTAATCTAAGCTAAAAAACTGCCATGTGACCAAAAAAAAATGTCAAGGGTGTATTTTATCAAGGTTAATTATTGTCCAAATACCAGAGGCCTTGTGTAGGTAAACATTTGAAGGCATTCTGAGGCAGTTTCAATAATATAAAACCATTTTGAGGTATTTCAAGGTAATATGAGGCATTGTGAGGTATTTTAAAGACATTTCAAGGTATTTTGTATGCAAAAAGGCATTTTGGTGTACAAAAAATTATCGGCGGTCTACCTCTCGGAAATGTTATGTTACCAGTCTGATTGTCAACATTAGGTCACTTTTCAAGGTTTCAGGACTTTACATTTCCGGATTAAAGTCTTAAAAACAAGAATTTCAGCTTTTTTTATCAGGTTTGGTTAGAAGCCCCAAAAAAATTAATAAAAACCCTTCACACAAGTTTTACTAAACATTTTGATTGAAATTATCATTTATTACTCTGCTTGAAATGTGGCATGAACTTTTACCTGCACAGAATCCTCCTATAGAGCCAATGGCAGCCTCCAAAGTAGCAATAATCATATCAAGCCTCCAGGGTTCAATATTAAAATGCTCCATCAATCCTTTGCCATTCTCCCCCAAAATACCAATTGAATAAGACTCTTCCAGAAACACTCTAATTTTATTCTCCTCTGCTATCTTTAAGAATTCAGGTAGGTCCAGAATTTTGCCAGTTTTCCATGACACACCCTCAACAACCAGGAATTTCCTTGATGTTCTTTTAGTTTCCTTCTCCTTTTCCAGTACATTCTTAACACAGTCTGCAAAGCTTTGTGGTTGTTGATGGTCAAAGTAAACCACCTTAAATTATTAGAGAAAATCAAACTTGTTTTTTAGGTTAATTGTTTAGGCAACTTACTTTGCTTTTAGCCATTTGTAAACCCTGTTGTATGGCTACATTACAGTTAAAATCAGTGAAAACCACATCATTTTTCTTGCAATAGGCGGCAATTGAACTGGAAATCGCCACAAATCCGTAGGAATACACTATAGACTCTTGCATTCCTAAAAATTTTGCTATGTGCTCCTCCAGTTCTAGGTGAACATCAGTGGTGCCATAAAAAGCCCGAGGGCCACAAGTCCCAACTCCGTATTTACGTATGGTGGCCTCGCAACGTTGTTTAATGTCCTCGTTGTTAAGCAGATCCAAAAAGTTGGTTTTGGCCAAGTCGATTGTGTTTTCATCTTCTTGAACAGCAGGGATTTCAATTTGTTGTTTTGATTTCGGTGGTTTAATCAGCGGTTCAGGTTCGAAGGCTGCCAAACGCTCGGCTAGTAGGGCTTCGTCGATTTTTTGCGGTTTTTTGGAAGGCATTTTCACTTATTTAATACTGATTAAAGGGGACACTCCCAATGTTCTTGGAAACGTTTCTAATTAGTCACTGAAGCGCCTAATTAGTTTACTTAAAGTAAATATTTACAGAAGGTGCGTAAAGCTAATATAGGTCGCTTGTTAAAAGGTAATTAAAACAGTTTACAATTTTTTATTAATATTAAATAAAGTTTGAAGTGTTTTATTTAGGGTTTGTTTGACGTGCTGTTTGCGGATCGTAAAGTGAGGTTAAGTTCCGTTGAAATGACGGTCTTCTCTGAAAACTTGCGCTCTGTCTTTTTCTATCACGTTGCGAGTAGATTATCCGAGAGTGAGATAACAAGCAAAAATTCTAAAATAGGAGTGTCATCTTTTGTTAGTTTTTCCGGCTTTTAGGCGTTTCACTGAGAGTTACAATAATTTATAAAAAAAGTAAAACAGTAACTTTATGATTTATTAAAAGTAAATGGAAATTGGATCTTTAGCGCTATGTTTAAGGATTGCTGAATTTTAGGGTTTTGAATTCTACATTGTAGTTAGTTTTTAGTGGTTTTTAAATGGTATTTATTTAAATCCACGTCTCTAAAATGTTTTTTAAAAAAGAGTTGTATGGAAATAAAAATTATACATATAAAAACTTAATAGTAAGAATAGAGGGGCCGCATTTGTTTTCCAGCTCCATGGAGCCAGCAGAGCGTTTTTGACGTAATTTGGCAAAACCGTAATTTGACTAATTGTCAAATTACGTCATTGTGACGTCAAAAACGCTCCACGGAACGTGAAACGTACGCCGCCATAGATGAAATACTCGAGGAAAACTTTGTGGTGATAATTCTTGACGTGTCTCAGTTTTCGCGAAGAGGCTGTAACGTCATTCGACAGGTGGTCACGTGACCACTTTATCAGAAACTCTGATTGATATCTTGTGACCAACTATTAAATTACGTCACATTCGTTATAGAATATAGAATAAATAGATTTGTCAATTTTCACCTCTCAAGTAAATTTTCATAACTTTTCTGTCAGTTTCCAGTTATTAAGTCAATTATACAGTTTCAAGCACTAAAATTTGTTTCAATTTGGCTTGACTGGCACAAATCCAATTATCAAGTTAGCTTTCATAAATTTAACGTCAAATTGCCATTTATAGGTCTGATCGCAGAGACGTTTGTCAAGTTTCATTGGTTGAATGCTCACGTGACTATGACGTTTTCTGACTTGTGGCCAATGGATATATCTATTTCTCTGATTAATAGTTGGAGATTCCCTCTGCGAACAGACCTCATAAGTCAATTTTCATGAATTTGACGTACATTTTCAGTTCTCAAGTAAAATTTTATAACTTTGATGTCAGTTTCCAGTTATCAATTTTATAATCCAGTTTCAAGCACTGAAATTTGTTTTAAATTATTTAAAACTGGCTTGTCTGGACAAATCCAATTATCAAGTTAGCTTTCACAAATTTAACATGAAATTCCCATTTATAAGTTAATTTTCACAACTTTGGTGTCAGTTTCCAGTTATCAAGTCAATTATACAGTTTTGAGGACTAAAATTTGTTTAAATTTTTTTTAAAATTTGCTTGACTGGCACAAATCTAATTATCAAGTTAGCTTTCACCAAGTTAACATCAAATTGCCACGTATAAGTCAATTTTCATAACTTTGGTGTCAGTTTCCAGTTATCAAGTCAATTATCCACTTTCAAGTACTGAAATTTGTTTAAAAATGTTGAAAATTTACTTGCCTGGCACAAATCCAATTATCAAGTTAGCTTTCACAAATTTAACGTCAAATTGCCATTTATGTCAATTTTCATAACTTTGGTTTCAGTTTTCAAGTCAATTATCCACTTTCAAGTATTGAAATTTGTTTAAAAATGTTGAAAATTGGCTTGACTGGCATAAATCCAATTATCAAGTTAGCTTTCACAAATTTAACGTCAAATTGCCATTTATAAGTCAACTTTCACAACTTTGGTGTCAGTTTCCAGTTATCAAGTCAATTATGCACTTTCAAGTACTGAAATTTGTTTAAAAATGTTGAAAATTGACTTGACTGGCACAAATCCTGTTATCAAGTTAGCTTTCACAAATTTAACGTCAAATTGCCATTTATAAGTCAATTTTCATGAAGTTGACGTACATTTTCAGTTCTCACTTATCAAGTCAATTATCTAGTTTCATGTACCTACTGAAACTGGTTTAAAAATGTTGAAAATTGACTTGACTGGCACAATTCCCATTATCAAGTTAACTTGTATTTAACGTCAAATTGCAGTTTTTCAGTAAATTTTCATGAGTTTGATGTACATTTTCAGTTCTCAAGTAAATTTTCATAGTTTTAATGTCAGTTTCCAGTTGTCAAATCATTATTTAGAGTCAAACTCTGAAATTCGTTTAAAAATTTTGAAAACTGGCAATATTTTAATTATCAAGTTAGGTTTCGCGAGTTTTTATGTCAAATTGCAGTTTATGAGTACATTTTTATGAGTTTGATGTAAATTTTCAGTTTTCAAGTCAATTATTCACTTTCAAACTGTGAAACTTGTTGAAAACTTTTTGTAATAGTATTTTTTTGCGCCTAAAGCACTTTTGTAAAATAAGAATGTTTTCAATTATTGTGGGAACAAAGCGAATATAAGACAGATAAATCAGGGCAAGATATTTTTTCTCTAAATTGTTTTAAGGCGTTACACATATTTATCTTTTTAAAGAAAATACCCCAACAAATACGAGAGTATCATCAGTACGTTGTGCGAAAACTTGGATACTTTGGACGAACCAGAAGCTCGAGCCTCAATGGTGTGGATCATTGGTGAATACGCTGAACGAATCGATAATGCGGACGAATTGTTGGACAGTTTCTTGGAAGGTTAGCCTCCATAATTGTGTTCAACCAATACTAAATTATTAAAATCGAAAGGTTTTGCGGATGAAAATGCTCAAGTACAACTGCAACTGCTCACAGCGGTGGTTAAATTGTTTTTAAAACGGCCCCAGCACACCCAAGGGTTGGTGCAGCATGTGTTAAGTTTGGCAACGCAGGATTCCGATAATCCTGACTTGAGGGATCGAGGATTTATTTACTGGAGGTACTAGTGCTGCTCAATAGTATTGATAATATGATGGTTGGGTGTGAATTAGGTTGTTGAGTACCGACCCGGCCGCAGCTAAAGAGGTAGTACTGGCCGATAAACCGCTTATTTCCGAAGAAACGGATTTGCTTGAGCCAACCTTGCTGGATGAATTGATCTGTCATATTTCCTCGCTGGCCAGCGTTTACCATAAACCTCCTACAGCGTTTGTGGAGGGCAGAAGCGCCGGTAAATGCACCTTAATAAGCAAATCACAACTTGTGATCAAAAAATTAATATGATTTAGGAGTCCGAAAAACTTTGCCGGCTCGACAAGGTTCGGACGAGACTCACGCCGCCGAACCGACTGTTATTCCCAATCAAGAGAGTTTGATTGGTGATTTGTTGTCCATGGACTTGGGTGGTCCACCAGCTGTTCCAACTCCAGCGCCCGTTGTTGCTCCTACTAGTAATGTGGACTTGCTTGGAGGAGGATTGGATGTTTTGGTAAATATTTCAAATTCAGACAGTTTTAAAGACTTTGTTTAGTGTATCTAGAGATGGCCCAAGGTAATTTTCTTTTCGTTAAATTCTCAGTAATTTACCGAGAATATTTTCGGACGCTTCTTTTCATCTGTAAGTTGTGAATAAAATCATGAAATCTGAAAGTATGGCTTTGCAACAATTCAGACAATAGAATTTTACGCTAGTAATCTTGGCGTTTTAAACTCACGCCAAACCTTCACAAACTGAAAAAAAGTCAGTTTTTCAGACTTTAAAACAACTTTTCCAAGCTTGAAAATTACATTCAAATCAACTTTGCCAGAGCAAAAACTCTTGATTCAGTCATTTTGGCAACGTCGAAAAGCTCTAGAAGCTTTTCATTCGTGTCGTTGGAAAAACGTGGACAGGCTGTTTAATGACAGACTTCTAGTCACCTGACAGCTGTCAAAACTCATTAGACAGTGCCGTGAAACTGTAAAATTTTAATTTGTCTCGTCACTTTGATGAATCACACCCAAAATTATTATTCGTAACTTTGTCGAGTTAAATTTGGCAGTTGTGGCATTAAGTGACAGTTTAAGACGTTAAATTTGACAGTTATGACACTTGACAGCGTGGCTTATAGTCAGGTAAAACTGGTTGTAACTTTTACAACTCATTCAACAGTGAGATATGAAAAAACAAATGCAAAACAGTTGTACCTTGTATTTGCACCTCATTAAAGCCCAAAATGTGCCATTTGTGAGGCTAGGTGACACTCTGATATGTTTTTTTACGTCACCAGACAGCTATCAACTGTCAAAACTCATTCAGCGCTAACATATACAACTGGAATACGCTGATTAGTTGTATTTCTTTGATAAATTGCATTGCAAGTTGTATTTATAGCTCCATAGAGTTAAGTTTAACAGCTGTGACCATAACAGACGCTTTGATACGTTTTTCACGCAAATTTGACAGTTCTGACGTTAAGGAACACTTTGATACTTACGTCACTTGGCTCCATAGAGCTATAAACACAACAGTACAATTCCTCAACGAAACACATATATTTGGCATTTTATACTTAAGGTCATTGGTGAGCAAGTTTTGACAGTTGTGACAGCTGTCACGTGACGCAAGCAAAGTATTAAAATGTTCCTGATCGTCCCAACTGTCAAATTTGGCTTTATAGAACTGTAAACACAACTTACAGTGCAATTGTTCCAAGAAACACATCTATTTGGCATTTTATACTTTTAGGTCACTGGTGAGTGAGTTTTGACAGTTGTGACAGCTGTCACGTGACGCAAGCAATTACACTATTACAATGTTTCTTAACGCTCCAACTGTCAAATTTGGAGCTTTAAACACAACTTCCAGTGTAATTCCTCAAATCAGCAACTATTTCTAATTTTATAGTTCAGGTTACTGGAGAACGGGTTTTGACAGTTATGACAGGTGTCACGTGACGTAAGCAAAGCGTAAAGCTGAGTTCTCATAACCGCGTCTTTCTTTTGACGTCACTAATTTCTTATTGGTCAACAGTAAATTTGCAGCTGACAGATTTGGTGAAACTTTTCTACTCTAAAAACGGCATTTTGAATTGTTACTTGTCACTAATTTGTCAAACTTTTGTTTAGAGTTTTTTTAACAGTGTTTTAAATAGGTATTTCAGCATGTTTTGCACAAGTGTGAAAAGACAACTTGCACTTTTATATTTAATAAGTGCATTTTGAAGAAAAACGTTAGAAAATACTGGGTTAGAGCAAACACTGAGAAATCGAATAACAAACAGTATTTAGTACAGTTTAAATTGCGAGCAAGAATTGTTAGAGAAAGAAAGTTATCTTAACTGTTTTCGTCAGAGACAACTTTAGACGTATGCGTCGTCCAAAACGTCAAAACACACTAGAAACATACGCAAGAAGTTGAACATTTTCAGCGTCATTTTTTAATCTTTCTTCCACCAATTGGAAGTGTTTTTTAACGTTAGAACTGTTAAATTTGGTTCCATAAGGCTGTAAAGACTCGTTACAGTGTGGTTCCTTCAAGACTACTTGGTAATTTATAATTTCGAAATAGTCCAAATTCTATTGCTTCAATTGTTGCTTTTGATGTGCTTTTTCTTCGTCATTCTCTTGAATTAAAATTCCTTAAATTCTCTTGGCATTTTCTCGAATAATAAATGTCTGTGAATTTTCCATTCCAGCTGGGTGGTGGACCAACAGATTTGTCCGGAGGGGTTGCTCCTTCAACAACCGGTCTTTTAGGGGACATATTCGGAATTACATCCACACCAACAATGTACACCCCGCCAAAGGTAGTTAAATCAATAATGAAGTAAAAACAATCTCAGCACAGTGGTTAGTTAGTGAAGCAGCTTTTAAGCTTGCTGCTTTTTCATGACCAATCACAAACTACTAGTGCTGCGATTTACGCAAAAATAAATTATCTTTGGATTTGGATGTTTTAGTCACTCTGGCTGCCAGCTGACAAAGGTAAAGGCATGGAAATCCAAGGAACTTTTTCGCGACGCGCCGGTCAAATTTACATGGAAATGACCTTAACCAACAAAGCTATGCAGGTTCGTTTTGGTGGTTAACGACCGTAGGAAATGCACAGAATACATTTCTTTTTGATAGGCAATGACCGGTTTTGCGATACAATTCAACAAAAACAGTTTTGGACTGGCTCCGTCCGCCCCCATGAACATTACGGCGCTGCAGCCGGGACAAAGCTTGGAGTACTCTTTGCCTTTAAGCACAACGGGACCGATACAGAAGATGGAGCCACTTACCACTCTCCAGGTCAGTGTTAAACTCGTTTAGATTGTTTGTGGTTGAAGTTGGGTTGATATTTTTTTAAATAATTCCGGTAGATTTAACAAATAGTTCAGGCCAACGAGGATATAATACTACAGCAGAGTGATTATTAGTGTAGTAAATATTTACAACAAACTTTATTCAACAATTTACAACACTGGAGATCATTTTTTAATGATCTTGAATTGAATAATACAAGTCACTCAATCAAAAAATGGTAATTTTTCAGCTGGCAACACTGTACAGGCAAAGTGACACTACAGTTAACAGTCACGTGGCCGTGTAGTTTCAACTGTACGAGTAAAAATTCGCTAAATCTAGTTTAGACAATTGGAAAAGCTGAAACAGTAAAATATACGACGCGTGAATAAAAATGCAATGTGAAAGCAAAGTGGCACGTGACTATAAAAAATATAAATTGAACTGCAAAAATGTTCATTCACTACTATCGTTTAACTACCAATAATTCAGAAAACGTTCCAACTAGTTAATCAGTAAGGTTGGAACGAACCTATTGTTACGATTTTCAGAAAGTCAATTTAACTCAACAATTAATAAATTTATTAACACTTTAAAACACTCCGTACAATAACTAATTCAGCTACTAAAAACACTACTACAATTCCACTATTTAAACTTTACCACGTTCCCAAATTCTCTACTACACTACTACGCCGTCGTCGACACCGCTTCTTTTATATTCGCAAACCACGTTCTAGAATGACCGCAAAACGCTTCGCGATTTGCCTCGAATATCAAAGATGCTTCCTAACTGTGGCCTACTTTAATACGCGCCCGGCCAGATATTGCGGCGCATCGGTTTCATCCCGAACCGAGCGCTCGTTCAGAAGTATCGAGCATAGTAGGCCCAAACCGTAACACTATTATATCCTTGTTGGTTGAGCAGAAGATATTTAGTAACAAATTTTGTCTATTTATTAAACTGTTTTTAAATGAAACTCAGCCAATCGCACAATTGAATTATATTTAGGTTGCCATAAAGAACAACGTGGACGTATTCTATTACGCCAGCCAAATTCCAATTCAGATTCTGTTCTTGGAAGATGGCAGTTTGGACAAAAGAGTGTTTTTAACAACTTGGCGAGATATTCCATCCGCGAACGAAGTGAGTCCACTCAAACATATTCCGTTAATAGGCACGCATTGTAAATAAAATCAGGTGCAGTACACACTGAACGAAGTGAACGGGAATACGGACGCGATTTCCAACAAAACGACTCTGAGCAACATCTTCACCATAGCGAAACGTAACGTGGAGGGACAGGACATGCTCTACCAGTCTCTGAAGCTGACCAACAATATTTGGGTGTTGCTCGAATTGAAATTGACTCCCGGATTGTCTTACGCCACTCTGAGTTTAAAGTCCAAGTCGGTTGAAGTGGCTCCGTATATTTTCCAAGCCTACGATATGATTTGCAAAAACTAGTTGCTTTTAGGTGAGTATTTTTTATTCAAAAATAGTATATTATTCAACGAGCTTTTTATGATAGCCATTAATCTCCCGCGGGATTAATGGCCATAAAAAACGAGGATAATACCACAGTCTAAAGATATAACATAACCAGTCCGATCACTCTCCGAAAATCGTAAAATTTACCTCACCTTGCGTCCCGCCTAAAGTCGACTAGCCAAGCTAGAATCTAATATTCGCAAAGACTAACTGAACATTGTGGGATAAAGACGGGTGAAGTTTCGTATGTTACGTTATTTGTGCTGCAGCGTTTATTTTCTTGTGACTTGTTTTAATGAACGTAAACATGGCTACCAATGGGTATTATTGTTCTGTAGATGATGGTTGTGTCAATTCTCTCTCTTTCTGTCTTGAAAATAAATGCTGATTTGCTTATAGAATTCTTTCGGTAATACCCCCGTATAATACTTCCCAGAGAAAACTTTGTAAGTATGCCTGAGCGACCCTCGTATTCGTAAAGTAAAGTGATTTACGACCGGCCGCAAAAAAAGCCGGCTTTTGCGACAGATCAAAGAAGTTGTAACGGGTTACTTCTGACATCAACGCCAGATTTTAAATAATACCCGTAAATCTTAAATAAATATTCAATAAATGTATATTAGTATCCACATAGAACGCATCGCACGATAATACAAAGGCCTGTAAACTATAGTTACACCACACTTACAATTAAATAGACACAAATAAAACTAAACTTACATCAGACAGGCCTGTCAACGCAACTTACACACTAAGTCTTATTAGTGGCGAGGTAATTCAAAAACGTGCCACGGGTGATCGTCCATTAGTCTGAGTGACACACTTGTCCATTCAGGAATTTCGTGCCGTACCAAATACACTCTTGTACGCAGGAGTCCGTTTACAGTGTCCAGTGGTAACTTTTCCTCGACAATGTTAAACTTGGAGCAATCAAAAGCTGGAAGGTTTGTAAATTCCCCATCTTAGTTATATTCACCTAACAACATAATTATTTACCTGGAAGGTTTGGCCGACATGCCCTGTGTTATCCAGCTATTTTATGTTATACAGTCTTAATTAATATAAATACTATTGTGATTTAAAATATTGTTTAAATTTCTTAAACACAAGATAATTTCGACTACTACTACGAAATCTCGCTTCAAACAGACCTGCACGAACCACTTTTAACCGACAATCTTTTTTTACCTTGCATTCTTTCTCCGCTCATCTCCTCGATAAGCCATTCGAGTATTCGTTTTCATTTAGTATAGTAAACTATAATACAATTTTACTCTAAACGCACGACAAAAGAAACCGCAGCCAGGTATCGGACTTTGTCTTCTCCGATTCGAAAAGAATCTGGCCACCGACGTCATCACCCATACGCACGTCACCACCAATCATCTCGAAAACTGTATCAATTAATTTATATACGTTGCAAAGTGATCCTACTGGTTAGACTATTTTTATACTGTGATAATACTATACTTTGTCCACGACCATTGTCCATTACCACTAATGCAAAGTGAAGTTAAATGTCTAACGTACTCCTTAGCATTGAATATAGGTATATTATATTATTGGTTGGTCGTGGACAAACTAATTTATATGTTTTGTGGATATTAATTGGATTATTAATTAAAGTGACACGAAGACCTTATTGCCTTTTCCCTCACTCACTCACTCGCAAGTTCATGACTTTTACAGAGTATTTGAGCCTAGTTAGTATAAAACAAAATGTAATTTTAGTAATAGTATTAATATTAGTATTAAGAATACTAATATTAAATTTTGTTTTATGAACTAGGCTTTAAAATCCAAAATTTCTTATGGCTAATACTAAAATTACAAATTTTTGCATTTTTCGCACCTGCGGTATTGAAAACCCAGCATTGACAGATGAATATTATCACAAAAATTTTTCCACATGATTTTATCATCTTTTCCGTTTTTCTTTTGGGTTCCGGCTTAAACTAAAGAGATTTCGGCTACTAGCTACAACTTTTTATTTAATATTTTTTATTTATAGATACCCTGTATACTAATAAAATAAATAGTACTTTATTACAGGTTGGCAGTAGGAGGACTAGAAACAACACAAACATTCCCCCGTCTTGATTATAAGAGATGTGCAATTACGTGTCTAAATCTATTGCACCATATTATGCTCAGCAGTTATATTGTATGTTATTCTCCTAATATATTATGTACTGTCATTAAAACTTACAAAAGTAAATGACTCTACATGTGTAATGTTAATTCAGTAATGTATAAGGTAATAATATTATGCTTTAAAAACTATAATTTGTCCTTTTTTGTGTTATTAACCACAAGAATTTATTGTTATACAGGGGGTGCTTCAAATTGTTTTTGGGATACTTGAAGGGTGGAAAGTGCATACAAAAATAAACGTCAAAGTGTCATATAAACTATGGTTGAAAAGTGCCTCCTTTCTGAGCTAGCGGGCCCTAATAAGTATATGCCCCAAGAAAAAAAAAAAGATCTTAATTAATAAACTAAAATAAAACTTATATGAAATTTGGCATCGCCGAGGTATTATGAGGCACTTTGCCAGTATTACAAAGCCTTTTGAGGTATTACAATATTTTTAAGGAATTTATAAGGCATTTGAGAGTATTTTGAGACATAGTCTGTATATTTCAAAATGCTTTGTGATATTTTCATTGGAATTTTGAGTGAGATAAAGGAAATTTTGCGATATTTTAACAAATACATTGCAGTAGACAATATAGTGTGTCAATACAACAAAATTGACTGAAAATTGAACAGAACAACATAGGCGCATGCAATTATTATGGTAAAATCTTTGTAAGATGATATTGAGTTGAAACAATATTCATTACAAATTATTATATTAATTTACAAATTTTTCAACTTTTAAACTACATTTTCAAGGTCACGTGACTGTTTTTGACAATGTCAACTGGTCTTTACAGTGGTGCAAGCTCAAAAATTGAATTATCCAAGTCACGTGACGTGTACTTTGCAATTTAAGTTGTTACAACTGTCTCAATTTTATTTATCAATTTTCCAAAGTTTAAACTGCGTTTTTAAAGTCACGTGACTGTTTTTGACAATGTCAATTAGCCTTTACAGTGTTGCAAGCTCAAAAAGTGAATTATCCTAGTCACGTGACGTGTATTTTGCAATTTAAATTTTTTACAACTGTCTCAATTTTATTTATCAATTTTCCAAAGTTTAATTTGCGTTTTTAAAGTCAAAATTTAGAAAAGCAATCAGGTAACCTGAACCTGAGGAAGTCATTTTTATTGAATCATTAGTACTTATGACATTTTGACAATAAGGATCAAAATGTCATGTACAAATTGTAAAATCAGACATACTACTTAATGAATCTGACCTAAAAACTGTCACGTAACCAAAAAAAACTTTTCATCAATTGGTTAGCATGGTAGTTACCGTTATAATAGGGCTGCATTCTTTTTCAAGCTCCATGGAGCGAGCAGCGCGTTTTTGACGTCACGATGACGTAATTTAGCAAAAGCATAATTTAACCAACTGTCAAATTACGTCATTGTGACGTCAATAACGCTCTGCTCGCTCCATTGAGCTTGAAAACGAATGCGGCCATAGCATTCCATAGTAAGTGTTATGTGGGTAGCACATATTTTGACTTTTGAATGTCAAAAGGGCATTTTATTATTGTTTGGAATACTGTTTGGCTTCAAACATAGTGCTTAACTTTTTTGATATAAAATTAATATTAGCATTTTTACCTTCCTGTTTTACTTTCTACCCAAATTTGAGAGAGACAAACAAAGACAACGTTTTTTTTCCCTGGCCAACAATCACTTAGATTCTCTTTTTGACTAATTTAACCAAAAAACTGATGAATCCCATGTTTTTTAAAAAAAAAACAGGCATTTCTTCAAATATAACCAGAAACCACTAAACATTTCTAGCCCTTTCATTTACTTTAAAAAAAATGTAGTAAAAACAGGAATTTTCCATTTTTTTTTTCAGTTTTTAAGTCACTTTGTTGTTTCAATTTTCATCCTTCATTCAAACTGTGTTAAGAAACAAAGTGCTAAAATTACAAAAAGGTTTTGATAAAGAATACTGACAAAAACAATGTACCATCTGTTTTGTAAAATTGTTCCTGCAACTTCAACCAACTGTAAACTATTTTCTTATCAAATAAGTTTGTTTCTATACAATAAGTCCCATTCAACCTTCGATAAACATTAAGTTTTTGATTATCTGACCATTAGTGTTCAGCAAATAATACTGAATCTGTTACAAGTTACAATGCAAAACATTGAGATCACTGATGAGAGACCTTATTGCAAAAATGGAACTTACTTGTTTTAATGTATTAATATTAAAAAAAGATCAACAGTATACAGATTTTCAAACTGTTTTGGATTAAACACTACAAAGTTGTCTTTTAAAATACAGTACATAAATGTTGGCCCCCTTAGGTTTGAATGCAAGACCAAACAAAAACCCATTACTTACATTTAGTCCAGACAAAATTTATTAAAAACAAACCTTAAATTACATATTTAAGTTCAATATTTTTAGTGCTGCTTACGCCTGAAGCTGCAACCCTCTGTTAACCTCGCTTTTCCTCCGGTGGACGTGCACAAAATAGTGGAGCAACCCTTGCAGGGAACAGCACTCTGTGCGTGCGAAAAAATGGTCGAAATTGCGTAGCACCCGGGACATTTCACGTCCATAAAGTAGCTATTGGGGTGCTGAACCAAACGCTTCTTCTTATGGGCCCGCCTTTGGTGTTCCGGGCTGGGGTGCAATAAGTCGACGGCTAAAGGCATCTAAAACAAGAAAAAAACACGTTTTAGCGTCACGCAAACTGGCTGGGACGTGAAACTAAACGTTGCACTTAATTTTCACCGTGTTTAACTCACTTTTTACGAGTTTTTCTCTTTGAAATTGCTAGAATTACTGCAATTGCACGTGGTGATTCGGTTAAGAACCATGCAAAAAAGGAATTTGACAAGCGGCTGTCAAACTAGTCTGGACTGGATTAGTCAATGCTACCAACATCGAAATGTCAAGAGTCAACTGCACCAACATAAACAATTTAATCTTCCTGTTTCTTTCTTATTATCATGCAACAAACAAAGAAAAGCTGTGACACTGTCACTAGTGTCACTGTCAAATGTCCAATTTAGTTGACGTTTGTAATTTTTCATTCATGGGAAATTTAAAAACAAACTTAATAATTTTGAATTGAAAATTTTTTAAATCATGTTGGGGGTAATCCGGAGCAGTCTCAACCAAGTCAATTCCAAGCTCGTCCTTAAAAATGGGGCCGCATTGTTACACACCAGGTACTTCAACTCGCATTCATAATATTGATGTTATGTAATTATTACAAAAATGTTGATTACCAGCCACATATTACAGGATTTAACAAGAAACGATTGTATTTTCTAGCTCACAGAACAATCACAGGTGGTACCCTGACAAGGAATACTTTGATCAGTTTAAAGGACCCGTTATGTACCCGGATGAAACCTCAAAGAATTGGGCTATGCAGCCCTGGAATGTTACAAAAGCCCCCATTGAAAAGGAGGTGAAGAATGTTACTATCAATTTTGGGCCTCAACATCCTGCTGCTCACGGTGTATTGAGGTTGGTTTTGGAATTGGATGGAGAGGTATGTTTAGAATTATTTCCAATTTCAAACAAAATAGGTATGACATCATTGACATCACAAATTGTAGTAATCTGTGTCAACATAGTCAGTCTAGTATGGATAAAGTGTCATAGTAGTCCACATGTGCAGTATTTGTGATTGGCCAAGAAAAAGCAGCAAGCTGTTTTTTTGACCAATCACAAACTACCCACTCTGCTGAGATTTAGCATAAAAATCCACATTTGTTTGATCAATTTCAAGGTAATAGTGTTTAAATTTGGGAGTGGGATCAAACTGTCAATTCTGAGGTTGTCAATTTTTTCAGTAGAAACATTTGAAAAATGGCATTTTATTGAATTGAACCTACACTGTCTAAAATTTGTAAATTTAAGGCTAAATTGTCTTTCCATACTAAAACATGTTATATCAAACCTTAATTTCAATTTTAAACAGAAAAGTTTTGGGTTTGTAGTCTTCTCCATCACTTTCCTGTTTAAGTTTTAACTAAACAATCCTTTTTGTTATCAATTTTAAGTAGAAAATTGCAAAAATTGGTCTTTTATCAAATTTAAATTTATCTATCTGAAATGATCCAAATATAGATTTAATTTGTCAATTCATGATGTAATTGTGAACATCTGCATTTGTATTCCTTACTTACTCTGTGGAGTTAAATTTGACAGTTGTGACGCTAAATGACAGTTTAAGACGTTAAATTTGACAGTTATGACACTTCACAGTGTGGCTTATAGTCAGGTATCTAACACTTGTTATAACTATTAAAAATCATTCAGCAATGAGATGAAACTCTAAAAAATAGAAAAGAGTGGTATCTTGTAGATATAAATATATCTCAATAAAGCCTCAAATTTGACATTTGTGAGGCTTAGTGACACTTCGATATGTTTCTTACGTCACCTGACAGCTGTCAACTGTCGAAACTTATTCAAAGCAAACATACAACTCTAATAGGCAGATTAGTTGTATTTCTTTGATAAATCACATTTCAAGTTGTATTTATAGCTCTATACAGTTAAATTTAATACTTGAGACGTTAAGTGACTTGATAACTTGTTTTCTACGTCACCTGACAGCTGTCAAAAATCACGCAGCTGTGACGCGAAATTACCAATCCAAAATAGGTCTCCCGCTTGAATAAATATGTAAGTAATAGTATATAGTATACAATAGTAATAATAATAGTAATAGTAAGAAAAATATAACAGGAATTCCTTAACGCCAGAACTGTCAAATTTGGCTCCATGGAGCTGTAAAGACTAGTTACAGTGTGGTTCCTCCAAGAAACAGACCTACTCCCACCAAATTCCATTGCTTGAATTGTTGCTTTTGGTTTACATGTATTATCTTTTCCTTTATCATTCTCTTGAATTCTCCTAAAATTCCTTAAATTCTCTTGACATTTCCACCAAAATTACATAAAATTAAGCAATTTTTTGTTGTTGTGCAGACTGTCAAACGGTCCGACCCTCACATCGGACTACTGCACCGAGGTACGGAAAAACTGATTGAGTACAAAACGTACACGCAAGCTTTGCCGTATTTCGATCGGCTCGATTACGTATCGATGATGTGCAACGAACAATGCTACAGTTTGGCCGTGGAGAAACTGTTGAACATTGACGTACCACTTCGAGCCAAATACATTCGAGGTGATTGCGCGCTCTTTTATGTTTTCGTGCTTTTTATCGAACCAGATTTCTAGTGTTGTTTGCGGAAATCACCAGAATTTTGAACCACATTATGGGTATTTGCACCCACGCCCTCGATATCGGTGCCTTGACGCCCTTCTTTTGGTTGTTTGAGGAGCGCGAAAAAATGATGGAGTTTTATGAGAGAGTGTCTGGAGCGCGGATGCACGCTGCTTACGTACGACCCGGGGGAGTTTCACTGGTAAATTTCTACTTTTAAAATTCTGAAGTCCTTGTGTACCAGTTTGCTGTGATGTTAAGGACTTGCCTTTGGGTCTGCTAGACGATATACACGAGTTTGCGTCTAAATTTAATGAACGACTGGATGAAGTGGAGGATTTGCTTACTAATAACCGATTGTGGATTCAGAGAACTCAAGATATTGGTATTGTGACGGCTGAAGAAGCTCTCAATCTTGGTTTTAGGTATGTATTCAGTCACATGTAGTGTTTAATAACCGTTTAAAAGTTTCCAAATGTCTCTAAAGCACAATAGAAGCTTTGAAAAGTTTTTAGAACAGTCTAAAAGCTTCCAATAATTTCTAGAACCGTCTAAGAGTTCCTAAATGCCTTTAAAGCAGTCCAGAACCTTGAATATGTTCCTTAAACTGTCCAAAAACCTTCTAAATGCTGCTGAAGCAGCATAGAAGCTTCCAAAAGCTTTTAGAACAGTCTAAAAGCTTCCAAATGGTCTTCAGCTACTCTAGTAGCTCTCAAAAGATTTCAAAACAGTCTAAAAGCTTCTAGAGCGATTTAAAAGCTTTCAATAATTTCTAGAACAGTCTAAGAGTTCCTAAATGCCTTTAAAGCAGTCCAGAACCTTGAATATGTTCTTTAAACTGTCCAAAAACCTTCTAAATGCTGCTGAAGCAGCATAGAAGCTTCCAAAAGCTTTTAGAACAGTCTAAAAGCTTCCAAATGGTCTTCAGCTACTCTAGTAGCTCTCAAAAGATTTCAAAACAGTCTAAAAGCTTCTAGAGCGATTTAAAAGCTTCCAATAATTTGTAGAACCGTCTAAGAGTTCCTAAATGCCTTTAAAGCACTCCAGAACCTTGAATATGTTCTTTAAACTGTCCAAAAACCTTCTAAATGCTGCTGAAGCAGCATAGAAGCTTCCAAAAGCTTTTAGAACAGTCTAAAAGCTTCCAAATGGTCTTCAGCTACTCTAGAAGCTCTCAAAAGATTTCAAAACAGTCTAAAAGCTTCTAGAGCGATTTAAAAGCTTCCAATAATTTGTAGAACCGTCTAAGAGTTCCTAAATGCCTTTAAAGCAGTCCAGAACCTTGAATATGTTCTTTAAACTGTCCAAAAACCTTCTAAATGCTGCTGAAGCAGCATAGAAGCTTCCAAAAGCTTTTAGAACAGTCTAAAAGCTTCCAAATGGTCTTCAGCTACTCTAGTAGCTCTCAAAAGATTTCAAAAAGTCTAAAAGCTTCTAGAGCGATTTAAAAGCTTCCAATAATTTGTAGAACCGTCTAAGAGTTCCTAAATGCCTTTAAAGCAGTCCAGAACCTTGAATATGTTCCTTAAACTGTCCAAAAACCTTCTAAATGCTGCTGAAGCAGCATAGAAGCTTCCAAAAGCTTTTAGAACAGTCTAAAAGCTTCCAAATGGTCTTCAACAACTCAAGAAGCTCTCAAAAGATTTCAAAACAGTCTAAAAGCTTCTAGAGCGATTTAAAAGCTTCCAATAATTTGTAGAACCGTCTAAGAGTTCCTAAATGCCTTTAAAGCAGTCCAGAACCTTGAATATGTTCTTTAAACTGTCCAAAAACCTTCTAAATGCTGCTGAAGCAGCATAGAAGCTTCCAAAAGCTTTTAGAACAGTCTAAAAGCTTCCAAATGGTCTTCAGCTACTCTAGTAGCTCTCAAAAGATTTTAAAACAGTCTAAAAGCTTCTAGAGCGATTTAAAAGCTTTCAATAATTTCTAGAACAGTCTAAGAGTTCCTAAATGCCTTTAAAGCAGTCCAGAACCTTGAATATGTTCTTAAACTGTCCAAAAACCTTCTAAATGCTGCTGAAGCAGCATAGAAGCTTCCAAAAGCTTTTAGAACAGTCTAAAAGCTTCCAAATGGTCTTCAGCTACTCTAGTAGCTCTCAAAAGATTTTAAAACAGTCTAAAAGCTTCTAGAGCGATTTAAAAGCTTCCAATAATTTCTAGAACAGTCTAAGAGTTCCTAAATGCCTTTAAAGCAGTCCAGAACCTTTAATATGTTCTTTAAACTGTCCAACATTCTTCCAAATGCTGCTGAAGCAGCATAGAAGCTTCCAAAAGCTTTTAGAACAGTCTAAAAGCTTCCAAATGGTCTTCAACAACTCTCTCAGCTTTCAAAACAGCCTAAAATGTATTCCAAAAAATCTACAATTTTGGAAATGTGATCAATTAATCGTGTTCTTTGATAATTTTAAACAAAAATGTTGAACCAATCCGTTATTGCTGTTCAATGACAATTTCAGTGGGGTAATGCTGAGAGGTTCGGGCATCAAATGGGATCTTCGTAAAACTCAGCCGTACGACGCGTACGATTTGGTCGAATTCGACGTACCGATCGGTACTAAAGGCGACTGCTACGATCGGTACTTGTGCCGATTGGAGGAGATGCGTCAATCTTTGCGCATCATCGAACAGTGTCTCAACAATATGCCACCAGGTATTTTTAAATCGAAAAAACACCACGTCAAACGTTTGAGTGTGAGAGTTTCAGGCGAAATCAAAACGGACGATGCTAAAGTCACTCCGCCAAGCAGGGAGGAAATGAAAACCTCCATGGAGGCCTTGATTCATCACTTTAAATTGTTCACTCAAGGCTATCAAGTACCGCCCGGTACAACTTACACGGCTGTCGAAGCTCCTAAAGGGGAATTTGGAGTGTATTTGGTTTCCGACGGAAGTTCAAAACCTTACCGGTAAACAACGTTTGCAGTTTGTTATTTTGAATCCAAAAATGACCATATTTTCAGGTGTAAAATTAAGGCTCCTGGATTCGCCCATTTGGCCGCCTTAGATAAAGTAGGTAAAAATCACATGTTGGCTGATATTGTTGCTATTATAGGAACGTTGGATATTGTATTTGGCGAAGTTGATCGATAAGATGGTTTATCGAGCTGCGTTTACAATTAATTCTTATATTATTGTAATATTTTCCAGATTACTCTCTTTGTTATTATAAATTTATTATTGTCGGTCTGGAGGTTAATAATAAAGCGTGTAAATAATGAGTGCCAGGGTGATGTCACGTGACTACTTAATCAGCAATCAAAACCTTTGTCCTGGCTGTCAGATGTGATTGGTCAAAACATTACAGGAAATATGCCGACTGTCCCTTCTCGTTAAATACTCTTTGCTACTATATTTTGACAGTTATTGTCAAAAAAATGCCTTCCAAAAAGGACCAAACTGTGGTTCAATGTTTCTAGAAGGTTTTGGAACGTTTCAGTATACTCTATAGAGTCTAGAAGGTTTTAGAATGGCTAAGAAGGCTCCGGCAGCATTTAATGTTTCGCAAGGCTTTAAAAGCTTTTAGAATTTTCTGAAAGACTGTAGCAATTTGTAGAACGTTTTAGAGGGTTCTAGGAGTTGTTGGAAAGCTTCAGTATCTTCAACCATGATCTAGAAGCTTTGAAATGTTTCAAAAGCCTTTTTAAAGATTCTAAAACATTCGAAAATGCCATAGAATGTTGTCTGGAAGTTTTTAGAAGTCTGTAAAACGTTATAAAAGTTTTTAGTAGCTTTCACAACAATTTAGAAGGTTCTACAAAGATCTGAGAGGTTTTCAATTGGCCCACAAGGCTCCGGCAGTTTTTAGAAGCTCCTAGAACGTTTCACAAGATTCTGGAAGCTTTTAGATTGCTCCGAAAGGCTCTAGAACGTTGTAAATCGTGTGGGAAAACTTGAGAACGTTCTAAAAGGTTATAGAAGTGTTTGGAAGGCTGTAGACGTTTGTAGAACGTTTTGAAAGGTTTGAGAACCTTATAGAAGACTTGTGAACGTTTTAGAGAGTTCTAAGAGTTTGTGGAAAGCTTCAACCACGATCTAGAAGCTTTAAAATGTTTCAAAAGCCTTTTTAAAGATTCTAAAACATTCAATAATGCCATAGAATGTTGTAGGAAGGTCTGGAAGTTTTTAGAAGCCTGTAAAACGTTATAAAACTTTCTAGTAGCTTTCACAACAATTTAGAAGGTTCTACAAAGATCTGAGAGGTTTTCAATTGGCCCACAAGACTCGGACTGCTTTTGGAAGGTCCTAGAACGTTTCACAAGATTCTGGAAGCTTTTAGATTGCTCTGATAAGCTCTAGAACGTTTTTGAAAAAAGATCTGAGAGGTTTTCAATTGAGAACGTTTTAAAAGGTTCTATTTTTGAAAACTTGAGAACGTTTTAAAAGGTTATAGTTTTGGAAGGCTGTAGACGTTTGTAGAACGTTTTGAAAGGTTTGAGAACCTTATAGAAGACTTGTGAACGTTTTAGAGGGTTCTAGGAGTTATTGGAAAAATTCAGCATCTTCAACCATGATCTAGAAGCTTTAAATGTTTCAAAAGCCTTTTTAAAGATTCTAAAACATTCAAAATGCCATAGAATGTTGTAGGAAGGTCTGGAAAAGCTCCTAGAACGTTTCACAAGATTCTGGAAGCTTTTAGATTGCTCTGATAAGCTCTAGAACGTTTTTGAAAACTTGAGAACGTTTTAAAAGGTTATAGGAGTGTTTGGAAGACTGTAGACATTTGTAGAACGTTTTGAAAGGTTTGAGAACCTTATAGAAGACTTGTGAACGTTTTAGAGGGTTCTAGGAGTTATTGGAAAAATTCAGCATCTTCAACCACGATCTAGAAGCTTTAAAATATTTCAAAAGCCTTTTTAAAGATTCTAAAAGATTCAATAATGCCATAGAATGTTGTAGGAAGGTCTGGAAGTTTTTAGAAGCCTGTAAAACGTTATAAAACTTTCTAGTAGCTTTCACAACAATTTAGAAGGTTCTACAAAGATCTGAGAGGTTTTCAATTGGCCCACAAGACTCGGACTGCTTTTGGAAGGTCCTAGAACGTTTCACAAGATTCTGGAAGCTTTTAGATTGCTCTGATAAGCTCTAGAACGTTTTTGAAAACTTGAGAACGTTTTAAAAGGTTATAGGAGTGTTTGGAAGACTGTAGACATTTGTAGAACGTTTTGAAAGGTTTGAGAACCTTATAGAAGACTTGTGAACGTTTTAGAGGGTTCTAGGAGTTATTGGAAAAATTCAGTATCTTCAACCACGATCTAGAAGCTTTAAAATATTTCAAAAGCCTTTTTAAAGATTCTAAAAGATTCGAAAATGCCATATAGAATGTTGTAGGAAGTTCTGGAAGTTTTTAGAAGCCTGTAAAACGTTATAAAAGTTTCTAGTAGCTTTCGCAACAGTTTAGAAGGTTCTACAAAGATCTGAGAGGTTTTCAATTGGCCCACAAGGCTCCGGCAGCTTTTAGAACGTTTCACAAGATTCTGGAAGCTTTTAGAATGCTCTGATAAGCTCTAGAAGGTTATTGGAGTGTTTGGAAGTCTTTTTACTATCTTCGACAACAATCTAGAAGATTTGCGAAAATACTGCACAGGAGGAATAACGATTAACGTCCAAAAAAGTCCAAATTTTGGTTCGATATTTTTAAATATGCTTTTACAAGGTTTTGGTATGGTTCATAATGCTCTAGAAGGTTTTTGAATGGCTAAGAAGGCTCCGGCTGCGATTAAAAGGTTCTGCAACGTTTCTCAAGGCTTGGAAAGCTTCTAGGATGTTCTGGAAGACTGTAGGTATTTGTAGAACGTTTTGAGAACCTTATAGAAGATTTGTGAACGTTTTAGAGGGTTCTAGGAGTTATTGGAAAGCTTCAGTATCTTCAACCATGATCTAGAAGCTTTGGAATGTTTCAAAAGCCTTTTTAAAGATTCTAAAACATTTGAAAATGCCATACAATGTTGTAGGAAGGTCTGGAAGTTTTTAGAAGCTTTCACAACAGTTTAGAACGTTCTACAAAGATCTGAGAGATTTACAATTGGCCCACAAGGCTCCGGCAGCTTTTAGAACGTTTCACAAGATTCTGGGACGCTTTTAGATTGCTCCGATAGGCTCTAGAAGTGGAATAGTGTGACCGGAGTGCAAAACTGACACAAAAACAAAATATACCTACACATAAAATTATTTTTATTTTATAGCAGACTTAACATTTACAAAATTTTTTGTGTTTGAAATATTATTACATTTACTTACTTTGCCCTAGAATAGATAGTTGATTATGATTTTACAACTTAAAACAACTCCTAAGAATGGTTTGCCAGTAACTGCAAGGAAACGCACCTGATAAAGCTTTGACAGTAAACAAAACAAAGAAAAAAAATCAAAAAAAATTTCTCGCCAACCCTACAAAACGCCACAAGTGTACTCTTCGGCGTCGAGTTCCAAAAAACGCGAAGCACCCGGTTGATGGACGTGTGGGGCGCGCCGCCTCATACCACTCTCTATTTCTGCTCCGGGCTAGAAGCAGCTACCCTCAGGAGGCTGAGCCAGCTTCATATTCTCCTTGAGGGTCATTAAACGTCTCAGTTCTTGCAGTACCGTCTTGATGGTGTATTCTCTTTGCCATCGCGCCAACACTGGCACCTGTCTGTTATCCACCTAATAAGTTAAGTCTTGAAGTTTTGAATGTACAATAACATTGACATCAATTGGGCTAATTCCAAAAATTAAAAACAGAAAGTTAAAGCAGCAAAAATATACAATCAGTTTCAAAAATTTAGGGGACTTATAGAATCTGTTCTAGTCTTCCTCAATTTATTCAGGCAAATTTGAACTCTTTGTGAATAATTCAACATTAGCAAAGAAAATGTACATTGAAACTTACCACTCCTGTTGAGGAATTAATACAATTGATATTTATCCTAGAAATGAATTTGGCCAAAGGCGCTTCGTCCGGATATCGGTCGCCGCATTCAATTTTCACGGAATACATTCTGTTTTCGTAGGGACTACGTGGGGGCCCTATTATCATGCCCATCCAATGGGTAAGGGTCATATCATCATCGTTTTCCAATCCCCAACTGATGGTACCGTCGGAAACGCCTTTTTGGCCCGCTTCCAGTTCTTCCAGAAGTCGAAAGTTTCTAGGAACGACTAGAAGGAAATTTACGATTCTTGTGCGTTTAACTGATTTGGGAAATGGTACTTACCCACACCGGCTGACGGGGTAGCCATGTTTGCAAATGCGGTTTGGAAATTAATTAATCCGATTCGAGTCTAATTGCTGTTTTGTCTGGTCACTGTAATCTTAGAAAGTTAGTGGAACTGAACTGCGTTTACTGGGAAAGTAGCACTTTGGTGAGGAAACACGCAAAAGGAATGCTAAGTAAGGAAATTGCAGTTTATCGACTCTTTTTTTGGCTTTGGTGATCAACTGTCAAACTAAAATTGTGACGTATCTGTCAAGTGTCACACACGTTTTCTGCACGTAAACCACTGTCACCAGCGTTGCCAACTTTATCAAAATCTACCCCGTTATTAAATGGAACAATCAAGAAACAAATAATATTGCCTTTTCGCATTCTTTAAAAATGCGCCGATAAATGTAGTATGATGTGGTTTGATGAACCACATTCCGACTTCGACCAATAACAATAACAATAAAAACCGAAACCGGAAACCAGTATTCAACACATCTACCCCGAAAATGAAAATACGTTTGGCAACACTGACTGTCAGCCTGTCACCCGTCACAACAATTAGAGGTGTGTCCCATTCATCATGAATTTGATGGTCTGTTTTTAAAAGTTTTTATTTATTTATAAACAAATCAACTTTTAAATTAATCTCGCTGTGAATCAACATGACTAATCAATCGGGCTTATCTTGACTGAAAGGTAATTATCGCAATTGGCGTAAGTCAACTTTATAGTTCACTGGGGATCAACAAAAGTGCACCTTTTAAGAGTTTTCAATAAAATAAATTGTAATGCCCTCCTTGAGAAAAAGAGTGTCTTCCTACCTTCGTCAACTGAGTTTTCACAACGAACCGCGCGATAAACGAAACAATATCAACGAAAATGCCTTTATAACAAAGTATCTTCAAGGGTAAGTGTTACCTTAACAAATAATTGTTAAGTACAATTGATTTGGTTTGTTGAACAGGAGCATAACATTGCGAGAAGGTCCCGCAATAAATTACGGTAAAATACCCACCGATTTACCAAACTTTGAGTTGGAAAAGTATGAATGGGGCTCCAACTCAGTTGTGGGCAGTTACACTGGACCTAAAGGTGGTTTAACAACAGTGAAAAGAACAGAGAAGCATTTGTCTGTCCCTGACGATGATATTGACTTTATTGACACTCCTGAGGCAGAGCCTAGTAAGTAGTACCAATTACAACCCTGCACTAAAACTGACAATTGCTATGAAAACCCCCCACCCCTATTGACCCTATTTCAGTACTTCCACCAATACCAAAAAAATCACCCAAGAGAGTTTCCGGACAACCCATAGATAACACCACAATGGTGATTAAAGTGGCTGGTAATGAGTATTGTGTTACCAACAAACCAAAAAGACACAGCAAAAGCTACAGTCTTGGAAGTATATCTGATTTTAATAATTCTATTGAAGTGGAGAAAACTAAAATTGAAAGAAAGCTAAGCAACTGTGATAAGAACCAAATTGATTGTACAGAGGAAAATGTTTGTGATACTGAGAGTGATTTGTTTAATGTAGAGCCCCCTAAAGGTACAAGTAGTGAAGTGATTAATGCAGACAAACCAAAAGTTGAAAACAAGCCTAATTTAAGTAAACCAAACATAGTTAACACTCATAATCATTCATCTACATCAAGGTCAAACGGTGTTAAACCTGGTGGTGGTACATCCTCAAAAAGTGAACAAAACCAAAATAAGTATGCTTTGTCCAAGTCTCGAAGTGATGGAAATCCTTTTCACCACAACAACAAAAAGAGAGGAAAAATCATCCAGGTGCAGAGACATCAAAGGCAGCAGGGTATTAACATTTTTGCTGGCATGGGATTTTTGCATTTGTTTTTTATTAATTCTATAGTGCAATTTAGTGAGAATTCATTTATATTGATGTATTTTTTTTTATACAGTTTATGCTAGATGGATTGTATAGTGACTTGCTTCAGTAATTTACCCAAAATATTCACTTCAAGTTCTTTAATTTGTTTAGAATAAGTGCTTGATTTTATTGCATTGAAAACAGGAAATTTTAAGCATTTTTTCAAAATGTTAAAAGTGTTTTTTTTACTGTTAGTGCACAAATAAATTCAAAAAACAGCATATTACATACATGGAAAATACATTTTTATTAACAGAATATTGAAATCAGGGATGGGATAGTGGTAGTATAAAATCAAGTATTATTGTGTATAATATTTTCTATTTTTTTTTTAAGAGTGACTTGACAAGTATGACATATTTATTGTAGGTCAAAACTGTCACTTTTTGCCTGATTAAAAGGTTGGGGTTAGATTGTTTTGGATTCTTTATCAGTTATGATTAGAGACCGGATTTCTAGAAATTTTGCTTTTTGTAAATAATAAAAGCAACCATCCTTTGACATCTAATGTGAACGATTTATGCAAAAACACGTCATTTTGACAGATTTTGTTGATGCTTTTTTGCTTTTTTCTTCTTTTTGTGCTTATGTTAGTTTTTTGTGCTTATTTACTGCTATTTTTGTGTGGTTTAACTAGTTTTTTACAAAACAAGCTTTTCAACTTTTTAAAAATAAACTAAACTAATAACTGCTTTGACAAAAAATTGCTATATTGAGATATTGAAAGCTTCTGAACGACAAAAACATGTTGCAAAATGTATAAGTATCAATTTACAAATTTAAACTGACCAAAAAATTTTCAAATGCTCCTGAAGTAGTCTAAAAAAATTTAAAAACATTCCAAAACACTAAAATGACTCCTAAAATGCCTAAAACAACCTCTAAAATGCCTTGCAAAGCTTACAAAGCAGCCTAGAAGCTTCTAAAAGCTTCCAAATGCTTTTCAATTTATCTAGAAGCTCTCAAAAGCTTTCGTATGCTTCTAAAGCAGTTTAACAGCTTCCAAAAGTTTCTAAAGCCTTGTATAAGGTTTGAAATGCCTTAAAGGCAGTCCAGAACCTTCAAGGCTCTTTAAACTGTCCAAATACCTTGTAAATGCTCCTAAAGTAGTCTAAAAAGGTTTTAAAACACTACAGAAACTCCAAAATGATTCTCAATCAGTCGAAAGCCTTCCAAAATAGTCTAGAAGCTTCCAAAAGCTTCTAGAACACTCTAAAGGCTTCCAAACAAACTTCAACTAGACAAGGCAGTCTAAAAGCTTCCGTATGCTTCTAGAGCAGTTTCAAAGCTTCCAAAAGTTCAAATTCACATGTCTTAAAAGCAGCCCAGAACCTTCAATGTTTCTAAAGTAGTCTGAACAGATTTCAAAACACTACAGAAACTCCAAAATGCTTCTAAAACAGTCGGAAGTCTATCAAAATAGTCTAGAAGCTTCCAAAATCATTTAAAACAGTCTAAAAGATTCCAAATGCTTTTAAACTAGTCTAGAAGCTCCCAGAAGATATTAAAACAGTTTAGTAGTTTCCAAACAATTTTGTGAACCGTTTAAGAGACTCCAAATGCCTCTAAAGCATTCCAGAACCTTCAATATGCTGTTTAAACAGTCCAAAAACATTCCAAATGCTCTCAAGTATTTCAAAAAACTATTGAAAGTTTTCAAAACAGTCTAAAATCTTCCGGGCATCTAAAACATTTTGAAAAAAAATTTTGCATTTCTGAAAGAGTTTTGTGCTTTTTTACAGCTTTTTAGGCTTTTTTAAAGAAAATGATTTTGCTTTTTAAGCGCTTTTTTTCACGATTTTTGTGCTTTTTAATCCGGACTCTAGTTATGATTCTTTAATTTAGGTATAAGGTGTATTCTAACTTACCACCATAATATGCAGCCCATTACTTTTTGCCTTGTAACACCTTAACAAGGCCCTTAAGGGAAAAATACCTTAATACAATCTTGTAGAGGATGAAATTTTCTACAACTTCCATTATTTACATTTTTTGTAGCTCCTCAAATAACGGAGCTACGCTCAGTAGAAATAGAGTTAATTTGAAAGAAGTAGTTTAGTCACTTTTTGCCTTGTAACTCCTTAAGGATGCCCTAAAGGGCAAAAACACCTTAATACAATCATGTTGAGAATGAAATTTCTTACAAATAACACAACTACTCAAAAATGTATAAAACATACTTCCCATCCCTGATTGAAATAAAAGAAAGCTCGATTTATATGCACAAAATGTTATTAACTCCTTGACAGTAGTAATATTAAATATTTACTTGGAAAATTTGGCTAGCCAATCAATAATTAAATTAATTTGCCCATCAATACATTTAAACTAACTCTATACAGGGTGCCACAAATTCGTGTCTAAGTATAGGGATCTTGAAAACGGTAAGAGATATAGAGTTCGTTGAATGGAGGCAAATTTGCGGAATTTGGAGACCAATTTTATGCCGTTTTGACATTTAAAAAAATTCTATTACTTTTTAATTTTATTGTAAGCTTATTTGATGGGATAATTTAAATTTATTGACACTTCTTTGTCATTGCAACTTTTTTCCCTCTAAAACCTGACATCGTCACATTTGAAATCCGACGTTTCGGTTTTTGCCGGCCATCATCAACTTTTTTAAATGACCTAGGTTTTGGAGGAAAAAAAATTGCAATAACAAAGTGTCAATAAATTTAAATTATCTCATCAAATAAGCTTTCAATTAAATACTTTGCCTTCACTTAACCAACTCTCTGTATCTTTTACCGTTTTTGAAATCCCCATGATACCTGTTTAGGCCAAATAGGTGATACAAATACATTGATTAGACGAAGATAGTTGCATGACTTTTTTTTATTTTAATAAATAATTAAAATTAACCAAGTTGTTTGGATTAAGTTGGTAATATGCTTAAAATTTCATGTAGCTACCATAAATAAAATTAAAGAGTATGGCTTTGCGCTTGAATTTGAAAATTATACATCTTTTTTGTAACACCCTGTACTATAAGTTATTTTTTTCCGTATTTTAATGTTATCTTCAAATTCCATTGCCTGAATTTTAAATGCATTTGTGTCAAACTTTTGCTATGCACTTATTAGTATTTTCTTCATCATTCAATTTTGTATAACTGTTCTATTTGCCACCCTGTGTCAATTTTACAAACGTTTTAGTATTTACTTACTAACACTTTAAACGTAGGCGCTATACTAAAACCCGTGTGTTGATCTAACACCCAGATCACCACTAATTATAGGTTAAATCACAAAATTTTTAGGTGACGAATCAATAGAAAATTTGGATCCAAATACCCTGGCAAACGACTCGTGTCTGCCATCGGATTGGAACCAAAAGTCTGAGTGTTGTTACGGCATTTCTGACAGTTTGTACGATCGAAATCAGGTCACGAGACAGAAAAATGGTGACCCGATCGCGGATTGTTTCGGTATCATTGCTCGAAATGATTCCGCCATTCTGGCGGTTGCTGATGGAGTGAATTGGGGTAAGTTCGTTTCTTTATTACCAAGTAAAGCAAAAGTTAGCCCTTAATTTTCTTATGAATTCATTGAAATACATGAAATACATCATTACTGATCGAAAAAGCATTACTTAATCGTCATTTTGCTCATCGGATTTAAAGTCCGATTGACGTTTCGAGATAGAGATACTCCCTCTGGTAATCAGTTTTGTAAACAGTTTCGGGCTTTCTAGCTGTCATTTCTCCGTTTATTTACATTGATTCTGGTTAGGGTCAGTGTCATATTATTCATAATGGTGTCATAAGCCTTTTTGAGGTCTACAAACAGGAGACGGACTTATTGTTGTGGGTGACTGCTTGCTTCTCGATAATTTGAGTGATTGGGAATCTGTTGTTGTATGCATGATCGGCCAGCTCTGAACCAGCCTAGTCCTCCAAATCATAGGGACCATACTTTTCCTCTATTAGGCACCTTTCCGTATAATCTGCCAAGCGTGTTCGTTACTTATACGCCCCCATAGTTGGTGCAGAGGGCCTTTCGTCCTTTTTTCTATATCGGGGTAATCCATACAATTTTCCATTGCTCTCCAAGATGTTTATCCATTTCGTTGGTCCATATTTCATTAGTTCGGCCGGACTTTCCGTTTTTCATGGCTTTTTCCATTATTTCTGGACCTACAGTTACTTGAGTGCCTTGAGCTCTATATGAAGTTGGTGAGAAGTTCCTGTATTGAGTTCTGTCCTCTCTGAGTTCTTGACTATAGTAGTCTTTGAGTTTCTTTGAAGTGATTATCGGAATATTTGTTATCTAATCTCAGAGTTTTAATGAGCTTTCATGCTTCTGACGATTGAGTTCCTCCCGAGTACGCATTGATTTCTGCGCATTTTCTTTCCCACATTTCGTTTGTATTTTAGTTTTCTGCAGATTTCGTATGTAGCCATTTTTGATGTGCTTCTTGTTTGGCAGTTTTATGGTTTTCAAGTGTTGTAGCCCATCCCTCAGTTGAATATCGTTTTCTTGGATCAAGAACGCCCAGTGCTTTATGTTAAAATTGAGTATTTTAACATTCCCTTCCAATTTTACAATACATACACATCAATATAATAGTAAAATGAATATCAATACAAGAACTTACTTCCATTAAAATTTCTGGGTTTGAATATTACTAAAACTGAACATTACTTGTGCATTGATCAAAGAGAATTAATTCAAAAAGTTATTAACATGTTTGGAATGAGACACAGTAAAACAAGTAATACTCCAGTACAACCAAATTTAAAGTTAGAAATAAATGTAGATGTATGCCAAGAGAATATTCCCTACCGTCCAGATATATGTTATGCTGTAACATATTTCAGTCAATTTCAGAATTGTTTTAATGAAGAACACTTTAAATACTTGAAAAATGTTTTGAGATACTTAAAGAAAACTAAAAATTTTGGACTGAAATATGTTAAATCAAACAAGTCAAATAACAATATCATTATATGTAGTTATGTCGATGCTGATTTTGCTAATAATGTTTTTGATCGAAAAAGTATTTCAGGATTTTTAATAATATGTTTATGATAATATAGTTTTATGGAAATGTAAAAAACAATCAGTTGTTGCCTTATCGAGTACAGAGGCTGAATATGTATCTTTATCGGCATGTGTGACTGAATGTATTTTTATTTTCGCTCTTCTGTGTGATATTTTGAACAAGAATGTTTATCCTGTTGAGATTTTTGAGGATAATCAATCTTGTATCAAGATGGCAAGTACTTTAGAGACCAAACGGTCCAAACACATTGATGTTCGTCATCATTTTTTAAGAGATTGTGTTGAAAAAGGACAAATAATTTTAAAGTATGTTTGTACAGCAGAGCAAGTAGCTGATGTATTCACAAAAGCTCTACCGCTACCAAAATTTAAATATTTTATTGAAAAACTAAATGTTGTAGATATTTTGAACTTATAAGTTATTCAAGAAATTGTTATAGAAGTAAGTTCTTGTATTGATATTCATTTTACTATTATATTGATGTGTATGTATTGTAAAATTGGAAGGGAATGTTAAAATAATCAATTTTACAGAACATACTACATAAACATTATGTCATCTAATGACAATTTAAGATACTCAGGTTAAGGAAGATAGACGGTAATTATTATTCGAGTGTGCTTATGTCTTTCCATTGTTTTATGTCAAAAAAATAAAGTTGTATAAAATCTAATAAAAGTATCTTCAATCTCTTTGACCAGTTCATAAAGGGATAAAGGAAGCTGTAGAAATTAACACTTCATTTGCTGCAGTTTTCAGAGTTCCAATCGTGCGTTGGTATAGCAATTCTGCTGGTATTTCCGCGTGCTGGTTCTCTAAGGTTGCTTCCAGTCTTCTTTGGTACTGTATTTTAATACTGTCTTCTCTAAAGAGGTATTGTGTGTCTATACCGTCGTTTTCTCTGTTCTTTTGGATTTTAAAGGGGATTTTTATTTTAGATTTGTTTAGGTAGTGATCCCTGCCTGATTCTTCGAACTTAATACAAACTTGCCCTAATTTTAGACAGCGAACAAGATAATCTCAATATAATTATAAAAATAAATTGGGTGTTCACTCTGTACAATGCTACATGAGCAGCATATTTGTGTAATATCCAGCAAACTGGGTAGTAGTTTGTGATTGGTCTTGCAACTGCTTACGCTAAAAAACGTGGACTTGCCATTAGTAATTATTTTTTAAACAGATTTTTTCGACAAAAGTCTCAATAAACTTGTTCTTAGGTGAGAAAGCGAGTATAGCAGCGAAATCGGCGGTGCACGGTTCGTTGCACTACTTAAACAAAACCATCTTCAATGACACTAAACTGTTTGACAGCCTGACTAACAAGACTGACGATGTAGATTTAAGCGGCAACTCGTCGACTCACGGTGACATTGGCAGTATGGTAACCAACACCAGAGAGGTGTTTGTCTGTTTATTGAGAGCGTTTAATTGCGCCCATGATCTCATTTTGGAAAACAAGGTAAGAATACTAAAATTGTATTTTTGGGCTTTGTAATGGGGTCGTTTAAGGTTTTACAGATAGAGTTTTTAAAATTTATGCTTTGAAATGTTTCAATATTACATCGCTAGGAATTTTGTGACGTAGTAAGGGACATTTACTAATTTAGTATCGCATTTTTGTCTTGTCGTCAAATTGGTACTTTTCCTAAATTTTTTTACAAGTAAACAATAGTGACTGTTTGGCAACGTTGCCAATCATCTGATCATTTAGTGTAAAATTGCTGCAGTGTCGCCAAATTGACCATTTTTCAAAAACAGTATTGACAGTAATAACCAGAGATCACCTTTCTAATTCAGTGTTGCCAAATTGTGACTTTTCATAAATGATCAATCAATACATATTAACATTTTAGCAAAGTTCCCAAACTGATCGTTTTGCTAATTTAGTACAAAATTGTTGTCATGATGCCAAATTAATCATGTTTCTTATCTATAGTGACCAATTTTGGTACTGCTGCTGAATTAACATTATTATTCTAACATGATTTACAAATGAACTCAACTCACAGTTTTGCAACGTTGCCAAACTAAGCATTTTTCCTAATTCCATTCAGCAACGTTGTCAAACTGATCATTTTGCTGCAGTCTTGCCAAATCGTCCATTTTTCAAAACCATCAGTAATAATCACAGTTTGACAACGTTGCCAAACTGATCATTTTCTTAATTTGGTAGTAAATTGTTACAGTATTGCCAAATCCATTGTTTTATAAAAGCAGACTCTAATCACAATTTGGCTATGTTGCCAAATTTACTATATTTCTAATCTAGTGACAAATTTTGACTCTGTTGCCAAACATGACCGTTTCTCCTAAAATTACTTATAATGATTAATGTTTACAGTCAAGCAACATTGTCAAATTGATGACTATTTTGCAGAAATAGTTCGGCAACGTTGCCAGACTAACCGTTTTGCTAATTTAGTACAAAATTGTGGTCTTGATGCCAATTGATCATTTTTCTAATTTAGTGACAAATTATTGAAATGTCAATTGAGCAGTGAGATTTAATTTTGTCCTAAAATGATTTATAAATGAACAATACTCCATTTTTTACTTCCATTTTTTTTTTTTTTTTTTTCAAAAACAAAATTCCAAAAAACAAAATTCCATTTTCCCAACAAACCTTTTTTGTGTGAGACAGAAGACCCAATAAACAAAGAAAAAACAATACTCATAGTTTGGCAACGTTGCCAAATTTACCATTTTTCCTAAAATTGCTCATAAATGATTAATATTCAGCAATGTCAAACTGATTATTTTGCAAATTTATGATCAAATTGTTGCAGTGTTGTCAACGTTTCTAGACTAGCCGTTTTGCTAATTTAGTACACAATTATGGTCATGATGCCAAATTGATCATTTTTCTAATTTAGTGACAAATTATTGAAGTGTCAATTGAGCAGTGACAGTTGTCCTAAAATGATTTACAAATGAACAATACTCAAAGTTTGGCAACGTTGCCAAATAGACCATTTTTCCTAAAATTGCTCATTAATGATTAATATTTAGCAATAATTCCTAAAATGATTTACAAATTAACAATATTCATAGTTTGGCAACGTTGCCAAACTGACCATTTTTCCTAAAATTACTCATAAATGATTGATGTTTAATATCAGCAAGGTTGTCAAACTGATCATTTTGCAAATTTAGCATTAAAACAGAAAAAGTTGTATTTAGTTTATTTGGCGGGAGATTGAAAATGTTTCAAAGTTTCGTCGGAAAATCAATTGAAATTCTTTCTTGTAGCAAATAACGGTATAAATTAGGTTATGGTGTCAAATATCTATGTAGTTGCCGGCTTGTGCAACATTTTATTGGTTACGGGTTCATCGAAGTGATCATAGCCAATGAGAATATTAATGGATTTCAATTTTACATTGACTTTTTACAATGTATTGGCTATGAAATCCGAAACATACAGGGTGTTTTTACGATAAATGCGTCATATTTTAGGGTTTGGTTAAACGTCAAAAAGTAACTCTAGTTTGCTATATAAACCATGGTCCAAAGCTGTTTCGTTATGGAGATACAGGGTGTTGAAGTTTGAATCAATTTTCCATAAAATGCAAATCAGTTCTCAATTCCTTATTCAATTTAAAACAGAAAAAGTATCTTGAAACTTTTTGGTATGTTTTCTTGTTTTTGAGTAAAATATAAAAAATCAATTAAAAGTATCAATACAATTAAAAAAATAAAAAAATCTTCGACTTTCGTCACAATTCAATTTTAAAATTTAGATTTATTCAGTTTTTTATTGAAAAAATCATCAAACAGAAAAGTGTACAGAAAAATTGCTAGAATCAAACCCTAAAATATGACGCATTTATCGTGAAACGCCCTGTATTTTCTGGCTCTAAACAAAACGTAGAACCAAGTCTAAATGTTACAATCATTTTAAATTTCCATCATGGGGTAGGGCTTAACTGATCAAAAAATGCCAAAATGGTTTTCCTAGAACAAAACTGAGGGATAATATATTTGCAGGGAATGCTAACTACCCTTACTGTAGCGGTTGTACTACCTCTAAAACACCGAACTACCGATGGAAAGTCTCTCCAAGAGTCGCAATTTGTTTGTTGCGTTTGTAATGTAGGCGACACTTTGGCTTACGTTTATTCTCAAAAAAGCGGACTTAGAGAGTTGACTAAGGGTTTGTTAGCCATATTTTTGTCTGTTACAAATATGAGTATTGTTTTTTTTGCTCAGGATCTCATGATGTAAATTGCAACAGAGATTTACGAGACGCTTTAGGAGCTTTAGGTCCAGTGGATGGGATTAATCCAGAACTGAGCAATTTGACTCTATCAATAACAACTCTGAGCAAAGGTGATATGGTTATTGTAGCTAGCGATGGTTTGACTGATAATTTCGATCCGAATGTGTGCAAATTTACGATAAGTTCCACCAAGGCGGAGGTACCGAAAAAAAGTACGGTGCAACCTAATAAAGTTCCGGTGGTGAGAAAAGAGGCGCAAAAACCTCCCGTTAAACCGCCGAGAAAAAGTAAGGGTAGAGGGTCGATATCCAGTGCTAATCAGTCAGAACGGTCGAATTCTTCGTCTGAAAAGGAAGTCAAAGTTGGTGTACAGGGTGGTTCTGCTAAAAAAGCCGAGTTGGACGATCCATTAAAAGCGCATTTTATGCGGCAAAACTCTGTGGAAGAACCAGCCCCCGGACTGAACACTCTTAAACCTAGCAACACCCGACCAACCACCACTCAACCTGCAAGAAGCAACCAAGCTTTCAGACTGACGAAAGCAAAAACGTCACTAGAGCTACGCTCCTACACCCAAACGCAGAAAAATCACGTCATTCTACGCAACGAGGACGGTTTACCGTTCGTGTCTCCAATACAACGTTACGAACTTCAGTTGTTGCTCATGGAGGACATTTTGAAAAACGGCATCTCGGGCAGAGACAAACCGACCGTTAGTGCGAAAAAACTGTGCGAAAACTTGGTCAGTTTCACGCTAAGCATAACGGCGGCCAAACGACGCACTTTGGAAGATCCGGATTTGTATTTCGATAACCGGAACGGGGTGTCAGTGGAAGTGTCCAATCAGGAGAAGAAACTGAGACGGAAGCGGACGTTGGATAAGGTGCAATCGTTGCCCGGTAAGTTAGATCACGTCACAGTGGTTGCCTACAATGTGGGAAACCTGTTCTAGTAAAGTCACCTGTATTACTTTCTTTAAAAGAACAACAAAGTAATATAAAAATTATCAGAAGTAGTTGAACCAGTGGTGGACAATATTTGTAAAAGTCTCAATTACGAAAGTTGAAAGAAAATAATAGATTCGACAACCAAGTTTAGGAACTGCTCCACTGAGGGTGTTCCATAAGTGATGGTAAATAATTTAATAGCGGATTCTGATTCTAGACAACCGGTCACAATTTGTGTTTTTTTTCCAAAAAATGTACGAGCAACTTTAACGCCCTCTAGCGGCGTTATTTGTACCTTTACTGCCTGATTTTAGGACATTTTTGGAAAGCTTGAAATGTGCTCTACAAAGCTGTTTTTCTGTAATTTTGACATATCTGTCAAAATAACCGAGTTACGGCTGGTTGAAGCGGTATGACAACCGGTCAAAATTTGTGTTTTTTCCAAAAAATTTACAAGCAACTTTACCCCCCCCCATAGCAGCGTTACTTGTACCTTTACTGCCTGATTTTAGGTCATTTTTGGAAAGCTTGAAATGTGCTCTACAAAACTGTTTTTCTGTCATTTTCTGTCAATTTTTAACATATCTGTCAAAATCACCGAGTTACGGCTGGTTGAAGCGGTCTGACAACCGGTCTGTGTTTTTCTTCCAAAAAATGTACGAGCAACTTTAATGCCCTCTAGCGGCTTTATTTGTACCTTTACTGCCTGATGGTAGGACATTTTTGGAAAGCCTGAAATGTGCTCTACAAAACTGTTTTTTTGTCATTTTGACATATATGTCAAAATAACCGAATTACAGCGGTTTGAAACTGTTCAATCAAATTAGAGATAGTTACTGACGAGCAAATTTGACGCCCTCTAGCGGTCAAACGGTACAACTTAACTGCGCCCGCTCAACGTCACGTGACAGCCCCCATTCATTGGCTTCTTTGGTCACATGATGCCTCTATACGGAATGTTAGAGGCATCATGTGATTACGGTTATTTGTGATTTAATGGAAAGATGTACAGTAAAACGAATTTTGTGCACAAGTTAATTTTTAATGCGCTGTCAAATTTGACAGCTAACAGCGACAAGTTGGCAGGATTAGGGGGCTACTTAGGGGAATTTTTTCACAATTTTTAATTTTTACTGACAGTTTATCCTCTAGGGGGCGTTCAATTTATGGCGTAGAGACGTCTGGCGTGGTAGACTTTTGAATAGCTGTCAACTTTGACAGGAGTGAGATCTTGAAACTTTGCTGATTATTTTGACATTATTTTGACCCCATAAATACGCCATTAAATTATTTATCATTACTTATGGGACACACCGTATATAACACAACTTTGTGTCTATCAAGATAAACCGTTTTGATTGGTTAAACACAAGATTTGTTAGAATTGTGTTAATGTCTTAGTGTGACGATCTATAAATTCCGTCTTACTAATCAAAATGTCATTCCAGGAAAATTCCAGTTTTTACATAATTTCCCCCTTTACACAAGAAAAACTTGGTTTAGAGATTTTCACTTATACGAAACACTATTCCTGGCCAGTTTTAATCGTAACCGTATGACGTAACTAATTCGTACTGTTAAATGTAAACAAACAATACAGGGTGATCGTTTTCCGAGTCACCATGAAGATCCCAATTATTTATTTTTTCTGCCTGACTGTACTAAATTTGATAGTTTTTCGCAGATTATTGGATGGGAAATTTCATGAGGATTCCAAAAATGTGCTTAAAACCGTTATTTTCTTGCTCTAAGTGGGTTTTACAGTGGATTTTGTCCCTGACTGTTCTTTGAAACTATGTTTCTAGCTGTTCATACTTTGATACCGCTTTTCTCCCTGACCGTACCAAATTTTGTAGTGTTTTTTCAGTTTATTGGATAGGAAATTTAATGAGGATTCCAAAAATGTGCTTAAAACCGTTATTTTCTTACTCTAAGTGGGTTTTACAGGTGATTTTGTCCCTGACTGTTCTTTCAAACTATGTTTCTAGCTGTTCATACTTTGATACCGCTTTTCTCCCTGACCGTACCAAATCTTGTAATGTTTTTTCAGTTTATTGGATAGGGAATTTAATGAGGATTACAAAAATGTGTTTAAAACAGACATTTTCCCACTCCAAGTGGGTTTTCCACGCGATTTTGTACCTGACTGTCTTTACAAGTGGTTTGACATTGTGGGCATGACAATTTTGTCTCTGACTCTCATACTGTGCTCAAACGTTTGCAAAAATCAGGGTTTAGAAAAGTTCTTTGCAGTATTCGATACAAAACGTGTTTCTGAGATTTATTACAGTGGTCACGTGACTGCCTAGCTAAGTTATTCTCCAAAAACCACGTGACATCTGTCACTAATATCAAAACTGTCTTTAGAGAGCAAGAATTACATTTTCATCACAATACAGTTTTCGAAACAAAACGTTTTTCTGAGATTTATGACGAGACTCGATAAACGGACACCTTGTATAAGGTCCGTGCTAACCGAAAATCAAAAAAGTCTGGATTTTCATTGGTTCAATGATCACATGACTAGACTTGCTTGACTTGGAACAAATTTTACTCACGATAACTGCCATTTTGAATACGTGTACTAGAGTGCTACTAGTAATAGAACGGGCATACTTATAGGAAAAGGCACTTTTAGTCCACAAAAAGTCTTCTGCTAGTCAGTTTAGTGCAGGCGTAACGTAGGAAAGGAGACTATTTTTGGACTTTTATGTATTAACGTGCAATTTGTAACCTTTAATTCAAACTTGACATTCTACTGTGCAATGATTTTTGTAAGTATTCAATAGTGTATGTTAAACTTACTTATACTTCCAATATTTGTAACAAACTCATCTATTTTTTGTAAGTAATAAACAAATATTATTTTTATTTGTCTGATTTATATTACTAATCCTCCAATATACATTTATATTTACTAACAGGTTAAAAAAGAACTTTACATAAACATTTAGAGCTGAATCTGGTGGTCTATCGAACGACACCCTATCCGACTAATTTCAGCCAAATATTGCGCAGCCGAATCGTGCAACTCTCTAATCATTGTAGGGTATTTGGATAAGATTGACAAAAATCGTTGCTTGTCCAAAATGAAAAACTCGCAAGGAGACACCGCCACCACGTTAGCCAACTAAACAAAAACATTTTTTACATGTTTAAACAACTTGTGGTAGTTTTACCCTGTTTAGATCCAGAGCTAGAGCAACTTCCCCGAAATGAACGCCGTCTCTTAAATAGTACATCTCTATGTTGTCCATTGAGGTTACTACCACTGTTCCGGCTACTAGCACAAACATGCAATGCCCTACGAGAGTAAATTAGCACTAAATGACCGGTTTGGGTGTGTGTGACTTTACCAGGGCTTCCTGCTCTAACGATTACATCACCGGGTAGGAAAATTTCTGAACTTAGAGCTGTGCGAATTTTCCGTAGAACCTCGCGGGATAGAGTGGCGAAAAGTTGCACTTGGTTCAAACTTCCTTTGGTTTGAGCCATCAGAATTTCCTTTCTTAAGGCCCACGAGGTGGCTTTTTTAATCACTGAGTCCTGTAAGTGTTGATTTTTTGATTATAATCGGGAAAAATTACTTAAATTGCAGTACGTCCCTACATTTTAAGATCAATTTACTGTCTACTCAGAAAATTTCAGGGTAAATGTACCTTCAAATTTCGGAAATACTGACTGAAATTGTGTTTTGTTGCATTCCACTGACTTTTCCGGATTTTCAATGTTTTTTAGTCCACTTTGACTGAAGTTAGAGTGGTTTATGGAAAAAATGGAGGAGGTCCCTGTATTTTAAGCTGAATTTACTGTCTACACAGCCAATTTCTGGGCCGTAACACCCAAATTTTGGAAATACTGACTGAAATTGTGTTTGGTTGCATTTCATTGACTTTTCTGTATTTTCAATGCTTTTTAGTACAGTCTGAGTAAAATTAGGGTGGTTTATGGAAAACCTTCAGTACGTCACTGGAGTTTAAGGTTAATTTACTGTCTGCACAGCAAATTTCAGGACCGTAACCTCCAGATTTTGGAAATACTGACTGATATTGTTATGTTTCATTTTAACTGACTTCTTCTGTATTTTCAATGACTTTCAATACAGTCTTTCTACTTTTTGCACTTGTTGCATAAATAACTATTTAAAAATGATTTGAAAAGTAGAATTCACATGTCAGACATGAAAATTGGTTTGATAATTTTACCGAAGAGCGAACTATCACATTTCCTTGTGTTTCAACGTAGAAAATTGACTTGAAAACTTGTCCAACAAGGCATTTTTAATGTTTTGACTTTTGAAACTTGAAAAGTAGGTAATTTGATTAAATGTACATTTCAGATATGAAAATTGACTTCATAATTTGACTAAATAGTAAATTTCCCATAAATTTTGTTTTCAATACAACATGTTCCCTGTTCATCTGAAAGAACAATTGAATTGTTCCTTGTATATCTCAGCATATCATTCAAGTTTGTGTAAAAGTACTACATTTACCACTCTAAGCTGCTCTTTTGGAGTAGCTTTTAGAATATCAAAGTTTGGTTACATAAATCAAAACACACCTTATAAAAGTGACCCTGATACTTAAACTTCAAGTATAAGTGAATTCTGTCCCGAAGATTGACCGGCAGCGCCTTGTAGCTCATGTAGGCGTTAACAGCGTTATAAGTGTTGGTCTGGTTGTTTTGTGCGCAAAAGTATCTGTAGACAATCTCCATAGTCTACAAAGAAAAAAAGTTATTATTTTGTAAGTTTAGTATTGAGAAATCCAATTGAGAGTATCACTTAAAGTGCTTTTCTGTCAAAAAGCTGAAGTAAAGTTTGCTGTCTATTTTATTGTTACTAATAGAAAATCCATTAATTTAAAAGATGACTTATTATTTAAAAGTATATAAATTCATTAAATTAAAGCAGATATTCGGAGATGGCAAAATAAGCCAATCAATCGGGTATAAATTAAGCTGGACATGCGTTGGTAAGGGAGACGGTCGGAGACTCCGCCTCATGACACCATGATGTAGTCGTCCCGAATTCTGCAACCCGCACCGCAGGTTCGTAAATTAATTGAATTGTTTTAAATTATAATAAAACGCGAGTGCCAAACCCTCCCGAAAGCTGCTCTCATCATCGTTTAACAAATGTAAGTATGATCTATTTAATTATTGTAATATTTTGTGCACGTAAAAGGTATTGTTAAAAGTGTGTTACTTTTGGGGATAATGTTTAAAGGTTTTATTCCGATTCAAATAGATGATAAACCAACCATTTTGTCTGAATTTTTGATATTTGCTACATAACTTATTCTGTATTAAAAAGCCTCCAGTACCAAATTAGTCTATAATACTCTTCAAATAGATTTCTCCTAAAAAGAAATTTTGTGAATTTCAGTTTTTTGTCAGAATTATATTGACAAACAAACACTAATCGGATTTCCCTGTACGTAGTTTGAGAGACAAAACCTGAACGTGAATGGCCAAATGAAAAACGAATCCCATCAGAATAAACACAATGGGAATGATGATATCCTGAATCTTGTCGTGATCGACGCAACGTCCCACATTGACCAACAGCAACATCTCGAAAGTGCTGGAGCAATGTTTCAGGAAGAGTTCCACATTTTCTGTGGGGACGTCAGACTGCGAACGTCAAATTTTCATTCAGTATTCACGTTTTATTAAATAGTTTACCAAAAATGAGTACAAAATGTAGGCGGCAAACTCCAGTCCCATCACCATGTTGAAGAACAATTTGATTGATTTGGATGTGAACGTGCTCCAACCGTAGTAGAGGCGGGTGTGTTCTATGATTTCCAAGACCCACGGATATCTAAAATGAGAACGTTATGTGATGGTCATCTTTGGATAGTATATTACGTAAATAGTGTTGTAGGAAGTATTTCAAAAGTTACGCAAAACACTGATAAAGCAAAAAGACAGTTAGTTTGAGAAAGTCAGTTGGTTTGGTTGGTATATTGACACCTTTGGTACTGTTTATACCGATTTTACTGTATTTTTAGAGTGTTTTGTAGTTTTACAACTTATGGAGAGGATTTGACGGTTGTCATATTTAAAATAGACTAAAATTAAGTCAGAAACAGACAACCAAACGTTATAAATGCTAAAAACGCACTGATGAAAGTATAAACTGCATTCAACCAAAATCATACTGATTTTGTTAGTTTCATTGTTTTGTACCTCCATGGGATTGAATTTGACAGTTTTCAAGGTTTAAGACAGAACTGTAACTGACGGCCAAATGTCATAACTGTCAAAATTCCACTCATAGGAATAACTCTGTGGACTTGTATACGTTGCCACTTACACTGGTACGTCACTCCATTTTACTTTGATTTTCGCTATATGTATATTGGTGCGGGTGGACTGAACCAGTGAGTAACAGCCGAGAATAATGACTCATTACTCACGGGTAGGTAAAATGGATGTTATTATCTATTCAAAACGAGTGAGTAAACAGTCATTGCATTATACACGACATTCTAAATGCAGTTTTTTTTTAAGGTTTTAGAGGCTGGAGGGAAAATTAGCTGTTCGTTTGATTCCTAACATCGTTTACAGTGTTGTCAAATCCGTCTTTGTTTTTCAGATCTTACCTGCCTTTGTACATTAAAAAAATCATGGTAGGATAAGCGATGTTGTACGTGGCATCTCGGACGACTTGACGCAATCCCAGTATTCGAATTATTTGCGGACACAATCCGATTATGTCGTAGAAAAAATAGTTGATGATGTAATGTTTGGCCACTTTTCCCTTATCCATCACGACCATATTGTGAAAGGTGTCGTAGTAGCCGACCACAAAACCCATTATCCATAGCAAAACGTAGTTCACTAGAATTACATATAAAAAAAAGAAAATTAGAATACATTTTACATTCTATGTATGAACCTAGCAGGAGCAATAATAACTCTTCAATATTACAATGTTGCCAAGTAGTACCAAACAATTTTTTGGTGGTAATTGGGTTAGCAAAAAATAGTTGACTGATACAAGACATTATTAGGCAAGTGTTAATAACTTTTGCAACAATGCACTGGTTGCAAGGAATGAATAATTTAGCCCTTTACCTACGATACGGAATTGAAAAGTCTCTAATTAAAAATTGACTTGAACCCCAAAATACGTCACGTCGGATCGTTAAAATGCCAGGACTATCTTTACAAAGTTTTTGACTTATCAGGCACATTTGTTTTTAGTGCTTTTTAAGACTGAAAAATCGAGACTATTTCCAAAAGTCATTCAGTAATAAAAGTAAAAAATTTTGGTAACAAATGCTACAATAATAGTAGACACCAATTAAAGACCTCATTAACCAGGATGGCAGTCTGAATAAAAAAAGTAGTAAAAAAGTTTTTAGACTAATTTTCACAGCTTGACAGTTGAAAACTATATACAACATAGTCAACTTGATAATATGGCGGTACAATGACGTAACCGCCAACTGCGCTGGCTTTTACTTACCGTTGCACGGTAACATGATCATGGTAAAATTAAATTTGCTAGTAAGCGGATAAATAATGGGAATGGCCATAAAGTAGCACATTAGAATCAGGGCGGTGATCACGTTAAAATACATGGAAAACATGCTCAGAGGGTGAATCATGTCGTAGTGCTGCACCAGATGGACTTTTTCCTCTCTTTTCAAACGTCTCATAGATGGCGCGTACATTTTTGTTAAGGGGTGATCAATGCTGATCATTGTAAATCTGAGAAAGGGAGAAGAGTATTACAAAGCATGCCCGATTGAAAAATCCAGCATAGGCATTCACTGCGACAAATCACGAAGAAACTCTCTTACCTTTTTAGTTTTCTTCTAAAATTCACCAAAATTCCTCCTTCAATGAATTTATTGCAAATGTCCCATGGTTCACCCGGTAAACTGCACCGATGGTACTTGGAATCCTGTTTTGTCGTTACAAATCTGATATCGTCCATGTTTTTATGGGAGTTCAATAAAGATTCAAAGCTGTCACGTTTAGTCGCCTATTTGACAGGCCTAGATTTAGTAAACGGACTTAAAACCGTAGCAACCATATTTAACACCATTCAGGATATATCAAAACTCAAACAAATATAATATTACGTCATAATTTTTTTTTAAAATTTATTCTGAAAAACTGCGAAAACTGAGAGTCAAATTTGACGCCCTCTAGCGGCTAAACGAGACAACATAACCGTGCCCGCTCAACGTCACGTGATAGCCCCATTCATGAGCTTTCTTTTGTTGTACGGTGGTTTTATACAGGGTGTTTCAAATAAGCGAGTTATGGACGATTTTCTGGAAATTTCACCAAAATTTAATCTAAATTAAAGATTTTTGGGCCTACTTATACGGCGACCATTTTGGATTTTCCTTAATAAAAGTGACTTTTCTAACTAATTTGAACCTGGGGAACACAAATCTGACGTCCATTTTGCTCTAACTGGCACGGTTTTGGAGACGGCCTTGAAATTATGTCAATATTTTGACACTTTAGGGCGTGGCACCCTTGCAAAATGTCATTTTCACAAATGACACTTTACGTCATTGTTGTACTATTAACCTGAAGGTATTTAAGCAGTTGAGGTTAATTTTGAAAATAAAAAATTTTCTGAAAAAATCAGAAGGTGAAAATTTTTGACAATTCTAGTTTTTAATTTTTCAATGTAAAGCGGTGCATGGTACCAAAAAAGTGTATAGAATGTAAAAGTTGCATCCCATCGAGGTGCATTTGTGGTAAATTTCAGACCTATAACCTGAAACGTTCCTGAGATATTGAGCCAAAACTGCAAAAAACGGTAGTCAACTTTGAACGGGGAAACGGGGAAACTGAGCCGTGCCCGCTTAACGTCACGTGATTCGTTCATTAGCTTTCTTTTGTTGTACGGTGGTTTTATACAGGGTGTTTCAAATAAGCGAGTTATGGACGATTTTCTGGAAAAGTGCACCTAAAATTGGGAATTTCTCCTTTCGAGGAGGGTGGTCAAAGTAAGGCTGCTAGAGCAGAAACAATTGAATATCGATACAAAGTTTTTACATGAAGTAGGCCTAGAATTTGACATAGATTCCAAAAATTGAATAAAAAAATTATAAGTGTGGTTTGTTGCTCAAATTTGGGACACCCTGTATACTGATGGGTCTAGGAAAATCTAAAACCTAACCTAAGTTAACTTAAAAATAACTCGGTTATTTTGGCAATTATAGGGTGGTTCAATATACCAATTTGTAGCCCTTGAAATTCTCTTTTGACCACCCTGTATAGCGTTTTTACCTAAAACGTCGAATGCTGAAGACTGCTTTAGAAGCATTTTGGAGTTTCTGTAGTGTTTTGTAATTTTTTGAGACTACTTTAGGAACATTTAGAAGGTTTCTGAAGAGTTTAAAAAGCATTGAAGGTTCTGGACTGCATTTGACAACTTATGGACGGTTCTACAAACTTATGAAAGCTTCTAAACTGCCTTGAAATTTGTTGAAAGCTTCTAGACTAGTTGAAGATCATTTTGGATGCCTTTAGAGTGTTCTAAAAGCTTTTGGAAACTTCTAGACTGTTTTGGAAGGCTTCCGACTGCTTTAGAAGCATTTTGGAGTTTCTGTAGTATTTTGAAATCTTTTTAGACTACTTTAGGAGCTTTTGGAAATTGTTTGAACAATTTAAAGAGCATTGAAGGTTCTGGACTGCTTTTAAGGCTTTTGAAACCTTGTAGACGGTTCTAGAAACTGTTGGAAGCTGTTAAACTGCTCTAGAAATCCGGACTTAGTAAGAGATAGGTGAAACATATTAAATCCCTTAATCCTGTTACTAATTTAGTTTCTCTAGTTAATAGATTGATCTAGGTTGGGAGTTTTACAACTTTAGGTATTGTGACCGATTAAATCTTGCAGTAAGAATTATTCAAACTATTGCAATGTTATCTAGCAATCGCAATTAAGTATTGTATGTGTTTTGGTGCTACTTCAAAATCCAATTTCGTTAATTTACTGTGGCGTTAAAGCGCACTCTACTACACGAACGACAAAAAGTTTAATGATAAAGAAACTTTTTCGCGCGGACATTTTAACTGGTTGACGTAATGACAAATTACGGAAAAATAATAAACGAGAAAAGCTGCTCGGCACTGGATATATGCACGAAACTGTCGCGTTTCACTAAAATACAGTGACGCGTGCTCTAAATTAAATTTTGCGCAACATGTTTCGCTCATCTCTTCGCAAATTAAGAAACTTTGACCGGTCACAATCGTAAACTCTACTAAATATAATGGGAGAGTATTTTAAATCAGCTAGTGTAAATTATAGTAGTATATCCTTTAACGAGCGTGTAATGATAGCTATTACCCACGAAGATGAAGTTCGATTCTGTAAATCATCGAGTGTAATAATAGTCATCATCCTGTGATGTTCTTGATGATTCTCTACTGATTACCATGAATTTGGTTTTATTAATGTAAGTTTCGAAATTACTTCTTGTAAGTCGTTCATTTTGCAAGTGAAAACCACTGTATCATCTGCATACCGGATGTTAGTTTATTCTCCATTCAGCAAAATTTCTATGTCGGTATTCTTAAGGGGTTTTTTAAGAACTTCCTCCCAGTAAAGATTCAATTGAGATTGAGAATGTTTGTTGGTTTGTTCTTCCATGTAAATTTTAATAGTAGCTGATTGATTCCAGTAAACATTTCGGATGATCCTTCTTAGATCTTTATCATCCATCCAGACGTCTATCATCTTTTTGTGTTTTATTCCTTCAAACGCCTTCTGGAAGTCTATAAAACAGAATGGAATGTACTCCATCCGGCCTTGGAGCCTTTTCTTCTTTTCTGCGGAGCATTCATACCAAAGAACCTCACATTAGGTGAAATAAGTAAAAAAATGTATTAGGGGTCTTTTTTTACTACTTTTTGAAATGCAATATCTCGGTAACAAGAAGAACTAGAGAGGCCAGTTTTGGCTCATTTTGTAGTATTTTTTATCCTCTTTCTAATGGCGTTTAAGAGAAACCTATAAGAGTTCAAATAAAAAAGTTACAATCATTCAAAAATTGAAAAAATGCCGTCTTTGTTAAAAGTGCAATTTTGGCAATTTTTTATTTTGCTCCAGGAGGGTTCTAAGGCACAGCAAATGATATATTTATACAAAAGGACCTTAAATTAGGTAAAATAAGTACAAAAAAGCATTAATTTTTTTTTTATTTTTCGAAAAAATTTAAAGAATGGGGGGGTATTAGGTGTCTTTTTTGACTACTTTTTGAAATTCAATATCTCGGAAACATGAAGAGCTAGGAAGGCCAGTTTTGGTTCATTTTGTAGTCTTTTTTATCCTCTTTCTAATGGCGTTTTAGTAAAATCTATAAGAGTTCAAATAAAAAAGTTACAGACGTTCAAAAATTGAAAAAATTACGTTTTTGCTAAAAGTGCAATTTTGGCAATTTTTTATTTTGCTCTAAGAGGGTTCCAATGCACAGCAAAGGGCATATTCATAACAAAGAACCTTTAATTAGGTAACATAAGTGCAAAAAAAGCACTTTAAAAATTTTAATTTTTCGAAAAAATTGAAAGAATGGGGGGGTAATAGGGGTCTTTTTTACTACTTTTTGAAATTCAATATCTCGGTAACATGAAGAGCTAGAGAGGCTAGTTTTAGCTCATTTTGTAGTATTTTTTATCCTCTTTCTAACTATGGAAACTACTACTCCATGGAAATCATCGCGTAATGTTCATATTATACTTCATATACACATTAATATTAAATCTAACTTTCTTTAAAAACTGAACCGGCACTACAACTGCAATTTCCGGATAACACAGAAAAAACAAACCAAGACAAATCACCAGTTTATAATTTAGGGAAAAAAAGGGCCGACGCCCGTCTTATTCGAAGACATTATACCGGGCCTAATGCACATAAAGAATGTCCGAATCCGCCCAAGTCGTTTATTCAGCCGCCCAAAACACAAAAGCACCGCATATTAAAGTTGCCCAGATTTGATTAAAAGCTGAAGGCAAACGTCGGCATTTTTGCCCCATTCGGGCAAAACTCGCACAACTACCGAGATATTTTAATGCATAGCTAAGTTGTATGATCCCTCAAAAGACCAATAGAGAAACTCGCGATATGTGTGTATGTATATTTACCCAAACCTGAGTAAAATTCAATGGCGCACAGGAAGTTTTAGTAATTTGTTTTTTAGTTTTACAAAAACTAAAATGTTAACAATTTTGTCAATGTTTTATTTAGCTCCAAAAAGTTTTCTTTGTAAAGGAATAGTAAAGTAGAGAAACGGGTTTTGGCTGATTTTTGCAGTATTTTTCTTGCTCTTTCGAATGGCGTTTGAATGAGAAAACATCCTGTATATTATTGTTTTTTAAAGTTTGTTGAAAATGACGTACGCATTCATATTTTAATTTTTGATAAAGTATGTAAAAATATTTATGAAAAATTAAATGTAATACTTTTCGGACAAAGAGATTCTTGAAAATTTCTTTCATAAAAGTGAAAAAAACACGTATTAAATTTTAAGTGACATAATCAAATAGCTGATAAAAAACTAAGACAGGAATGTGATCTATGATCAGTACATTAAGTTTAAATTAGGTGAAATAAGCACTTTGAACCTTTAAAAAATTGAAAAAATGCACATTTTTTCAAAACTGCAATTTTGGCAATTTTTTATTTTCCTCCAGGAGGGTTTCAATGCACAGCAAAGGGCATATTTACACCAAAGGACCTTAAATTAGGTGAAATAAGTACAAAAAAAACACTTTAAAATTTTTCATTTTTCAAAAAAATTGATAGAATGGGGGGCTACTATTAGGAGGGGTCTTTTTAACTACTTTTTGAAATTCAATATCTCGGTAACATGAAGAGCAAGAGAGGCCAATTTTGGCTCATTTTGTAGTCTTTTTTATCCTCTTTCTAATGGCGTTTTAGTGAAATCTGTAAGAGATCAAATAAAAAAGTTACAATGATTCAAATATTGAAAAAATGCCATTTTTGCAAAAAGTGCTATTTTGGCAATTTTTTATTTGGCTCCAGGAGGGTTCCAATGCACAGCAAATGACATATTTATACTAAAGGACCTTAAATTAGGTGAAATAAGTACAAAAAACGCACTTTAAAATTTTTAATTTTTCAAAAAAATTGAAAGAATGGGGGGGTATTAGGGGTATTTTTTTACTACTTTTTGAAATTCAATATCTCGGTAACATGAAGAGCTAGAGAGGCCAGTTTTGACTCATTTTGTAGTATTTTTTATCCTCTTTCTAACGGCGTTTTAGTGAAATATATAAGAGTTCAAATAAAAAAGTTACAATGATTCAAATATTGAAAAAATGAAATTTTTGCAAAAAGTGCTATTTTGGCAATTTTTTATTTTGCTCCAGGAGGGTTCCAATGCACAGCAAATGACATATTTATACTAAAGGACCTTAAATTAGGTAAAATAAGTACAAGAAAAGCACTTTCAAATTTTAATTTTTCAAAAAAATTGAAAGAATGGGGGGACTTTTTTTACTACTTTTTGAAATTCAATATCTCGGTAACATGAAGAGCTAGAGAGGCCAGTTTTGGCTCATTTTGTAGTATTTTTCATCCTCTTTCTAATGGCGTTTTAATAAAATCTATAAGAGTTGAAATAAAAAAGTTACAATGATTGAAATATTGAAAAAAATGTCATTTTTGCAAAAAGTGCAATTTTGACAATTATTTATTTTGCTCCAGGAAGGTTCTAATGCACAGCAAATGACATATTTATACTAAAGGACCTTAAATTAAGTGAAATAAGTGCAAAAAAAGCACTTTAAAATTTTTCTTTTTCAAAAAAATTGAAAGAATGGGGGGTATTAGGGGGCTTTTTTTACTACTTTTTGAAATTCAATATCTCGGTAACATGAAGAGCTATAGAGGCCAGTTTTGGCTCATTTTGTAGTATTTTTTATCCTCTTTCTAACGGCGTTTTAGTGAAATCTATAAGAGTTCAAATAAAAAAGTTACAATCATTCAAATATTGAAAAAATGCCATTTTTGCAAAAAGTGCTATTTTGGCAATTTTTTATTTTGCTCCAGGAGGGCTCCAGCAAATGACATATTTATACTAAAATTTGAAAATTTTTCATTTTTCAAAATATTTGAAAGAATATGGGTATTAGGGGTCTTTTTTTACTACTTTTTGAAATTCAGTATCCCGGTAACATGAAGAGCTAGGAGGCGAGTTTTGGCTCATTTTGTAGAAATGGAGTTCCTATGGCATTTAAAAAATTGAAAAAATGCCCAATTTGTCAAAATTGAAAGGTTTCGAGCTAATAATCTATTTGATGCATTGCAAACTTATTATTGTTTTAATAAGCAAATTTAGAAATGTGTTTTTTTGTAAACAATCATTTTCTTGACAGATCTCAAAAATAGAGGTATGTATATCACTGGCGGATACATACACGTACACATTCAATTTCGACTTCCATATCTCGGTGGTAGCATTTCCATTTCCCGAACGCAACGTTATATGAACTTTGAACTTCCAATCTAAGAATATTGCCTTTCTGACATCTGGTTCGGGATATTGGACGCGGGGTTATTTACACCCCGCGGCTCGCGACTATTTTACTCTCCCGCTTACCCCGCGAGGTATTTAATAAAAAAATTGCACAGAGAGTATCAAATGAGCAATTTTTCCACCTGATCTATCTGGAAAAGTGACCGACAAAGTACGAAACGAGCCGATCGGACGTCGCGATGCGCCACAATTTTCCGGCGACGGACGTCGGATTTTCTTCAGTTTGCCGCAACGCGACGTTGGAAAAGGACGCCGTGTACGTCGCGACGTCACCGACCGGGAAACTTACGAAAAGTTTGCGAGTGTTTTTCGCGTAAACTAATTTCAAGTGAACGACCAAACGAGACGGCGACGGGGGTTCAAAGTGAGCTTTTTAATACAAAAAAAGTGACGAAAAGTTGCCCAATTTAGGGTAAGTTGTCTAACAGTGTAGTGAAAATATTATGTGTTTTAGGGTATGTAACTATTCGTTTTAAACACATTTACAGACCGAATCGTTCTTGAAACTAAACTATTTCCAAATTACTGAATTTTTTAAAACAGTTTTACGAAAATTTCAAAAAACTCAATCAAAATATGATTGACTAATTTGAAACCTTCCAAAACTGGCGGTTTTAATCATCGATAACGGCTTTTTGCGTGTTACCTACCTTCTGACTGTTTCCGCATAATTAGTTTTGTCAATTCGACACCGATTGGATCGACTTTTCCTGTTCGAAATTGTGCGCTAATGAAAAAATGTCACGTGACAATTATCCGATTTAAAAAATGAACTTCCATGCGAAAAATTGCATTATCAGTAAAACACATCTAGTTATAATAATTATAACTGCAATATACTCTCAAAAAAGTGAGTGAAAATAATTAATTAGGCAGACACTTTTCTTGAAGAAATCTCGAAGAAAAATACAAAATAACGAATGAAAAAACTTGGTATACAGGGTGAATATTTGGAGTGGAACATTAATCGAGTCCAAACTCGCTCTATAAAAAAATTTTCCACTTTTTTTATTCCCCCTGTAGATTTTTGACAATTTGTTTTCGCCAACTAGTAATGACAAAACTTTGTATAGACAAATTAAATATGATAATCTTATTTACGTTGCTCTTTCAAAATTATAAAATTAAAACCTTACAAATTTCTGTTTAATAACTTACTATTCTATTTATAAAATAAATCTCTGATAATACACATATTAAATATGGGAAAGATTATTTTTGTAGAAGATTTTCCTATTAAGTTATTATGTTTATTAAGAAATCAGGTAAAATGAGTGCTTTATAGTGATGGGAGTAAATTTTCCATAACCGGTTATTTAGGGGTAAGATAAAGTAAAATTAGAAAAGTAAAATTTATTGTGACAGAAAAATTTAATTTAGTATTATTAGTATCTAATTGAAATTTGCTTGAAAGATAGCGTTTTTCTGTCATTAATTTCATTAAAGTCATTTTCGGTCAATAATGTCAAAATAAAATCCTGAAAACTAGAAAGACTGAATTTATTTGTAACTTCCTGTTTTAGAGATTTTGGTTTATCAATAATAAAATAAATAATGTAAAACTTTTCTGACAAAGTAATTCTTGTACCAAATACAATCTTGTAACTTTTTTATGGAAATGTAGCCTTTTCTAAAAACCAGCATTTTCAGGGTTTTATCCCTTTTCTTTATTATCTCATGTTTAAATTATGGCAAATAATATGTTTTTGACTTACGAAAAATGACAAGAATCTGAAGATATTATTATTTAAACATTTATCAGTAATTTACTGACAATTGTCCAAATAACTGTAATAAATCTCAGAAACACGTCTTGTTTTGAAATATTTAAGAAAATTGTGTTAAATTGTAATTCTTGCAAATTGTAGCCAAATTTTGACAGTTTTAATATTAGTGACAGATATCACGTAGTTTTTGCAGGATAATTTAGCTAGGCACTCACGTGACCACTGTCATAAATCTCAGAAAAACGTTATAAATTGTACACTGCAAGATAACTTTTTTAAATCCCTGACTTTTACAACTTTTGAGCACAGTTTGACAGTCAGGGATAAAATTGCTTGTCAAACCCACTTGAAGTGAGAAAATGACTGTTTAAAGTACATTTTTGGATTCCTTACTAAATGTCCTATTCAAAAACCTAAAAAAACACTACAAAATTTGGAACAGTCACAGAGAAAAGCGATGTCAAAATTTGAACTGCCAGAAACACAGTGAGAAAAGACAGTCAGGTACAAAATCGCCTATAAAACCCACTTGAAGTAAGAAAATAATTATTTTAAGTACATTTTTGTAATTCCTATTAAATTTGCTATCCAAAAACCTAAAAAAACACTACAACATTTGATACAGTCACGGAGAAAAGCGATGTCAAAGTTTGAACTGTCAGAAATACGGTTTTAAAGGACAGTCAGGAATAAAATCGCCTGTAAAACCCACTTGAAGTAAGAAAATGACTGTTTTAAGTACATTTTTGGAATCCTTATTAAATTTCCTATCCAAAAACCTGAAAAAACACTGCAAAATTTGGTACAGTTGCGGAGAAAAGCGATGTCAAAGTTTAAACTGCCGGAAACACAGTTTGAAAGGACAGTCAAGAATAAAATCGCCTGTAAAACCCACTTGAAGTAAGGAAACGACAATTTTAAGCACATTTTTAAAATCCTCGTTAAATTTTCTATCTAAAAACCTGAAAAAAAAACAAAAAATTTTGATACAGTCACGTAGAAAAGCGATGTTAAAGTTTGACCTCCCAGAAACACTGTTTGAAAAGACAGTTAAGTACAAAATCGCCTGTAAAACCCACTTGAAATGAGAAAATGACTGTTTTAAGTACATTTTTGGAATCCTTATTAAATTTGTTATCCAATAACCTGAAAAAACACCAAAAAATTTGCCCGGTCACGTAGAAAAGCAATGTCAAAATTTGAACTGCCAGAAACACAGTTTGAAAGTACAGTCAGGTACAAAATCGCCTGTAAAACCCACTTGAAGTGAGAAAACGACAATTTTAAGCACATTTTTAAAATCCTCGTTAAATTTTCTATCTAAAAACCTGAAAAAAAACAAAAAATTTTGATACAGTCACGTAGAAAAGCGATGTTAAAGTTTGACCTCCCAGAAACACTGTTTGAAAAGACAGTTAAGTACAAAATCGCCTGTAAAACCCACTTGAAATGAGAAAATGACTGTTTTAAGTACATTTTTGGAATCCTTATTAAATTTGTTATCCAATAACCTGAAAAAACACCAAAAAATTTGCCCGGTCACGTAGAAAAGCAATGTCAAAATTTGAACTGCCAGAAACACAGTTTGAAAGTACAGTCAGGTACAAAATCGCCTGTAAAACCCACTTGAAGTGAGAAAATTACTGTTTTAAGTACAGTTTGGAATTTTCATTAAATTTCCTAGCCAAAAACTTGAAAAAAACCAAAAAATTTGGTACAGTCACGTAGAAAAGCGATGTTAAAGTTTGACCTCCCAGAAACACAGTTTGAAAAGACAGTTAGGTACAAAATCGCCTGTAAAACCCACTTGAAGTGAGAAAATTACTGTTTTAAGTACATTTTTGGAATCCTTATTAAATTTCCTATCCAAAAACCTGAAAAAAACACTACAAAATTTGGTACAGTTGCGGAGAAAAGCGATGTCAAAGTTTAAACTGCCGGAAACACAGTTTGAAAGGACAGTCAGGAATAAAATCGCCTGTAAAACCCACTTGAAGTAAGGAAATGAGTGTTTAAAGTACATTTTTGGATTCCTTACTAAATTTCCTATTCAAAAACCTGAAAAACACTACAAAATTTGACACAGTCAGGGAGAAAACGGTGTTAAAATTTGGACTTCCAGAAACACAATTGACCAGTAATTTACCAGTCAAAATTTACCAGTAAATATTTACTTTACCGGTAATATTTACCCATCACTAGTGCTTGTCACGTTTTTCAGAAATTTTATCACATGTCAGGAGTACATCCATCTCTATTTTTCCTAAATCTGTTTCGTAGGTACTTTTTAAAATTCTATAAATCTTGTTGTATCAAGATTACGGTATATTCATTGAATTTACAAACGCATCCTAATTATCACCCGCATATTTTTAAGTATTTCAAAATATTTTTCCGCCTTTTTTTAAATTTAATTATTTTTAAAAAATATGGTCGGTTTCCATCAAATCTCTTTACCAAATAGCCAGCGCAATCATTTCAACATATTCTTCGACACTTTTTTTTCCAAATTCTAATAAAACTTAATTCAGTCAAGAAAAATCAAGTTCAGTCAGTATTCTTTCAAGTGTTTTGGGCAATTACCCATTTCAATACATCCTTCCACTTTTTCTTATTGATTCTGATAAAATGTAATTCTTCTTTAAATTATGTTTGACTCAAATCAATCAGTCAATTTAAATTTCTGGGCAATTAGTCAGCTCAGTCATTTCAACTTCCAATCTTCTTTTGTCTCTCTGACGAAACGTAATTCTTCTGTAAAATATGTTTGGCTTAAATATCAATAAGGCAATCGTTTGCATCATCTTTCTTTGTTTCCGTTATGTAAAAGCTAAATAAAAGACGAGTTGAAATGAAAATCAATCTTATACATTATAGAAAGTGGTCGATTTATCGATCAGTACAATACAAGCAGATTCGATGTAATATGCAGACATAATAATTTAATGACTTTTTAATTATGTAAGACCGCGTCCACAAAGCAGCAATGCAAATAATCATGCGCAACCCTTGTAGGAAAAGCACATTAACCACTCTGTTTGTACAACACCCTTATCGGTCCTGGGCCAAATCTGCGTTTGTGTAACCTCAAATATACACAAAACGATCAGACCGGAGTGTTTTCCCTGTTTTGTTTGGTCTTTTTTTGTTTTTGGCGTCCGAAAAAGACGCGCGTCATTAATCGTGTGTCCCGTTTGCCGTTCCCTGGAGAACGTCTGGCCGACTTGTCCCGAAAACGACTACATCAGCGAAAGCCAAACCGATCTCGTTATCGCTTCCGTGGCCGACATATTGTCTCTTTTTCCTTCTGCTGATGTATCAATTGTGCGACACGAAACCTTGATTTGCTATAGATTCGGTGCCGCCATCTGTTTTTTTTTTTTACTTCTACAGAGATATTTGCTTTTTCCTAACAGTTTAGAGAATATAATATTATAACAGGTGGCCAGGAAAATTCTAAACATATGAAAATATCAAAGAAAAACGATTTTCGTTTGTTTGGCATTAGGTCAGGGTGTGCATGGAAATTATGGTAATTGCTTTTTTTGGTCACCCTATACGCAATTTTTCAGATACATTTTTTTGTTTTACCCCAGTGGAAAGAGGAGCTCAAAACGGTTTTTTTAAGTGGTTGAATCACTCTGAACTCCCAAAAATAACCGAGTTACAGGGTGTTCAAATTTTAAACCCCAACTTCAACTGATTTGAACATTTGTTGCATCAACCCAGTTTTTCCTAAATAACTAGAAAAAGTTACAAAACATTTGCAAGGGATTAAAAATGTTCCTAATCAATTTCTTAAGTCAGCACCGTAAGTTTGCAGAACCGTTTTTGCTTTTAGTATAGAGAGTGTGCATGAAAAGTAGGGTGATTGACTGTTTTTGGTCACCCTCTACGCAATTTTTCAGATATTTATTTTTGTTTTACCCCACTGCAAAGAGGAGCCCAAAACGGTTCGTTTAAGTGGTTGAACCACTTGGAACTCTGAAAAATAACCGAGTTACAGGGTGTTCAAACTTCAACCGAGTTACAGGGTGTTCAAATTTCAAACCCCAACTTCAACTGATTTGAAAATTTGTTGCATCAACCAAGTTTTTCCTAAATAACTAGAAAACGGTGAAAGTTACAAAAAATTTGCAAGGGATTAAAAATGTTCCTAATCAATTTCTTAAGTCAGCACCGTAAGTTTGCAGGACCGTTTTTGTTTTTAGTATACAGAGTGTGCGTGAAAATTATGGTGATTGGATTTTTTTGGTCACCCTGTACGCAATTTTTAAGATACAATTTTTTGTTCAATACCACTGGAAACAGGAGCTCAAGACGGTTAAATTGAGTGGTTCAACCTCTTTGAATTCCTAAAAATAACCGAGTTACAGGGTGATCAAATTTCAAACCCCAACTTCAACTGATTTGAAAATTTGTTACATCAACCCAGTTTTTCCTAAATAACTAGAAAACGGTGAAAGTTACAAAAAATTTGCAAGGGATTAAAAATGTTCCTAATCAATTTCTTAAGTCAGCACCGTAAGTTTGCAGAACCGTTTTTGCTTTTAGTATAGAGAGTGTGCATGAAAAGTAGGGTGATTGACTGTTTTTGGTCACCCTCTACGCAATTTTTCAGATATTTATTTTTGTTTTACCCCACTGCAAAGAGGAGCCCAAAACGGTTCGTTTAAGTGGTTGAACCACTTGGAACTCTGAAAAATAACCGAGTTACAGAGTGTTCAAATTTCCAAGCCCAACTTCAAACTGATTTCAACATTTGTTGCATCAACCCAGTTTTTCCTAAATAACTAGAAAACGGTAAAAGTTACGAAAAATTTACCAGGGATCAAAAATGTTCCTAATCAATTTTTTAAGTCAGCACCGTAAGTTTGCGGGACCGTTTTTGCTTTCAGTATACAGAGTGTGCATGAAAATTATGGTGATTGCTTTTTTTGGTCACCCTGTATGCAATTTTTCAGATATAATTTTTTGCTCAATACCATTGGAAAGAGGAGCTCAAAACGATTCTTTTAAGTGGTTGAACCACTCTGAACTCTGAAAAATAACCGAGTTACAGGGTGTTCAAATTTCAAACCACAACTTCAACTGACTTGAAAAGTTTTTGATTTGAACAGAGTTAAGTTGAAACAAACATTAAATTTTTCTACCTACATAAAGCACACCACGTTTGTAGAATTTAATATAATTAAAAACGTGCGTTTTAGAGCGAATTAAAAAAATCGCCTGAAATGAGAGGACATGCAGAAAATAATTCGCATTTAATTCGAGTCCCGGCCACAAATTCAAGCTGACAACTCCGACGTTCATACAGTCCATTCCTCTAATTAAACCAGAGAAGGTCCATAAAAAGACAAATCCGAGGGTTCAATGTTACATAATGGGCAGCCGGAATGAGGGACAAATTAAAATGTGGCCGTGTATGCACGGATGTGGCCGGTTTATCGCTCTATGGAAATTAATGGATTGCTGACGTTCTATTTCAACAATATTCTGTTCGGCAAAAGGCAGAATTATGACCAATGTACTGTAAAACTGTTTTTCCAAACTAGTTGCGAAAGTGATACCAAAACGTCAGTAGCTTATTACAAAAACAGAAATATCTACAATAGCCAAAAATTGTGTAAGTGACAAGTAGAATCTACGAAAATTAAATTTTGAATAAATTTTAATTTTAAAACTTTTTGGTAGAATTTTTCACCTCTTTCATCTCTCTTTATTCAGTAATCAAACTTAAAAAAAAAACTTTTTGAAGAGAGGTATATGGTCGAGTGATTTATCTACCAAATCTAAGATTTGCAAAATTGGAAAAATCCCAGTATTACCCAGCAATATTGACAATTGATCTTATCAATTGATCTTTTATTGGTAAACATAGCTGGTGTCGCTTGATTATAAGCCACGCTGTGAAGTGAGTAAAGCGAAGAAAAGTGGAAAGTAATGTTTACACAAATATACAGGGTTTTTCAATGAAAAGTAGCCACCCTGAATATCTTCCAAAATAATTTCTCTGTTAAAAAATGCTAAGACACGTCAACAAAGATTGCAAGGGGGACATCTTTTTACGTAGGATTTGAATTTCTGCCATCAGCCCCTTTGCCGCCATAGCCACCCCCACTAAGTTTTCAAATGGCACCATACCCTGTGTGGCACATCGTTGGAAAGGGTATTTCATAAGGAATTAATTGCACTATTTTATTTGTACATTTGCTTTGAATTGAGACCAAAAAAAATAAAAACATTTTTTTGTTATTTTGGTCAAACTGCTGATAACACTACCGAATACCTGTTTTCCATTTCATGTTTTTGCCTCAGTCGGTCAACTTGTAAGTTCGTTTTGAAGGAACATTGTCAATATGGTTTACACGACTGCCGAAAGAATAGAAATTGTACGTTTTTATTTCAAACATAACGACTGCTTTCAATGCAATCCATCCAGATAAATTAATTGGTCATCAGTATGTCTTAAAGTTGATGCAACAATTCATGGAAACTGATTCAGTGACAAACAAAAAACATCAACCTGAAAAACAAATTATTAATGAACCAATTGAAGTTGCTGTTTTGGGACACGTTGCAATGGATAATAATCAGTCTTTAAATCAAATTTCCCATGCATCGGGTGTTTCGACAAGCAGTGTATGGAGAATTTAAAAAAAAACACAATTTTCATCCATACAAGGTAAAATTGGTTCAGGAATTAAACGAAGATGACTATGATAGAAGACTACAATTTTGTGAAATTATGTCTACTAATCTGACAAACAACGTGAACTTGTTGTACAATATTTGCTTCAGTGATGAGTGTATGTTTTTTTTGAATGGAGAAGTGAACAGGCATAACTGTAGGTATTGGTCAGACACGAATCCACATTGGTTTAGGGAAACCCATACCCAATATCCAGAAAAACTTAATGTTTGGGCAGGTATTTTAAGAGACCACATCGTTGTTTTTTATTGACGGTAATTTGAATGGCGCTACTTATCTTGAGCTTCTTGACACCACTGTTGATCCGACCATAACAGAGCTACTAGAAAATGATGAACATTTATTTGAAAATCAACTAATTTTCCAACAAGACGGTGCACCTCCACACTATTCACTTCCCGTTCGAGAATATCTGAACAATCGATTTCCTGAAAGATGGATTGGTAGACGTGGTCCCATGGAATGGCCTGCGAGATCACCCGACCTCACTCCGTTGGACTTTTTTCTATTGCCAATATTGCAGACCTTAGGCAGAGAATAATACATGAATGCCGACAACTGACACCGCAAGTACTCACAAATGTACGCGAACTCTTCCAAAGTCGCTTGTATTATTGTATGGAAGTTAACGGAGGTTATTTTGAGCCATTAATTAAATGATAACCGCTATTTGCTATTATTTCTGCAGTTAACAAAAAATAAACACAAAACGTATTTTTTATTTTTTTTGGTCTCAATTCAAAGCAAATGTACAAATAAAATAGTGCAATTAATTCCTTATGAAATACCCTTTTCAACGATGTGCCGCACAGGGTATGGTGCCATTTGAAAACTTAGTGGGGGTGGCTATGGCGGCAAAGGGGCTGAAAATCAAATCCTACGTAAAAAGATGTCCCCCTTGCAATCTTTGTTGACGTGTCTAAGCATTTTTTAACAGAGAAATTATTTTGGAATATATTCAGGGTGGCTACTTTTCATTGAAAAACCCTGTATACTCAAAGTATATAAAAATACAATACGTAGTACAATAAATAGGTTGAAACAGTTGTTCTGCATCACAAACAGGCATAATAACTCAGACCCTAATAATTAACAAGAGCCGAAATTCCTGAAGATGATTTAGTATCTGCGGCATGTTTCGAAGTGATTAACGAAACATAGCAGTGTCCGTTTTGGTCGCTGCCAGATGGAAATTGCAAACTAATACCGAGTCACAATGATGAATAGGTCGATTGATTTAGGGCTTTGGATCATTGAATCGACAACGTAGTCTTAATGGTATCGTACATATGGTTGATATGTACCGAGAGCAGAAAGGGAGGCTCTAAAAACCAATTACTAACCCATAGTTAGTCGCGCAGCTATATGCAAATTTTAAATCAGCCATTAACATAATTTTATTCCGCATAGCGTTATAAACCAGAGATTGGTTTTCCATTCGAAAGCAGATCAACTAGTTGAAATTAGTTTTGCTGCGGGCCTCAAAAACAAGTTATGCCGCTCAAAAATTTTAATTTACTTTTCTAAATAACGACGAAATTCCATCAACATTTTGTCGTTACCTCCCCCCGCACCGATTTAATTGTTGCACGCATCACGATCGGGATTATCGGATTACGACAGCTTATATTCGGAAAATACACACAAAATTAATTTGCCACGCGTTGTTTCTGTTGTTAATCATATAAAACAGAGTCGTGGAAATGTTACGAGGAAAGTTTCAGCAATTCGGATAATTCAAATTTTACTCAACGTTTTAATGCTCCAATAGAGCGAACGGAGCAATGACGTAATGGGACAGCTGATCAAAGTGTGATTAAGACAAATTATCGGTCATCAATTGGTCATCGTGAAGATTCGTGAAATTTGCTGCCAAAACAAAAAGTTTGTTCGACTATTATGTAGTATGGTTTGTTATTCAAATTTGGCACTTTCCAGGCAGTACCCCATACGTTCCCGATAGATCACTAGTAGAACTAGGCAGAGCCAAGCAAGAAGACTGAAGAGTAGCAAAAAATATATGCACTAAAAAAAAAGTAAAGTGGGCAATCGACTCCTTCCAACCATTGAATGGAATAGACAGAACCACATTCCAAGTGGATGTGCCAAATGCTGACTACAAGAACCCGCTGAAACAAACGTGAGTGGGAACAACTTTCAGATCAGCACAAATCGAGGATGTCTACAAGGAGGATTCCTATCACCCTTAATGTGGAGTCTGGTAGTAGACGAATGTAAAGAACGGATGGAGTAACTTTTCTTGGCTATGCTGACGACATTATGGCCAAAGGCAAATTCGAAGCAACCCTCTGTGATCTCGTAGAAAGGGAGCTAGAGACCACCAGAAGATGGTGTTTATCAGTGGGATTGAGAATCAACTCATCAAAAACCACAGTGGTACCTTTCACCAGGAGAACAAGACTTCAGCACTTGAGAAATATCCGCCTTAACGACGAAAACTTAGAATGGCGGCATGAGGTTAAGTATCTAGGACTTACCCTAGACTCAAAACTTATCTGGAACCGCCACGTAGAAAAGATTGCCAGCAAGGTAAGGTCATCACTAATGGTGTGCAGGAACATTGCGGGAAAGACGTGGGGTTGGATGGATGTATATCATGATAGAACTTGCCACAACAAGGAAAACATTAGAGAAGGTGGAAAGACTTGCATGTCTTTGCATAACGGGAGCAATGAGATCGACCCCCACTGCAGCACTAGAAGTAATTTTCGACCTCACACCGTTCCACATCATGGTGAGAAGAACTGCTTGGGGAGCACATCTCAGGTTGGATAAGGTCGGATTTAAAAGGAGAGCACACAGTGCACTGCCTACTGGCAGTGCACACCTCGCCAATCTCCCAACCGACGAAATCATCAGGAAGTTTAGTTTGCACTGAGCACCAAGAGAGATTGGAGCAGAGAATCCATTCAAACATTGGGAAAAATCATGGACTTTTACGATTTTTACCAATTTTGGAATTTCTGCTATAACAAAATTCGATGTTGCCTATTTTCAATAACTAATAGTTTGATGTAAGCTAAAAAAGGAGGAGGAGGAGAAAATTGCTCAACAGAACCTCTAATAATATTACATTTACTATACCACGTCCTAGGGCGACGCCCTAAAACCCATTTGAACTGTAATTTGCCTTCAAACAAGGTTTATGAATTTTACATTTAGTTGTTGTAATGCCCAGGTGAAACAAATTTAGTAAAGATTAATTATCCCCATACAATTAGCTCACTTTAATTCCACAGCTGCATTGTTAGCAGTAAGTTGTTTATAATAATTGAATAGGCATAGATGGCACCTTAGTCATCTTCGCTTTGCTGATGATGTGGTTCTTATAAGTACAAATCTAGAAGAACTACAAGAATTGATTTAAATGAAACTTTAGAAAAAACTGACTTAATCATGAACACTAAATAAGTATGAAGTACAGATACATTTGGGGGATAGTGTATCAAGAAAAATTTGGCAAGGAAAACCAACAAGTGAAAGTAAGTAGACGAATCAGACTGGCGTGGATGGCCTTTGGTCTTTAAGATCTTCAACACGTGTATCCTTCCTGTTCTGACACATGCAATGGAAACAACCACATTAACCGTAAAAGCCGCCAACAAACTTCGAAGAGCACAAAGAGCAATGAAGTGTAGTACTATTCTAAAATGGTGGTGGATTGGGCATATCGCTAGGCAGAACAACACAAGATGGACTGCAATGGAGACCAGACTTTCCAAGAAAAGTATAGGACAACCACAGAAAAGATGGATTGACGACTTTAAGAAAACTGACTGAAACTGGACCAAACAGCACAAGATGGTATATAATGGCGTGCAGAAGTGGATGAGCAAGGGCTGTTAAAGAAAGAAAGAGATTTTAACAGTAAGAATCAGCAGTCGGATTGCGAACGTTCCATACGAAACGAGTCTGTCTCGAATCATGATTGTAAATGCTGTTTTGTGATACTCTGTGAACTCGATACAAGTCAGACACTAAAGAGAACGCTTTATCAAATATACTATCAAATAGTTCACTTTGTTTGGAATTCGTAAAGTATCACCAAAAACCATTTAAAATCAGGATTGGATACCAACTCACTTCGAATCGAGCGTTCGCAATCCGACCACAGGTTTCTTTCTAAGTGATTATCTTTTGTTTTCGTTATACTTTGGGTTAGAAAACTATCAGACCATCTGAAGATTTCCGACTTTAGTTCCTGCTCTTCAAATATAGGTGGCGCTTTGAATCTCTGAGTTGGACGAGTGTTAGCAAGCATTAATTTGTTCTTAACAACTAAAGCAGATAATCGAAGATGACAAAATAATAAAATGCACGAGGCAAGATTGCAATCAGGTTGCAAGTAGTGCATCATGCCTATTTTTAGCGTGTGACAAATCATCATTGCTGCTATGCAGATATACAGTGTGTCCCAAATTGGTTCTGCATGTATAGGGTAACCGTTAGAGCTACAGAGTCGTTTAAATTGGGAAAATTTACAGCAAATCAGCTGTTCGGCGCTGTGTCGGTTCGATGTTGCCAAATGATCTACATAATATCTGTAACCTCGAAAACTGCGATTATGCAATTACAAATGCTTTAATAACTGACTGACTAATTAATAACTGACTGACTAATTAATAACTGACCTAGACTAACCAAGCCTCCGAAACTGATTAATCCATCCTTCTTGTAAACAAAGGAAAAAGGCGGCAACTATGCTTTAACCTCATAATTGAAGGAACATTGAATGACGTCTGAAGTTGACGTACATACTGTCAAGTATCAGTTATCATTATTAATATTTAATACTTCAACTGATTTTTATTGTTTTTATTCATAAAAATTATGTTTGGTATCCTAAATATCTGTTTAGTATAGGTGGCAAAGCTTGTTTTTATAAATTGTAACTAATTGCCTATTTAAGCCTATATTTGACAACATCGCAGTAAATTATGGTTTCTCCACCAAATCATTGTAAATTTTTGAGTTTTTTAAAAAAAATGTGATTTTACCGCAAATTTTCTTTTTTCTCTCGACTAGCAATAATATGTTTCTAAAAATTTTCCAATTACAGCAGCTATATTACCCATATTAATGCAACATATTTTCACTATTTTTCCGTCAGGAATTTACCGGAAAAACCAAGTTCTATTGGATTGCGTGGGCAGAAAAAAAAATTGTGAAAAAGCTAATGGAATTTTTAATTCGCGCATTAAAAAGTGAGCTTTTTTCTAAATTGCATTCCGCGGTTCTATGATGCTCTAGGCAAAAATGAACAATTTAATTCGAAAATGGGCTGCGTTTCAGTAGAACTTTAAAATATTGCTCTGCTCTCGTAAATTTAACTTGGCGATTCGGTGTTTAGGTCCGGCACATTATCATTGATTAAAATCGCTTGTTTCGTGTGCGTTATTTGAACTTAGTAGCTAGTCGACCCGCGGATAAATGAATTAACTCGTTCGGTATTGTAATGACCGAAGCGAAATTGTAAACCTCCAATTATTGGCTATCATACATTTGCGAGTTATGAACACAATTTCGTGTTAGTTTATCCGGAATGCGAAAGAAAAATTGTACAATTCTTAAGCTGGAATATAAAAATTGCTTGCGTGTCAACAGTTTTTCATATAAACAACAACAAACTTTTATGATACGTATTTAGCGGACGTAGCGTCAATTTGGTGCATGACTCTACAAGTTTTAATGAGTTTAGGCTTGGATTTTCTAAAGTTTCATAAATAAGCTGCTAAATTATATAGAAAATTGTGCGACTGAACGGATTCTATTATTCAGTTGTCAGTTGATTTGCTTGTTTTCTCTCAGACCAAGTTTCAAAGTAGAAAATTAGGTACTATGTCGTGTTCAAATTTCATGAAAATTCAGCTTTTGAGCTTTATGTGATCGAGTGGATTAGTTGCTTCCTTACTTTTTCTCTTTTTAACTATCCTGAATGGGCTCATAAAACTGCGTTTCAATGCATATAAATCGGGAAGCTTAAACACTTAACATACGAGTACATAATGAAAATTTGTATGCATACAGGGTGAATCCATATTAGAGTGTGTTTCACCCTGTTGACTGTAATTGAAAATATTCATAAGCAATGCCAGAGTCACATTAACATGTAATAAGGTCAAAAGGTTTAAAAGTTAACATTTTTTAAGCCTTTTCAATTGTTAGAAACTGGCATTTCCAAAAACAGGTATCTATTCCAGAAACTACGAGTATCTGGCAATGTCAGAAAATGTTGCCACGTTAAGTGACTTAAGTATATCAAAAGACGTATTTTGGAGTTTACTAGAGTGTTTACAATGTCTATCTCCGTTTAACTCATTCTGATAAAACAAGATGGCCTATGTTACTATAGCTTAAAATTCAGGTTAATACTTTTGCCAAAATACGCCTAAAGTGTGGCTTTAACGGGCCAATTTGGCTTCATGGAGCTGTAAATACAACTTACAGTTCAACAAGCAACATATCTATTTGGCATTATATACTTTCAGGGCACTGGTGAGAGGTCCGATAATTATGACAGCTATCACGTGACGCAAGCAAAGTATTAAAAATGTTCCTTGACTCTCAAACTGTCAAATTTGACTTCATGGAGCTCTAAATACAACTTATAGTGTAATTTCTCAAAAGAGCAACTAATTCTAAATTTACAGTTTTAGGTCACTGGTGGATTTCGACAGTTATGACAGCTGTCACGTGACGTAAGAAAAGTATAAAAATGTTCGTGAACTGTCAAATTTGACTCTATGGAGCTGTAAACATAACTTACAGTGCAATTCCTCAAAGAAACACATCTACATATCATTTAATAATTTCCAAATAGTCCAAATTCCATTGCTTGAATCAATGTTGCTATTTCTTCTAGGTTTTTGCGGTTCTTCTACCATTCTTCTGTTTTGTGTGTTGTGAAATATTTTATATACTGAAAAGTGTCAAATCCACATGTGCTTAAAACCGTTATTTTTTCACTCTAAGTGGGTTTTACCAGCGATTCTGTCTTTCTGACTGTTCTTTCAACATGTGCTTCTGGCAGTTCAACCTTTTCTTCCTGACTGTATCGAATTTTGTAGTGTTTTTTCATGTTATTAGATAGGAAATTTAATGAGGATTCCAAAAATGTGCTTAAAACAGTCATTTTCTTACTTCAAGTGGGTCACGTGCCTAACTCCTCTAAAACCAAATTTGCCACAAGTTTAACACCAGTTTTCGAAACAAGACGAGTTTTTGAGATTTATGACAGCACAGACAATTTGTCTGTGATGATAGTTATTTTGACATTTGTCACGTGACCGTCTAGCTAAATAAAGTTCTAGAACCACGTGACAATTGTCATTCAAATCCAAACTGTCCAACTGTGTTCAAAAGTTGCAAAAAATCAAGGTTAAGAAAAGTTTTTTTGCAGTATTCGATATAAATACGACAGTTATTTTGACAGTATCACGTGACTGTCTAGCTAAATTATCCTTTAAAATCACGTGATATTTGTCACTAATGTCAAAACTTTTGAAGTTTGAAGTAAGTATATGTGTAAATTTTTCGCAATCATTTAAAAAACACCCTGTATAATAATAATAAATAATATAGTTATCTACGGTTTTTTAACCGATTATTCTACAGTCATTAAATATGTCGACTTGGCAACAATGGCCTGAATTATTGCTTTCGATGTGCCTTTTCTTCATCACTTTCGTGATTATTTCTAAAATTACTTAAGTTTTCTTTGCATTTTCTTCAAAAATAATTTCTGAGAACATTCCGTTTCTAACTATTTGCGGCATCTGCTTCATATAAGCCTGTGAGCAAATTAGAGTTACCCTTCTAACCAACAGTGGTGCTAAGCTAAATTCAGCCTTATTCAGATGTGTTAAACCTTAACAAAACCTTTTTCGCGGTTGATTCGGCAACATTGGAAAATTGAAAATAGTATAAACAGAAACAGCTGATTTCAGTTAGTGATCTAACAACTGAATAAACATAAACTATTAACAAAACTAATTCTTTTTGGTGTAAATTTAATGACTGGAATTTTCCTACATCGGCCATATCGAGGGCAATGAATTCCGAAAAACCCACGGGGGTGCAATCTAGTCGAGGGTTGAAAAACCTCCTGCAGTTCGTAATGTAATTACGGCTCTCATCCTTGCGTGACTATAAAACACCAACCATCAAGGAAGTTGTATACAGAAGCCGACGTGGTATGCAGATAAGAATATCTATTCGCCCGTATCTGGCCGGTCATTTTTCATTTAGTTACGGCCCCGTCGTTATCTATGCGAAAGTGTGTGTTTTATACGCCATTTTGCACCAATATTTATGACGAATAGAATGTCTTATTGGAAAAACCCCCAAAAAAGTGCTGATTGTTAGTAAAGGGTGGGACTTTTATTCAGTTTTAAATTTTAACTACCGATGACATTGATTTTTACATTTATGTTTCACATATCACTTATAATATACATGTGAAACTCCTATACAGGGTATTCCAAATGTTTCGAAACGGTATACCTTTTTCCACAAGGGGAAAGCTACAAAGATGGAGTTTTGGAATATCACGTAAGGTGGATTAGGGATGAGAAATGTATACGGTAGATAGAGATATGAGTTTTCGATCGAAGAATGTATTGAACATTTCTCTTGTTTGGAGATGTGAACTTCTGCTGTCATCGTATCTGACCATCACGAGTAATGTTACGTAACGTTCTCTTTTATGTAATTGAACCATTTTCTATTCAACTTGAAATGTCAACCTATTTTGAAAGAATCTCTTTCCACCTTCTATTTTGATATGATGATGTACCAAGAATTGCTGCAGTTCGTCTTCACCGTTTCTCCAAACTACAAAGGTATCGTCGACGTATCGAAACCAGCACTTTGCTTTCTTTGGAGCAATGGCCAGAGCATTTACTTCGAATGTTTCCATAAAATAGTTTGCTATTACTGGACTGAAAGGGCTGCCCATTGCTACACCATCATTTTGTTCGAAGAATTCACCCTGCCATTGGAAGTAAGTGGTGGTTAGGCAGTGTCTGAACAATTTGGCTATGTCCAGTGGAAATTCTTGCTCTATCTGCTCCATAGCCGTTTTGATGAATGAAAAACCACATCAAAACTCACAAGGACGTCACCTGGAGATAAAGGTAAGGCATGCAATGAGTCTTTTATGAAGCTGTCCCTCTTTCCACTAACTCTTAGAGGTACATCCGGCTTGTGTAATTTAGGTAAACCATAAAGTCTGTGTGGAAGGGCCTCTGACTTCTTGAGCTTCGAGATATCTTGAGCAGCGACAGTCGTGGAATCTTTAATAAGCTGATTTGTGGTCCTAAGTATTCGAGCTGTTGGGTCACGTGGCAACTTCTTGTAGGTTATGGGATCCAGAAGACCTGACGAAACATCAGGAAGAAATTCCATTGGACCACGGCTTATAAGCCCGGATAACTTTCATATTTGGAGGGCTGAAGATTGTTTGGCAGGAGATGAGGAATTTTACCGAAAAATCGTCTTTTCAGATGAAGCTCATTGAGGCTCATCTCGGCGGCATATTGGGTTCAGAGAACTCACACGTGACTTTTGAGTGAGAAGCCAATGCATCCACAACGAGTCACTCTTTGGTGTGGATTTTGGTCATTCAACGAATTTTTGATTCGAAAAATTGAAGAGAATGCCAGACATTTGGTTCCAAAAAGACGGGTCACACAGCCAACGTAACCATCAATCTTTTGCTTACTATTTTTGAAAATCGAATAATCAGCCAAAACAGTGATGTCAATTGGCCGTTTCGGAGCTGTGATTTGAGCCCTTTGGAGTATTTTCTGTGGAAAGTTATTAACCATCCAGAAACAATTGGAGCGTTGAAACATGAAATCGAAGTTGCCATTGAAGAAACTCAAGCCGAAACAATCGAAAACGTACTGAAAAAGTGAGCTGATCGAATGATATTGTATTCCATTGTTAAATGACAAAGTTGAATCTTTGCAATAAAACCAGAAATTTCCTAAAAGAGGTTTCCTAAAAGCCGTTACTTTTAAATTATTCTTTTTTTCATTTTTATGTTAATAGCAAACTGTCAAAGTGTTGGCTTCAGTGTCCCAAACTGAACTTGACATGAAGAAAATCCAAGAGAAAATCAGACAGTTGGAAAAAAATCTAGAAAATGTAAACTTGCATAGCAGCAACGAGTTTGGATGTAACAGAGATTTCAACTTGAGGTTGATTGTTAATGCTTTATGGTTAAGCTTAGTTACTAATTAAAATGTTTGATCAGTCTGAACTAAGCTTATCTGGGATAGACAACACTACAGATTCTCAATATGGAGTTGAGGCAGATTCAGGAACAACATTCAGTGAGTTTTCTAGTGGAAACACTCCTAGACAAAGATATTGGTCAGATGTGTCGCTGAGTTGATTGGTAGAAATCAATTTGCGAATGTAATGTTTGCAACTTGTTTGTGAATGTCTTTAGTAGTTTTTTTTTATAGTCTAGTGGCCCACCTTTTAGTAGTAATAGAGTAGTATTTTCACAGGGACATTAGTAATTAATCGCTTTGTCTGCTAATCTAAATTGTAAATTTTTGATTGCCGTTTCGCTAATAACACTATGCAAATGCCGTTATATTACTCTGCATGGTACCATATATCAATCTATTTACATATTGTTGCGTGTCGTCCCTTCTTTAAAAAATCCACCACTTATTAGCACTTTTCGTCCACTCCACTACTAATTACGTCGTTATGGCATTAGAGCAGTTTTTTCACTTTTTAATACTCGAAAATCACGTGAGCGTAAAAACAATTAGACCTTGGTCCCTTTAGCAATTCTCCTTGAAGAAGCCTTATCAAGAGACAGGTAGAGTGAATAAACAAGGGTAAATAATGTCAGACAAGATAGGGTATCTTTACGGTCGGGGCTCTTGCATATGTTTTGTAGAACTTCCTTTCGGTTTACTATTACACGCAATGATGTGCATATAAATGAGGCCCTTTTTACTAATGCGAAAATCGATTTTACGATTACGTGCCCCGGAGTTTATTCCTATTGTACGTTTCACTTTGTAACTTTGTTTTACCTCTTTGAAATATTACGATTTTACACCAAGTTTACCTGAGAAGGTTTTCTTTAATTTTTTATACAGGGTGATTATAATTTAAATTTGGAACAACTAGTTACGAAATTAATACTCATTGTGTGATGTTAATGCCGTTTGTCGACAGTGTCCAGAGGCGTAGATACAGAAAGATGGTTCTTTCTACGTCACTGAATATTTTTCAAAAAATAAGTATCTCTTATAAAATTCTGATTTGACCCAAAATCAATCCAACCCAACTTAAAACGAATGACGAAAATTGACTTAAGAAGGTTAAAAAATGTCTTTGTAGCCAGTTTTCATAGTTTCCAGTAGTTCTGAAAATTGACTTAGAATCCAGTAAATTTACTTTGAAACGGTGAAAATTGACTTGAGAGGCTTGAAAATTTTCTTTCTAACCAGTTTTCATAGTTTTCAGACAAATTGAAAGACTTTAGTCATGAAAATTGACTTGTAGATATGAAAAACTACTTTCTCTAGAATTTTTGCCTACAAATTCACACATTTAAACCTTGCAAATTGACTTACATTAAAATTTACATTTGAAGCAAGTTTTAATAATTTGAAAACACATTTTAATATTTTCGTCTTGAAAATAGTCTTAAATACAAGATATTGAAATTAGATTAACGAAAATTGACTTACTTTGCTTTTCATTTTCTTAAAACTCCTATTTTTTAGGGCTTAGTTTTAACGCTCTTCAGGATGTACACAAGGTGTTTGACTTATCAGGCCTGGAAGCCCAGTTTGTACACTGTACGTAGTCTTGAAAATGTCATGTCAAGCTTCTTTACTATTAAATTGACTTCTACACTCATCGCAGCAAAAAATTGGAGAATTTCTAAAAAATTTTGTTTTTAGTGCCTTTTAAGACTGAAAAATCGAGTTTGAAACTATTTCTAATAGTAAAAGTTAAATTTCAGTCTCATCAGTAATGAAAGTAAAAAATTTTGGCACTAAATGCTACGATATTAGTCTAGAACACTAATTTTTAGAATTGAATTAGTTCGAAAATTTAATTTGTACTGTTACCAGTGTTTAATTGAATTCTAGACTTGTTTTAATCCAGAAACTTGAGTTGTACACCAATTACAGTCCTGAAAATAGATTTTTGGACTCTCTTTAGTCTTAGTAAAGTCATTTTCTAAAAAATTTAACTCCGGACTGTTTTTAGTTTTTGAAATCTAGTTGACCACCTTCGGACGTTGATGTCCAACACCCTTTCCAGCGTTTTGGAGGTCTGCCTTGGGTGCGTTTTCCGACAGGATTGTTTGTTTTTGCCATTTTTACAAGTCTGTTGTCTTTTGTCAATTCTGTTTTGGTGTTTATTCCAGTATTTTCTTCTCTGTTTTACCCACCTTCCTATTCTTGTATCTCGCTCTGTTGTCTAAGGTCTTCGCTTCTGATTCTGTCGTGTAGTGTTTTTCCGTGTTTACTTCTTATTATTTTCATTTCAACCGTTCGCATCATTTATAATGTCTTCTGAGGTCTGATTATTGATTTATATACTCTTATTTTACTGTTTATGTTGAGGTATATATAGATTTCCATAACTTGTTATCTCAGCTTCTTAGTATTTGAACTGATTTACTTGTTCTACAATTTTCTGATCAAACTCCAGTTTGCATCTTGTTGGCAGGATGATACGAGACATTATTTGGTTTTGTCTGTGTTAATAACCATATTTAATTGTTTTGCTGATTGATTAAAGGAGTGAATGTCGTATTCAGAATCAGCAATGAGCACCGTATCATCTGCGCAGCAGACAACATTGAAGTAAGTGTTCCCCATTTTGTATCCGGCTTTTTTAGGTAGATCTCCGACAATTTTGTCCATAATCATGTTGAATATGAATGGGCTAAGTGACTCTTCCTTGTTTTATTCCCGTGCGTATTTGCACTTCTTCAGTGGTTATTATTCTCGCATTATTTTTAGTTAGTTTTCCGTTATTTGCTTCACAATGAAGATAACATTAATAATAATAATAATAATGTTTATTTACTTAGCCAAATGCTATATACAAAAACGATTAAAAAGTAAACAGTGTAAAAATATAGTACAAAATATTCAATAGAATTAAAATACCATTTACAATACAATACAATTTAAAAAAATATATAACCGATAAATCCATGAGACGACTACCCTACACGTTGGACAGCACATATTTCCTCAACATTGTACTAAAATTTTTAAAATTATCACAGTTTTTCAAATCATTTGGTAGCTTATTGTACTCAGATAGTCCTCCACATAAGACGGAGTTTGACATTTGGTTTGATCGATACCTATCAACTAAGATAAAATCGTTACAATTTTTTGTTTGATAATTATGAACGTCCTTAAAATATGTTACTTTATCACAGATATAGGCAGGTAGTAATTTATTTCTTAATTTATAGAGAAAAACATAGACATCATAGATAATTCCTTGTTTAACCGACATGACATTGGTAACACTCGACATCAACTTTACAGGAGTGTATCTGTTACAATTTAAAATTGTTCTTAATGCTCTATTTTGAATTACTGGAAATTCATTTATTTTGTAGTTTGGTAAATTGTATAACAATGCAGAACAAAATTTAAGATACGGTGCCGCCAGACAGTTATACATAAGATATTTGGTATACATAGAAAGATTTCTGCCAACTCTATAAATAAATCCAACTCTTTGTGAAAATTTTCTCATGATATAGTCAGCATGCGGACGAAAAGTTAGTTCAGAATCCAACATAACTCCAAGATATTTAATTCTACTTTCATGTATTAACCTGTCGTTGTTGATTTTAATGTTTATGTTTTCTATATGAAGACTACGCAACATATATTTTTCCCCTAATGGTAGACCTGTTTTTTCGAAAACCTTCCTGTTCTTCGCGAATTTGTTTAGTTTTGTTTATTTCCTCTAACCAAGTCCTAGTGAAAGCTTTGAGGATGGTGTTGAGAAGCGTTATTCCATGGATAATTGTTCGGGATTGTTTTCTGGACATTTTTGTTCTATTTGTCTCTGAAGAAAATTAATATTTCTTTTTGTAGGTTGTCTCCCCCGTATTTTAACATTTCACTTGTTATCTCGTCAGGTCCTGGGCTTTTTCGATTTTTAAGACGTTGTCTCTCTTGAATGTCCATTCTATCTCATTGTCGTCTTCTTGGTCTGCTTCTGTTAGTAGTTGTTCAATTCCCTCATTTATATAGGTTTTCGAAATATAACTTCCATTCTTCCGGAAATCTTCAGGATTTGGAAAATCCGAGTGCGTAGCGGAAATAAATTAGCACTATATCAGAAATAAAATCTAAGGGGAAAAACAATAATTTCTCGCTAAGGGCCACCCGAGCCGGATATTTGCGACATAATTTGCCGATAAGTCGATATATTTTCGCAGTAAGCGATATAACGTGGCACATAGGAAGAACGACGGTTTTTCCCCGTTCCCTCGGGACTTCATCAGTGGCAAGCAAATTAACCTCGAATCCATCGGGACGCATAACTTCACCCCGTCTCATCCTTTTTGGGGTTCGCCCTGCACATGTCTGTCAACTTATGCTGACGTTAACTGTTTATGGCGTAGACGTGTTTGAGTAACGAACATTTTAACCCCACAAATCACTGAAATGCAACATTTTAAATATTTCATTGTGGCGCGCCCCAATAAAAATTTTGGGCCTCTCTCCTGTAAGTGATTTATTAATGCGCGTTTGAAAGCGTTTAACCCCCTCGTTTATGTGTACAACTGAAAAATCGCTAAATTATTCACAGGGCGAGGCCCATTGTCCGGTGGGGTAAAATGAACCAGTAAAACTGCATATTTCACTTCTAATTTATGCGTTTCGGCATACGAAATGCACCAACGTCAAGTGCGTTCGGTTTTTCGATCGATGCAATGCGTGCGTGTACTATCAAACGACCCCGGCATTTTTCCTTTAAATAAACTCTCACTGCATGACGCTGTAAAAACTTTATTTGTGTTCAATGCTGAAAATCTACCACAAGACTCGATAAAGGTTATTGTGAAATCCAAAAAATATTCTTGCGAAAATTGGCCAAATTTTTCATTTTTTACTACATACTCTGTATACTCGGATCCGTGGCAAATTTCAAAAAGATCATTTAGGTCATCAAGAAGAGAAAGAAAATGCCTTTAAATCTTCAAAAAAATTATTAAAATCGAGTGACTCAATTTGAAGATACAGCCGCTCAAAAAAGACCAAAAATGTTGCTGTCCCATTCTTTTTGACGAGCAGTTTAGTCAACTGATTAATGGAAGATGATTCAGATGACGTTCAAAAACAATCCATAAAATTCGTGAAATTTTTCCTGTAATTGTAAAAGTTACCCTGAACGTTGTCTGAAGCTTTGTTATTCTGTTTCCTGCTGAAACTTTCACCTTGTATATCTCTGAAACTGTACCCTTTTTGTACTGCATATAGTAGACCATAACTGAACTGACCAAAGCTTAGCCTAATGGCAATATACAGAGTGTCCTATTTGAAATAACGCTTTTGCCGTTTGATGGTATTTCCTGTTGAAGCTTTCACCATGTATACTTCTGGAACTGTAATAGTTACTTATCTAACAAATGCGGAAAGTCGAATGAGTGAGCATTTATAGAGCAGGAAGCGTATGCTTTTTTTCTATGACTGTTTAATAATATGCTTATTACTCTTTAATTTTGAATAGATAATAGCACTCCATTACCTACCTGTGAGTAAAGAGTCATTACTCACTGGTTCAGTCCAACATGAATGTAACGTTTGCTTCTTCATTTGTCAAATTTAAAATATTAACTTTCTTGTGCCGACGTAGAAGCAGGGAGGTAAAATTTCCGGAAAATTAAATTAATGGAAATTTTTTCCGAAAATTTCCTGCAATTTTTTGGACAAATTAGAAAATTTGAAAATTCAAAAATAATTCGTTATTTAAGTAGTTGTTCGAAACATCTAATAATAGTCCAAATTAAGGTTTAATGGACTTTTAATCATTAAATTTAGACGTCTTAAGTTATCTATTTAGAATACATGACAAATTTAACAATGGTAATGACAAGTTTGACAGTTATTTTCCTTGTTCAGAAAAATTTTCCTTTTATACCTTCATCAGTGCAGTTTTGGCATTTGTAAAATTTTGTTATGTGTTATTGACTAAGTTTTAGTCTTTTTAAATAAGACAACCGTCAAAATCCTCTCCACAAAGCTGTAAAACCACAAAACAGTTTTAAAATCCAGTAAAGTCAGTATAAACAGTACTAAACGTATTTTATAGGTTTATGAGTGGAATTTTGACAGTTATGACATTTTTTCATCAGTAACAGTTGGGTCCTAAACCTGGAAATTGTCAAATTCAATCCCATGAAGGTACAAAACATTGAAACATCTTTGGAAAGTAACAAAATTAGTTTGATTTTGGTTCAATGCATTTTATACCTTAATCAATGCATTTTTTGCATTTGTAACGTTTGGTTGTCTGTTTCTGACTTAATTTTAGGTTATTTTAAATAAGACCACCGTCAAAATCTTCTTCATAAAGCTGTAAAACCAGAAAACACTCCAAAAGCCAGTAAAATCAGTATAAACAGTATCAAACGCATTATATAGCTTTATGAGTGGATTTTTGACAGTTATGTCATTTGGCCGTCAGTTACAGTTCTCTCCTGAACCTAAAAACTGTCAAATTGGATCCCATAGAGGTACAAAACAACGAAACATACCTGAAAAATAACAAAATCAGTTCGATTTTGGTTGAATGCATTTTATACCTTAATCAATGCATTTTTGGCATTTATAAAACTTCGTTATGTGTTATTGACTAAATTTTAGTCTTTTTAAATCAGACAACCGTCAAAATCCTCTCCACAAAGCTGTAAAACCACAAAACACTCTTAAAATCAAGTAAAATCAGTATAAACAGTACCAAACGTATTTTATAGGTTTATGAGTGGAATTTTGACAGTAATGACATTTTTCCATCAGTAACAGTTAGGTCCTAAACCTGGAAATTGTCAAATTCAATTCCATGAAGGTACAAAACATTGAAACATCTTTGGAAAGTAACAAAATTAGTTTGATTTTGGTTCAATGCATTTTATACCTTAATCAATGCATTTTTTGCATTTGTAACGTTTGGTTGTCTGTTTCTGACTTACTTTTAGTCTATTTTTAAATATGACAATCGTCAAAATCCTCTATAAACAGTATCAAACGCAAAATTTATGAGTGGATTTTTGACAGTTATGTCATTTGGCCGTCAGTTACAGTTCTCTCCTGAACCTAAAATATGACAATCGGCAAAATCCTCTCCAAAAAGCTGTAAAACTACAACATTCTCTTAAAATCCAGTAAAATCAGTATAAACAGTACCAAACGTGTATTATAGCTTTATGTTATATTTATTTTATACCTTCATCAGTCCTTTTTTGGCACTTGTTACTTTGGTTGTCTGTTTCGGACTTAATTTGAGTCTTTTTAAATATGACAACCGTCAAAATTCTCTTCATAAAGCTATAAAACCACAAAACCCTCTTAAAATCAATTAAAATCAGTATAAACAGTACTAAACGTATTTTATAGGTTTATGAGTGGAATTTTGACAGTTATGACATTTTTCCATCAGTAACAGTTGGGTCCTAAACCTGGAAACTGTCAAATTCAATCCCATGGAGGTGCAAAACAACGAAACATTTTTGAAAAGTAACAAAATTAGTTTGATTTTGGTTGAATGCATTTTATACCTTTATCAGTGCAGTTTTGGCATTTGTAACAACTGGTTGTCTGTTTCTGACTTAATTTTAGCTTATTTTAAATATAACAACCGTCAAAATCCTCTCCACAAAGCTGTCAAACCACAAAACAGTTTTAAAATCCAGTAAAGTCAGTATAAACAGCACTAAACGTATTTTATAGGTTTATGAGTGGAATTTTGACAGTTATGACATTTTTCCATCAGTAACAGTTGGGTCCTATACCTGGAAACTGTCAAATTCAATCCCATGGAGGTACGAAATAACGAAACATCTCTGAAAAGTAGCGAAATCAGATTGACTTTGGTTAAATGCATTTTATACCTTCATCAGTGCAGGTTTGGCACTTGTAACATTTGGTTGTCTGGTTCTGAATTAATTTTAGTCTATTTTTAAATATGACAACCGTCAAAATCCTCTCCAAAAAGCTGTAAAGCTACAACATTCTTTTAAAATCCCGTAAAATCAGTATAAACAGTACCAAAGGTATTTTATAGCTTTATTCGTGGAATTTTGACAGTTATGATATTTGGCCCTCAGTTACAGTTTTGTCCTAAACCTTGGAAACTGTCAAATTCAATCCCATGGAGGTACAAAACAACGAAACATCTCTGAAAAGTAGCGAATACAGTTTGGCTTTGGTTAAATGCATTTTATACATTCATCAGTGCAGTTTTGGTATTTGTTGTCTGTTTCTGACTTAATTTTAGCTTATTTTAAATAAGACAACCGTCAAAATCCTCTTCATAAAGCTGCAAAACCAGAAAACACCCTTAAAATCAAGTAAAATCAGTATAAACAGTACTAAAACGTATTTTATAGTTTTGTGAGTGAAATTTTGACAGTTATGACATTTGGCCTGTCAAATTCAATCCCATGGAGGGACAAAACAACGAAACATTCTTGAAAAATGTAGAAATATTGGGCTTAAAGGACAGATACAATCCTTCTATTTAACAACTTTTAAATTCAAGAAAAATCAAAGAAGACAAGATCAACAGAGAAGTACAGAAAAATAAAAACAGCTAACATCTGACTGTCAGACAGACAGACACGTCACAAAACATTTAGGTTAAGTTTACTCTTAAACTTAACTAGGAATGGGCAAACTTAAAGGGAAACGATTGCTAAATCCAACAAAAAGTAACGAAATCAGTCAATTTACGTTGATTTTTGCAATAATTGCTGTCAAATCGTCCGGTATACCAAACCGAACCAGATTTAGGTCCGAATGTACAATCACAGTTCAAAGACTAGTTCAGTTGAACTGTCACTGGTACTTAAACTTTTCCATATGAATTGCATTGCTGTCAAAGTGACGTTTCTGACTTGAACCACTGTTATACAACTGGGCCTTATCAGATGACGGGAATTGTTAAATTGACAGCAGATATAAACTTCATCTTGATAGGAAATAGCTATAACTACATGCTCGTTGAATAATACGTCAATTACACCAAATCTAATGAGCGTGTTTAAAACTCTTTAATCCAGTTAATATCCAAAAATAAATAAAAAAATAGTTAAAATGGTTACTAAGTACATTATTCGATGTAGCTTGCGACTTTAATCGGCTAATAATTTACCTCGAAGCTCTTTTACGAAGAAACCTTTTGAACTTAATTCAATCGATACGGGCGGCGCACCGAACTGAAATATCGATGCAATTAAAGTACGCGCTCCCGCAAAATATCAAAGACTTTTTCCGAAATTGATGCCGGAATTAAATTAATTTATTCCTTGGCAAGTCGATTTGAAAAGAGTTGGAAACCGATACACCAGAATTGCTGTTATTTTTAGTTTGGTCTTAACATACTTGCCACTAAGTCGGTAAACGTTTAGAGCATTTCAAATGTGCAATATTTCAGTCTTGAAGGCAAAAAAAAAATAAATAAAATCAAAAGAAAATCGTAAATTTTGACTTAACGAGACTAGATAAACTATACGGCCAGAAACGCTTTAGTTTTCGATGCATAACTTCTGGTCAAGCATGGTGGTAAATCTGCCTGACCTGGTTATAAAACCTATTTAAAATTCATTGATTTGATTTTCTAATTTTATCTATAATCCATATAACCTGGTAGGTGGAATCGAGATTGCAAACGAAATTAACGTCGACGTGGGAATTTCAGGTAATAAATCGAAGTGTTGCACGTAGGCAACATATAAACTAATAAAATCATCACTGGGAGAGAAAAACGAGCTGAAATTTATCACCGACAAACACCAGAAACAGATTTCGGAACAAAACGACCTGGTTGATGGCAGGACGATCGTACTCGAACCCTCAAAGTAAACACTGAAATAGTTTACTCCGGAAATTTTTAAAAGTCGTAAAACTTGAGATTTTGCACCAATGCGGTTTATTTATTTGAACACCGAGTACATTAGACTGCTTGGGAAATGCGTGTGGAATAAACCTGGTGAATTATTAGCTAGATAATGATTTTTCAAATTAATGTTTCCGGTCAGTACTAAAGTTTTGAAAAATGATACTTTCGTATACTGTACATCTACAGGGTGGTCCAGTTTTAAATGTCAATAATTCACCATTCTATAGCCCATCAAAAAATAAGTTAACATACATATTATGTCATTTTCTTGAAAAATGCTTTCCAAGGAAAATACAGTCCATAAATGTTCAGCTTCTTGTCATAACTGTCAGACCGCTGGAGCAATTTTAATCAAATTTAGAACAAATACATATGAAATTAATACTTCCATTAATCGAAACTGTCCAGTGGTGTAAATACAGAATAATGGTTTTCATTTTTCTGCCTTATATTCTATGTCACTGGATATTTTTCAAAATTTTCAGTTTTTTTTACTTTTTCAATTTGACAAAATAAGTATCTCTTACAAAACACTGATTTGAAATTTTGTTTACGAAAAAATTGAGTAATTACGTTTAAAGACCCAAAACCAACCCAACCCAACATAAAAATTGTCTTGAAAATGGTGAAAATTGACTTAAGAAGCTTAAAAAATGTCTTTGTAGCCAGTTTTCACAGTTTCCAGACAAATTGAAAGACTTTAGTTTTGAAAATTGACTTAGAAACCAGTAAATTTACTTTAAAACTGTGAAAATTTACTTGAGAGGCTTAAAAACTGTCTTTGTAGTCAGATAAGTTGAAAAACTTGTGAAAACTGACTTGTAGCCATGAAAAACTACTTTAACTAAAATTTTTTACAACACATTCACACATTTCAACCTTGAAATGTGACATGGACACCAAAAAGTGACTCTGAACTAATGAAAAGTGACATCAAAAGCTTAAATTTTGCATTTGAAGTAAGTTTTCATAACTTGAAAATACATTTCAATATTTTAGCCTTGAAAATAGTCTTAAATACAGGATATTTATATTAGATTCATGAAAATTGACTTAAAGACTAACTTCAGGTTTTTTTTACTTTGCTTTTCATTTTCTGAGAACTCTGGGCCATTAGGGCTTTAAAACTGCTTTCAGCTTGGGAAATTGAGTTTTAGGCTTATCTTCACCAAGTTTTTGACATAGCAGACTTAAAAAAACTATTTTTACATTTTTCGTAGGCTTAATTATGCCATTTCATGCTTTGTCAGTATTAATTTGACTTCTAGACGCTTCACTGTGCTTTAAGACTGAAAAATCGAATTTTAAACTATTTTTTATAGTAAAAGTTAAGTTTCAGACTCTTCATTGATGAAAGTAAACAATTTTGGCATTAAATGCTACGATATTAGTCTTAAACTTTAATTTTTAGAATAAAATTAGTCTGACTGTCTGACAGTTGTAGCAAAAAAACGATTTTCAAAACTGAATTTTGAAGGTCTGTGTTTTCCTTAGGAAGCGTTCTCAGGAAAATGACATAATGCGTGTCAACTTATTTTTTGATGGGCTATCGATTGGGGAATTATTGACATTTAAAACTGGACCACCCTGTATATAATTTTGTACCGGGTGACCCAATAAGACTGTTCCTCGACCATATCTCGGGAACCGTTCGTCGTATGATTTTGGGGTAAAAGTTCTAAAAATGACCACCAGAGGCCGTAAATGCCATCTTAAATTTTTAAATTGCATTTTCTATAAATTTTGCACAATAAACTAGAGTTTTTTTTTCTTCATTTTTAAAGCGAACCAATTTATCTATCATTTTCGTAAAAAAAAAATTTCTGTTATTTCAAAAACAAAGATGGCGTGAGGTGTTCAATTGTTTTTGCAATAACCTGCTTTAACTTCTTAACGGTTTGACCAATTTTCACAAATTCGGTATTGCTGAAAAGAGCATTTCTTGGGCAATAAGAATCAACCAAAATATAGTTAATTTAGTTGAAATTTTCTGCGCCAGCGGGCTACTTTTGACACCATGACTCAAATTGCAAAAAAAAAATAAAAAAAAAAACAAATGGAATGATATGACTTTTTCTTTATGAAAATGTAGCCAAATAACATCCAAATAGGTCAGTGAAAACCGTTTTTAAAATTCTCGTTCCTAACCTGAAATATTGAGAAAATGAGATTATGAGATATGGTCGAGGAACAGTCTTATTGGGTCACCCGGTACATTACTAATGCTAACATTTTAGAAATTAAAAAAACTTAAAAAAGCGCAAACTGGTAGAATTTTTATACTGGTAGGAGGAACTAAAATCACCATATTTTGATTGTAGGGTGTGATTTTGGGCAAAGGGGACCACATGACTAAAATATGGCAATTCTAGTTTTCCCGATCTGGCGAAAATGGCGTTTTCTTTTAGAGATGTTCGAATTGAACGTTTTAAAATTGCCACCCTGTATAGCTTCAAATGGAATTCCAATCAAAACGCGGTTCTTCCGTAAAAAACAAACAATACCTGCTGTTTGAATGTAAACTTAGCAGGCGAATGCAAAATTGCCACTTTTGGCTCATTTTCTAGTTTTTTTTTTAACCTTTTTCTAGTAGCGTTTTAGTGAAATCTCTAATAGTTCCAATAAAAAAGGTAAAAAAATTTAAAAAGCAATTTTTGTAAAAAGTACAGTTTTGGCAAATTTTTATTTTGCTCCAGAAGGGTTCCAATGCACAGCAAAGGACATATTTATACCAAAGGACCTTAATTTAGGTAAAATAAGTACAAAAAAGCACTTTAAAAATTTTAATTTTTCAAAAAATTGAAAGAATGGGGGGGTATTAAGGGTCTTTGTTTACTACTTTTTGAAATTCAATATCTCGGTAACATAAGGAGCTAGAGAGGAGGTCAGTTCTGACCCACTTTGTAGTATTTTTTATTCTTTTTCTAATGGCGTTTTAGCGAAATCTATAAGAGTTCAATTAAAAAAGTTGATATTTTTGCAAAAAGTGCAATTTTGGCAATATTTTATTTTGCTCCAGAAGGGTTCCAATGCACAGCAAAGGACATATTTATACCAAAGGACCTTAATTTAGGTAAAATAAGTACAAAAAAGCACTTTAAAAATTTTAATTTTTAACAGTTTGTTTTAAATTAAATTGTAACACGTACATTAACTGAAATTCTTTAACGATTCTAGTTGCCCAAAAAACTATATTTGTTACATATTACATTAGTGACATATTATTGGAAAATAATTAAAAAAACATTCGGATCCCTAAAATAAGCATGTTCCGTCCAATAATAATTTGAAATCCATTTGTAAAAGTGTCCCATAATCTGTTGAGCCGTGACCGTAAATAATCGAGCTAATATTGTCTTTATGATGCCTTATCGTGGAAATATATCATTAATCAAAAGTGTAGTCATAAATTTTATACACATTATCTGCAAATTTGTTTATACGTATAGAAGCCTGCAGGGCTATTTGTTATTTATTATTTATTCTGGATTTGTTTTAATGACGTTTTTAAACGCGTTAAACTAAACACGACCGTTATTATTTAAGCAACATTTTGACGTTTTGTTTATTTTTTGTGCGGTTAAGGTGCGTTTTATTCATTGCGGTTATTAATTACACGGAAACTTCCAACTTAGTGGGTGTGAAAATAAATGAGTCTAAAGTGGAAAGTTAATTAGAAGTCGCTTCTCAATAGAACACTATCAACACACCTATCAAAATAGAGCGATAGCCTACAAACGTCTTATCCCGTATGCATATCCCTAATTAGCGCTCGGGAGTGTTCTTAATTCCATAAACAACTCTCTCCTCTTGGAACGATGCCGTTTTGTTTTTTTTTTTTTGGGAAAAGCGTCGAGATCCGAGAACAGACAGACGGAACCGTAAAGGGAATTAGCATCTTCTCTAATTAGCGGGACGCTTTCTGAAGAAAATATTTCTGCCTTTCGAGTGGTTAACAAGTTTCAATTTAACTATACTCGATGTTCGTTTGAGCAGTTTAAAACAATTTTCGCATTTGCCTGCTTAAGTTTACATTCAGACAGCAGGTATTGTTTGTTTTTCACGAATAACCGCGTTTTGATTGGAATTCCATGGTAAATTATTATATTGATGTTGCAGTTTTGTTAGAAAGTCCCGGCCTGTTACAAAGTGACTAGGAAAATTAAAAATAGTTAATAAACAACCTGATGATTTGATAGTTGATTTTGTTGTAATTTTTCATTTTTTCCATCTCGATTTTACAACCTGTATTAAAGCAATACAGGGGTGTCAATTTTAAAACGTTCAAAAAAAAGACCCCTAATAATTTTTTTCCTCTTGGAGCAAAATAAAATATTGCCAAAATTGCACTTTTTGCAAAAAAATGTCATTTTTTTTCCATTTTTGAATGATTGAACTTTTTTAATTGAACTCTTATAGATTTCGCTAAAAACGCTATTAGAAAAGGAGGAAAGAAAAAAATACTACAAAGTGAGTCAGAGAACTGACCTCTCTAGCTCCTCATGTTACCGAGATAATTCAATTTCAAAAAGTAGTACCCCAATCAATCCCCACCAATCTTTAAATTTTTTGAAAAATTATAAATTTTAAAGTGCTTTTTTTGTACTTATTTTACCTAAATTAAGATCCTTTGGTATAAATATGTCCTTTGCTGTGCATTGGAACCCTTCTGGAGCAAAATAAAAAATTGCCAAAATTGCACTTTTTGCAAAAATGGCATTTTTTTATTTTTAAATGATTGTAACTTTTTTAATTGAACTCTTATGGATTTCGCTCAAACGCCGTTAGAAAAAGGGTAAAAAATACTATAAAATGAGCCAAAACTGGCCTCTCTAGCTCTTCATGTTACCGAGATATTGAATTTCAAAAAGTGGTAAAAAAGGGTCCTAATACCATTCTTTCAATTTTTTTGAAAAATTAAAAATTTTAAAGTGCTTTTTTTGTACTTATTTTACCTAAATTAAGGTCCTTTGGTACAAATATGTCGATTTTGCATTTGCCTGCTAAGTTTACATTCAGACAGCAGGTATTGTTTGTTTTTCACCGAATAACCGCGTTTTGATTGGAATTCCATGGTAAATTATTATATTGATGTTGCAGTTTTGTTAGAAAATCCCGGCCTGTTACAAAGTGACTAGAAAACTTTTTTCCATCTCGATTTTACAACGTGTATTAAAGCTATAAAGGGTGTCAATTTTAAAACGTTGAAAAAAAGACCCCTAATAATTTTTTTCCTCTTGGAGCAAAATAAATAGTAGGTAATTGCATGCGCGGGAGAAAGACAGAAAACGAAAAAAATATCAAGTAGGCCATATTTTTAGCGCGCTGTTGCCAAACGCCGTAAGTAAGTTTGTCGAGGGTATTGAATACTTACGGCGTTTGGCAACAGCGCGCTAAAAATATGGCCTACTTGATATTTTTTTCGTTTTCTGTCTTTCTCCCGCGCATGCAATTACCTACGTTTCTCTGTCCGTTACACGGTTTTCATATGGTCGCTTTTGGATTTACCACACCTGTATAATTTTAACAAAATACACGTTTTACACAAGATTTTACTAAATGTCAGACGTGACCTTGCCATTTTGGTGGCGCAGATAAGGGGGTTTAGATAAAGACTGCATTTTGAGACTTAAAAGTTAAAAAGGCCAGTTTTGGCTCATTTTGTAGCATTTTTTATCCTCTTTCTAATGGCGTTTTAGTGAAATCTATAAGAGTTCAAATAAAAAAGTTACAATCATTCAAAAACTGAGAAAATGTAATTTTTACAAAAATGCAATTTTGGTAATTTTTTATTTTGCTCTAAGAGGGTTCCAATGCACAGCAAAGGACATATTTATACCAAAGGACCTTAAATTAGGTGAAATAAGTACAAAAAGAGCACTTTTAAATTTTTCATTTTTCAAAAAAATTGAAAGAATGGGGGAGTATTAGGGCCTTTTTTACCACTTTTTGAAATTCAATATATATGGCTCATTTTGTAGTATTTTTTACTTTTTTCTTTTTCTAATGGCGTTTTAGTGAAATCTCTAAGAGTTCAAATAAAAAAGTTACAATCATTCAAAATTGGAAAAATGTCAGTTTTTGTAAAAAGTGCAATTTTGGCAAATTTTTATTTGGCTCCAGGAGGGTTCCAATGCACAGAAAGGGCATATAAATGCCCAAAGGACCTTAAATTAGGTGAATTAAGCAGAAAAAAAGCACTTTAATAATTTTAATTTTTCAAAAAAATTAAAAGAATTGGCGGGGTATTACGGGTGTATTTTAAGTAAATAACCATAGCACAAACTATATGGCTGACTGGACTTTTTACGTTTGATAGCAAAATACTTAATTAACTATCTTTCGATGTTTTAAATGAAATTATAACAAATTTTTATTAAAGAAATTTTGACAAAAATGCTCCCACAAAATCCCAAAACTCACTGAGTCAAAACTAAAAAGTCACTAAGCTAAAAACCCAAACAGGGAAACCTTCCCATATAATCAAAACGTATAAAAGTTTTAACAAATTGCCTTCATTTGGGCTCACACCCAACGTGTGTGCGTGCTAGTTTGTTTTAATAAATAATAAGCCCCATCCCTCTCTCGAATGTCCATTAAATTAATTATTCAACGTCGTGATTTCGAGGGTGGCCGCCACTGTTAAAGGTCAACCCCCACTTCGGTTTGATAATAATTATTATAAATGACCGATAATGGCGGCTGCCCCTATTTTTCTTCGACGACGCTATCTTGAAAATTTAATCGCTTTAGAGCACACTAGATGTATATTGTTTGTTAATAAATTAATATACTTGAGTTAATTTATTTTAGTGGTTGTAAAAATTCAAAGCTGTTTTTGAAGCATACCTTGGATTATTAATGAGGAGAATTAAGACAATCTTATTAAGTTTGACAGCTTTAAATTTCTGTAAGCTATAATTTTAGGGCATTCTAATGTGGCACTTGTGATAGCCCATACTTTTTCCTAAGAAAAGTTTGTCTTGACATTTCTTTTCATTTTGTATAGTTTTTCAGATACAGCCATTTTAATACACTTGTGCGTAATTAAAAACAAAAATCTATTCTGTCCGGAATATAAAAAAAAAATAAAAATTTTCAAATTGTCACTTCAAAATGGTGACAAATTTACCAGATTTTATTGATTATGAATTAAAATAAAAAATATGTTTTCTGAAGCACATATTTTAGTGTTTGCTAGTTTTGCTAGGGGGCGCTTGTCGACCATAGTTTATATGACACTTTCGAGTTTAGTTTTATGTACTTTCCACCCTTTAAGTATCCTACAATCAATTTGGACCACCCTGTAGAAAGTAGCTTCAATATTTATTATTTGTGTTACTTATAGCGAATCCTATTGTTTCCGTGATTTGTTTTAAACTCTTTCGTTGTTTTACGACACTAGTACAAAAAAACATAATGAGTCCAATACAATAATACTTTTTTTCTAATTTTGGCATATAAAGTGACACTTTTCAAAACTGATTAGAGTGACAAAACGGTTTCGACATCACTTTATATAACTAGTTATGAAAAGTTCATTTCATCACTCCCTGTGTTTATGCATTTCCTTAGAAACATATGGGCGACATCCATCATAACAAGTCGTTGTTACAGTTTATACAAGGTGCTATGAAAGTGAATATTTGTGTTAAACCACTTTAAAAGATGGTTTTCACAGCTTTTTGGTCAAAATTAGAAAAATCATGTATGCAACACGTTTCGAAAATGTCTTATTGTGTAACTCATTCAAATTCTAGGACCTCGCTGCGCTCGCCCTACAAACATTCATTTGGTACACAAAATCGAACTTTTCGTAAACTGGTTACATAAATAGCTATTATTTACAAACTGACATACAACTGACAAAACTACTCCACACCACACCACATATTTTTCTACCTCACAGGTCTACCTTGCTGGCATAACCCAACATTTTCTCCCCTTTTACTCAATGTTACGACGGTATGTTCTAACACCAGACAACTCCCGATAATCGACATCTTTGCGGATGATGCGCTGTGGCCTAGACTCTGGAGCTGTATTGCCAGAATCACAATCTTTCAAACCATCATCAGGATGAAGCGTTGATGTGTTAACTTCTTGAAATACTTCTTCAGAACAACTGTTTCCTAAGTCTTCGACTCACTGTCATTCACTACTTCATTGCCATTAGAATTGGATTTTATGCACTTTAGCTGAAGATTATCCAGTTGAGTCTTGTCCTCTTCTTCACTTCCTGAAACGGTAGGGAGGGTTGTCTACTTGGATGTCGTTTCCACAGTTGGTTAAAATGGCGAGTAATGGTGGTATCATCAATATCCACCATTGCTAAAGCCGGACCAAAAATATTGCGAATAACCCCATTTACCCGCTCACCATTCCAAAGTTCTACCATTACATTTTCCCCTTGTTCAAAGTGACGATGACGTGCTCCATGGCGACGATCAAATTGTCTTCATCACTGTGTGTCAGAGTTGAAACCAAACTGTATTTTTTCTAAGAAGATCTTCAAGCGGTTTCTTCGTGCGATGTAGATCAGCTACGAATGTGCCATAATAGTTTATCATTCCCAGGAATGATTGGATTGGTCTTTCTGATCCTGAGGTCTTTGTAAACTATCTAAAGCTTCAATTCGTGCTGGATCCGCCTTTATTCCAACTTTGTCCACTATGAATCCTAAATATTTGACACTTTCGGTTTTGTATTTGCACTTTTCCACTTGAAGACGGAAAACCCCAATTATTTCAGCTTCTCCAACACCCGCCGTAATGGATGATCATGAATCTCTTCATCCGGTGCAATAACTAGGACTAAAGGTTTGAGTCCGAATACCACTATTGGAAAAGTACTCGATAAGTTGCAATGGTGGTCAATTTCTTCGATTAATAATTACGTTTCATTACAAAAACTCAAAGTGAAAAAGAATCATTACCATGCTAGTCGTAGAGGAAAAGTAACTTAATTATGTAATTACTTTATATTAACGTTAGAGACGTAAAAAAACACTGGAACAAACACATTTTTTTCGGAAAAAAAAAAACACTCTAGACACCAAACAGCCATTACGGAATCGCTTACATAATTAGTCACGTGATTGGAATTCTAATTAACTTTCAAAGGCCGACGACGATCCCGAAGCAATTTTGGCAGCGACGAGTGCGGGACTCGGGGAAAAAAATTACCGGGATTAATTAACATTATGTAAAACAAAGTCCAGGGGCATAATTGAAAATGCCCGTCAGCATGTTCCCGGCCGAGAAGTGACGTTAATGAGGGTCCTAAAACCACGTCCCAAGGACCATTTTTTAAACTACTCTTACGGGCACCCTAAATTTGTGTTAGTAGCTTTTCTCTCGGTCACTTTCGATTGATTAAAATTACTCTCGCTATGTCCGTTTTTCCAACATTGGCTAACTTGAGTTTAAGACTTTTAGATGAGTTTAGACGGTGTTATTTTATACCTGATCGGACACATTCAAACTCAACTTTGCTTAAGTTGTAGTTAAAATCGACTTGGAATTGTCAGGGAAATGGGCATTAANTTTNGTTNTCTCCGGACNNTCATAGNCCAGATAATCTTAAGNNGGATGCNCGATATNATTCNAAATATCAACGTANTCNGGGAANGTACNNGTCTATACATANGGNNNNAAGGCGTTCTTCAAGTNCGNATTCATCTTNTCTNGANCCTCCAAGTNAATGTTNACATATCATCNAGTGGNAGNGAAGGNAAACGNTANCCTNGGACACTNNACCGGAAANNGTCNNCCAGTTNGGTATGATNCNCNTNATGGGTNTATGTNGTCGGCNAATAGCGCTACCGATAAAGGGGCCNTAGAATAAATATCGCNNNGNTANNAGNTTCNCANTTTNATTCCAGGGGTNANTAGAATCCGTGCNCTAAGCCCNNGGGTGGANNATACGTCCCTGNNCANCCNTCNGNANACCAGNACGCAATCGATGGGCANGGNANATCCACTTCGAAATCNAGTNAAGTCCCGAGTATTGGCAAGGGTTGATTTTAATACATAAANTTTATAGAGATTTCTGCCAACTCTATAAATAAATCCAACTCTTTGTGAAAATTTTCTCATGATATAGTCAGCATGCGGACGAAAAGTTAGTTCAGAATCCAACATAACTCCAAGATATTTAATCTACTTTCAAGTATTAACCTGTCGTTGTTGATTTTAATGTTTATGTTTTCTATATGAAGACTACGCAACATATATTTTTCCCTAATGGTAGACCTGTTTTTTCGAAAACCTTCCTGTTCTTCGCGAATTTGTTTAGTTTTGTTTATTTCCTCTAACCAAGTCCTAGTGAAAGCTTTGAGGATGGTGTTGAGAAGCGTTATTCCATGGATAATTGTCCGGGATTGTTTTTCTGGACATTTTTGTTCTATTTGTCTCTGAAGAAAATTAATATTTCTTAATATTTCTTTTTGTAAGTTGTCTCCCCCGTATTTTAACATTTCACTTGTTATCGTCTCTCTTGAATGTCAATTCTATGTCATTGTCGTCTTCTTGGTCTGCTTCTGTTAGTAGTTGTTCAATTCCTTCATTTATATAGGTTTTTGAAATATAACTTCTATTCTTCCGGAAATCTTCGGGATTTGGAAAATCCGAGTGCGTAGCGGAAATAAATTAGCACTATATCAGAAATAAAATCTAAGGGGAAAAACAATAATTTCTCGCTAAGGGCCACCCGAGCCGGATATTTGCGACATAATTTGCCGATAAGTCGATATATTTTCGCAGTAAGCGATATAACGTGGCACATAGGAAGAACGACGGTTTTTCCCCGTTCCCTCGGGACTTCATCAGTGGCAAGCAAATTAACCTCGAATCCATCGGGACGCATAACTTCACCCCCGTCTCATCCTTTTTGGGGTTCGCCCTGCACATGTCTGTCAACTTATGCTGACGTTAACTGTTTATGGCGTAGACGTGTTTGAGTAACGAACATTTTAACCCCACAAATCACTGAAATGCAACATTTTAAATATTTCATTGTGGCGCGCCCCAATAAAAATTTTGGGCCTCTCTCCTGTAAGTGATTTATTAATGCGCGTTTGAAAGCGTTTAACCCCCTCGTTTATGTGTACAACTGAAAAATCGCTAAATTATTCACAGGGCGAGGCCCATTGTCCGGTGGGGTAAAATGAACCAGTAAAACTGCATATTTCACTTCTAATTTATGCGTTTCGGCATACGAAATGCACCAACGTCAAGTGCGTTCGGTTTTTCGATCGATGCAATGCGTGCGTGTACTATCAAACGACCCCGGCATTTTTCCTTTAAATAAACTCTCACTGCATGACGCTGTAAAAACTTTATTTGTGTTAAATGCTGAAAATCTACCACAAGACTCAATAAAGGTTATTGTGAAATCCAAAAAATATTTTTGCGGAAAATGGCCAAATTTTTAATTTTTTACTACACACCCTGTATACTCGGATCCGTGGCAAATTTCAAAAAGATCATTTAGGTCATCAGGAAGAGAAAGAAAATGCCTTTAAATCCTCACAAAAAAATAGTGAAATCGAGTAAATCAATTTGAAGAAACAGCCGTTTGCTGTCCCTGTAACTGATTAATGGAAGATGTTGAAAAAACGAAAACAATACATAACATTTTTCCTGCCAATTTTAAAAGTCACCCTGAACGTTGTCTGAAGTTTTGTTATTCTGTTTCCTGTTGAAACTTTCACCTTGTATATCTCTGAAACTGTACCCTTTTTGTACTGCATATAGTAGATCATGACTGAACTGACCAAAGCTTAGCCTAATTATGGCAATATACAGAGTGTCCTATTTGAAATAACGCTTTTGCCGTTTGATGCAATTTCCTGTTGAAGTTTTCACCATGTATACTTCTGGAACTGTAATAGTTACTTATCTAACAAATGCGAAAAGTCGAATGAGTAAGCATTTATAGAGCAGGAAGCGTATGCTTTTTTTCTATAACTTTTTAATAATATGCTTATTACTCACTAGTTTCGAATAGATAATAACACCCCATTACCATTACCTGTGAGTAATGTAATTACTCACTGGTTCAGTCCAACCGCGGACACAAAATTAGAATGAGGTAACAGTTCATAAAAACATAAACATGAATATAACGTTTGCTTCTTCATTTGTCAAATTTAAAATATTTCACTTTCCTGTGCCGGTAAAATTTCCGGAAAATTAAATTAATGGAAATTTTTTCCGAAAATTTCCTGCAATTTTTTGTAAAAATTGGTAAATTTAAAAGTTCAAAAAATAATTCGTTTTTTAAGTAGTTGTACGAAACATCTAATAATAATCCAAATTAAGGTTTAATGGACTTTTAATCATTAAATTTAGACGTATTAAGTTATTTAATTAGAATACATGACAAATTTAACAATGGTAATGACAAGTTTGACAGTTATTCTCCCTATTCAGAAAAAATTTCCTTTTATACCTTCATCAGTGCAGTTTTGGCATTTGTAACATTTTTTTGCGTGTTTCTGACTTAATTTTAGTCTATTTTTAAATATGACTACCGTCAAAATCCTCTCCACAACGCTGTAAAACCACAAAACAGTTTTAAAATCCAGTAAAGTCAGTATAAACCGTACTAAACGTATTTTATAGGTTTATGAGTGGAATTTTGACAGTTATGACATTTTTCCATCAGTAACAGTTGGGTCCTAAACCTGGAAACTGTCAAATTCAATTCCATGAAGGTGCAAAACAACGAAACATACCTGAAAAGTAGCGAAATCAGTTTGGCTTTGGTTAAATGCATTTTATACCTTCATCAGTGCAGTTTTTGCATTTGTAACGTTTGGTTGTCTGTTTCTGACTTAATTTTAGCTTATTTTAAATAAGACAACCGTCAAAATCCTCTTTCATAAAGCTGTAAAAAAAGAAAACACTCCAAAAGCCAGTAAAATCAGTATAAACAGTATCAAACGCATTATATAGTTTTATGAGTGGATTTTTGACAGTTATGTCATTTGGCCGTCAGTTACAGTTCTCTCCTAAACCTGAAAACTGTCAAATTGGATCCCATAGAGGTACAAAACAACGAAACATACCTGAAAAATAACAAAATGAGTTTGATTTTGGTTGAATGCATTTTATACCTTAATCAATGCATTTTTGGCATTTATAAAACTTTGTTATGTGTTATTGACTACATTTTAGTCTTTTAAATATGACAACCGTCAAAATCCTCTCCACAAAGCTGTAAAACCACAAAACAGTTTTAAAATCCAGTAAAGTCAGTATAAACCGTACTAAACGTATTTTATAGTTTATGAGTGGAATTTTGACAGTTATGACATTTTTTCATCAGTAACAGTTGGGCCCTAAACCTGGAAACTGTCAAATTCAATTCCATAAAGGTACAAAACAACGAAACATCTCTGAAAAGTAGCGAATACAGTTTGGCTTTGGTTAAATGCATTTTATACATTCATTAGTGCAATTTTGGCATTTGTTGTCTGTTTCTGACTTAATTTTAGCTTATTTTAAATAAGACAACCGTCAAAATCCTCTTCATAAAGCTGCAAAACCAGAAAACACCCTTAAAATCAAGTAAAATCAGTATAAACCGTACCAAAACGTATTTTATAGTTTTGTGAGTGAAATTTTGACAGTTATGACATTTGGCCTGTCAAATTCAATCCCATAGGGGGACAAAACAACGAAACATTCTTGAAAAGTGTAGAAATATTGGGCTTAAAGGACTGATACAATCTTTTTACTTAACAACTTTTATATTCAAGAAAAATCAAAGAAGACAAGATAAACAGAGAAGTACAGAAAAAACAGCTAACATCTGACTGTTAGACAGACACGTCACAAAACATTTAGGTTAAGTTTACTCCTAAACTTAACTAGGAATGGGCAAACTTAAAGGGAAACGATTGCTAAATCCAACAAAAAGTAACGAAATCAGTCAATTTACGTTGATTTTTGCAATAATTGCTGTCAAATCGTTCGGTATACCAAACCGAACCAGATTTAGGTCCGGTTGTACAGGGTGTTGCATTTTCGATTGGGTACAGAGAAAACGGAAATAGATAGAAAAAAAGTAGCATACGTGTTCTGATCTCTTTTTCTGAGCTGAGATGATTGGCGAAAAGTGGACGGCGCAAACTTCTTTTGTTTCAAAGATACGGGGGGTTTTCGAAAATTGGTATTTTTGGAACCTCTTCTGTATTTCAGTTGCTCTTAAAGTTATCAAAAAAGGAAGAACGGTTCTTGGTAGTAGTTTTCATGTAGAATCCAATGGCGTAGTCAGTTTTTTTCTATTCCGTTTAGTTTCTGACATATGACAGTAAGTTATATTTTTTTAAATGGAACACCCTATATATTTTTAGTTCATTTAATTCTGATGATCTTTACTTTTTCAACGGTGTATTAAAACATATAAGTTGGTAAACGTTAATCTTGGTAATTAGAAAAAAAGCGTTTCCTTAACAAAAAAGTGCTAAATAATATGTATAAAAATACCCACAGTCGAAACAAAATTTGGCTATGTTTTTATTAACATGTTACATGTCGTTTGTAAACAGTTTTTTCAACTTCTACCTTAAAAATAGTAGAAAATAGAAATGGCCACTTTTCTTATTAAAGTGACGGTAGAACTGTTTGTAACTTAGATTTTTAATAAGATTTATTAAAAATATTTAATTTTCTGATGTGTTAGTTTATATGATTTTCAATTTTGTTTGGTATTTTAGATATTGGCTTTTTTTTAGCTTAGCAAAGATCTTTTTTTAAAATACCAGGATTAACCTCTACAAACTTATATGTTGTAATACACCGTTGAAAAGGTAAAAATCAACAGAATTAAATGACGTAAAAAAATATAGGATGTTCCCTTTAAAAAAATGTAACTTACTGTCATATGTCAGAAACTAATCGGAATAGAAAAAAACTGACTACGCCATTGGATTCTACATGAAAACTTCTACCGGGAACCGTTCTTCATTTTTTGATAACTTTATGAGCAACTGAAATACAGAAGAGGTTCAAAAATTACCAATTTTCGAAAACCCCCCGTATCTTTGAAACAAAAGAAGTTTGCGCCGCCCACTTTTCGCCAATCATCTCAGCTCAGAAAAAGAGATCAGAACATGTATGCTACTTTTTTTTCTATATATTACCGTTTTCTCTGTACCCCGTAAAACCATCGAAAATGCAGCACCCTGTACAATCACAGTTCAAAGACTAGTTCAGTTGAACTGGGACTGGTACTTAAACTTTTCCATATGAATTGCATTGCTGTCAAAGTGACGTTTCTGACTTGAACCAAGGTTGAACCACTGTTGTACAACTGGGCCTTAGCAGATGACAGGAATTGTTACATTGACCGCAGATATAAACTTCATCTTCATAGGAAATAGCTATTATTACATGCTGCGTTGAATAATATACTATTTTTCAACAACAACGTTGAAGAATACTTCAATTACCAGCAACACCAAATCTAATGAGCGTGTTTAAAACTCTTTAATCCAGTTAATATCCAAAAATAAATAAAAAAATAGTTAAAATGGTTACTAAGTACATTATTCGATGTAGCTTGCGACTTTAATCGGCTAATAATTTACCTCGAAGCTCTTTTACGAAGAAACCTTTTGAACTTAATTCAATCGATACGGGCGGCGCACCGAACTGAAATATCGATGCAATTAAAGTACGCGCTCCCGCAAAATATCAAAGACTTTTTCCGAAATTGATGCCGGAATTAAATTAATTTATTCCTTGGCAAGTCGATTTGAAAAGAGTTGGAAACCGATACACCAGAATTGCTGTTATTTTTAGTTTGGTCTTAACATACTTGCCACTAAGTCGGTAAACGTTTAGAGCATTTCAAATGTGCAATATTTCAGTCTTGAAGGCAAAAAAAAATAAATAAAATCAAAAGAAAATCGTAAATTTTGACTTAACGAGACTAGATAAACTATACGGCCAGAAACGCTTTAGTTTTCGATGCATAACTTCTGGTCAAGCATGGTGGTAAATCTGCCTGACCTGGTTATAAACCTATTTAAAATTCATTGATTTGATTTTCTAATTTTATCTATAATCCATATAACCTGGTAGGTGGAATCGAGATTGCAAACGAAATTAACGTCGACGTGGGAATTTCAGGTAATAAATCGAAGTGTTGCACGTAGGCAACATATAAACTAATAAAATCATCACTGGGAGAGAAAAACGAGCGGAAATTTATCACCGACAAACACCAGAAACAGATTTCGGAACAAAACGACCTGGTTGATGGCAGGACGATCGTACTCGAACCCTCAAAGTAAACACTGAAATAGTTTACTCCGGAAATTTTTAAAAGTCGTAAAACTTGAGATTTTGCACCAATGCGGTTTATTTATTTGAACACCGAGTACATTAGACTGCTTGGGAAATGCGTGTGGAATAAACCTGGAGAATTATTAGCTAGATAATGATTTTTCAAATTAATGTTTCCGGTCAGTACTAAAGTTTTGAAAAATGATACTTTCGTATACTGTACATCTACAGGGTGGTCCAGTTTTAAATGTCAATAATTCATCATTCTATAGCCCATCAAAAAATAAGTTAACATACATATTATGTCATTTTCTTGAAAAATGCTTCCAAGGAAAATACAGTCCATAAATGTTCAGTTTAAAAAATCAGTTTTTTGTCATAACTTACTGTCAGACCGCTGGAGCAATTTTAATCAAATTTAGAACAAATACATATGAAATTAATACTTCTATTAATCGAAACTGTCCAGTGGTGTAAATACAGAAAGATGGTTTTCATTTTTCTGCCTTATATTCTATGTCACTGGATATTTTTCAAAGTTTTCAGTGTTTTTTACTTTTTCAATTTGACAAACTAAGTATCTCTTACAAAACTCTGATTTAAAAGTTTTATAGCCAGTTTTCACAGTTTCCAGACAAATTGAAAGACTTTAGTTTTGAAAATTGACTTAGAAACCAGTAAATTTACTTTAAAACTGTGAAAATTTACTTGAGAGGCTTAAAAACTGTCTTTGTAGTCAGATAAGTTGAAAAACTTGTGAAAACTGACTTGTAGCCATGAAAAACTACTTTATCTAAAATTTTTTACAACACATTCACACATTTCAACCTTGAAAATTGACTTGGACACCAAAAAGTGACTCTGAACTAATGAAAAGTGACATCAAAAGCTTAAATTTTGCATTTGAAGTAAGTTTTCATAACTTGAAAATACATTTCAATATTTTAGTCTTGAAAATAGTCTTAAATACAGGATATTTATATTAGATTCATGAAAATTGACTTGAAGACTAACTTCAGGTTTTTTTTACTTTTCTTTTCATTTTCTTAGAACTCTGGGCCATTTGTAGGGCTTTAAAACTGCTTTCAGCTTGGGAAATTGAGTTTTAGGCTTATCTTCACCAAGTTTTTGACATAGCAGACTTAAAAAAACTATTTTTACATTTTTCGTAGGCTTAATTATGCCATTTCATGCTTTGTCAGTATTAATTTGACTTCTAGACGCTTCACTGTGCTTTAAGACTGAAAAATCGAATTTAAACTATTTTTTTATAGTAAAAGTTAAGTTTCAGACTCTTCATTGATGAAAGTAAACAATTTTGGCATTAAATGCTACGATATTAGTCTTAAACTTTAATTTTTAGAATAAAATTAGTCTGACTGTCTGACAGTTGTAGCAAAAAAACGATTTTCAAAACTGAATTTTGAAGGTCTGTGTTTTTCTTAGGAAGCGTTGTCAGGAAAATGACATAATGCGTGTCAACTTATTTTTTGATGGGCTATCGATTGGGAATTATTGACATTTAAAACTAGACCACCCTGTATCGACGATGTGACGATGACCATATCTCGGGAACCGTTCGTCGTATGATTTTGGGGTAAACATTTTTATAGGTAAATCGGCGATGAAGAATTGCTGGAAAATATTTTCAAGTTCTAAAAATGACCACCAGAAGCCGTAACTGCCATCTTAAATTTTTAAATTGCATTTTCTATAAATTTTACACAATAAACTAGAGTTTTTTTTCCTCATTTTTAAAGCGAACCAATTTATCTATCATTTTCGTAAAAAACAAATTTCTCTCGTTATTTCAAAAACAAAGATGGCGTGAGGTGTTCAATTGTTTTTGCAATAACCTGCTTTAACTTCTTAACGGTTTGACCAATTTTCACAAATTCGGTATTGTTGAAAAGAGCATTTCTTGGGCAATAAGAGTCAACCAAAATATAGTTAATTTAGTTGAAATTTTCTGCGCCAGGGGGCTACTTTTGACACCATGACTCAAATTCCAAAAAAAAAAAAAAACAAATGGAATGATATGACTTTTTCTTTATGAAAATGTTAAAAAATAACATCCAAATAGGCCAGTGAAAACCGTTTTTCAAATTCTCGTTCCTAACCTGAAATATTGAGAAAATGAGATTATGAGATATGGTCGAGGAGCAGTCTTATTGGGTCACCCGGTACATTACTAATGCTAACATTTTAGAAATTAAAAAAAATTAAAAAAGCGCAAACTGGTAGAATTTTTATACTGGTAGGAGGAACTAAAATCACCATATTTTGATTGTAGGGTGTGATTTTGGGCAAAGGGGACCACATGACTGAAATATGGCAATTCTAGTTTTCCCGATCTGGCGAAAATGGCGTTTTCTTTTAGAGATGTTCGAATTGAACGTTTTAAAATTGACACCCTGTATAGCTTCAAATGGAATTCCAATCAAAACGCGGTTCTTCCGTAAAAAACAAACAATACCTGCTGTTTGAATGTAAACTTAGCAGGCGAATGCAAAATTGACAGTTTTGGCTCATTTTGTAGTTTTTTTTTCAACCTTTTTCTCGTAGCGTTTTAGTGAAATCTCTAATAGTTCAAATAAAAAAGTTATAATCATTAAAAAATTTTTAAAAGCAATTTTTGTAAAAAGTATAATTTTGGCAATTTTTTATTTTGCTCCACAAGGGATCCAATGCACAGCAAAGGACATATTTATACCAAAGGACTTTAATTCAGGTAAAATAAGTACAAAAAAAGCACTTTAAAATTTTAATTTTTTCAAAAAAATTAAAGAATGGTATTAAGGGTCTTTTTTTACTACTTTTTGAAATTCAATATCTCGGTAACATGAAGAGCTAGAGGGGCCATTACAATCAATCAAAAATTATAAAAATGCCATTTTTGCAAAAAGTGCAATTTTGGCAATTTTTTATTTTGCTGCAGGAGGGTTGCACTGCACAGCAAAGGGCATATTTATATCAAAGGACCATAAATTAGGTAAAATAAGTACACAAAAAGCACTTTAAAAATTTTAATTTTTTATTCAATACCCTCGACAAACTTACTTACGGCGTTTGGCAACAGCGCGCTAAAAATATGGCCTACTTGATATTTTTTTCGTTTTCTGTCTTTCTCCCGCGCATGCAATTACCTACGTTTCTCTGTCCGTTACACGGTTTTCCTATGGTCGCTTTTGGATTTACCACACCTGTATAAACTTAACCTAACCTAACCTAAGATAACAGTTTGTTTTAAATTAAATTGTAACACGTACATTAACTGAAATTCTTTAACGATTCTAGTTGCCCAAAAACTATATTTGTTACATATTACATTCGTGACATATTATGAAAATAATTAAAAAAACATTCGGATCCCTAAAATAAGCATGTTCCGTCCAATAATAATTTGAAATCCATTTGTAAAAGTGTCCCATAATCTGTTGAGCCGTGACCGTAAATAATCGAGCTAATATTGTCTTTATGATGCCTTATCGTGGAAATATATCATTAATCAAAAGTGTAGTCATAAATTTTATACACATTATCTGCAAATTTGTTTATACGTATAGAAGCCTGCAGGGCTATTTGTTATTTATTATTTATTCTGGATTTGTTTTAATGACGTTTTAAACGCGTTAAACTAAACACGACCGTTATTATTTAAGCAACATTTTGACGTTTTGTTTATTTTTTGTGCGGTTAAGGTGCGTTTTATCATTGCGGTTATTAATTACACGGAAACTTCCAACTAGTGGCGAGAAAATAAATGAGTCTAAAGTGGAAAGTTAATTAGAAGTCGCTTCTCAATAGAACACTATCAACACACCTATCAAAATAGAGCGATAGCGTACAAACGTCTCATCCCGTATGCATATCCCTAATTAGCGCTCGGGAGTTTCTTAATTCCATAAACAAAACTCCTCCTCTGGAACGATGCCGTTTTGTTTTTTTGGGGAAAAGCGTCGAGATCCGAGAACAGACAGACGGAACCGTAAAGGGAATTAGCAACTTCTCTAATTAGCGGACGCTTTCTGAAGAAAATATTTCTGCCTTTCGAGTGGTTAACAAGTTTCAATTTAACTATACTCGATGTTCGTTTGAGCAGTTTAAACAATTTCGCATTTGCCTGCTTAAGTTTACATTCAGACAGCAGGTATTGTTTGTTTTTCACCGAATAACCGCGTTTTGATTGAAATTCCATGGTAAATTATTATATTGATGTTGCAGTTTTGTTAGAAAATCCCGGCCTGTTACAAAGTGACTAGGAAAATTAAAATAGTTAATAAACAACCAGTGATTAGATAGTTGATTTGTTGTAATTTTTCATTTTTTCCATCTCGATTTTACAACCTGTATTAAAGCAATACAGGGTGTCAATTTTAAAACGTTCAAAAAAAGACCCCTAATAATTTTTTTCCTCTTGGAGCAAAATAAAATATTGCCAAAATTGCACTTTTTGCAAAAATGTCATTTTTTTCCATTTCTGAATGATTGAACTTTTTTAATTGAACTCTTATAGATTTCGCTAAAACGCTATTAGAAAAAGGAGAAAAAATACTACAAAGTGAGTCAGAACTGACCTCTCTAGCTCCTCATGTTACCGAGATATTAAATTTCAAAAAGTAGTACCCCAATCAATCCCCACCAATCTTTAAATTTTTTGAAAAATTATAAATTTTAAAGTGCTTTTTTTGTACTTATTTTACCTAAATTAAGATCCTTTGGTATAAATATGTCCTTTGCTGTGCATTGGAACCCTTCTGGAGCAAAATAAAAAATTGCCAAAATTGCACTTTTTGCAAAAATGGCATTTTTTTATTTTTAAATGATTGTAACTTTTTTAATTGAACTCTTATGGATTTCGCTCAAACGCCGTTAGAAAAAGGGTAAAAAATACTTTAAAATGAGCCAAAACTGGCTTCTCTAGCTCTTCATGTTACCGAGAAAACTTTTTTCCATCTCGATTTTACAACGTGTATTAAAGCTATAAAGGGTGTCAATTTTAAAACGTTGAAAAAAAGACCCCTAATAATTTTTTTCCTCTTGGAGCAAAATAAATAGTAGGTATAGTCTATACGAAGTCAGTTGGGACAGGTCAAAATACGGGGTTCGATCAACACACCACATAAAGCATTAGGAAAAAACGAGCAAATTTGTATGTGATTGTCCCCGTAGAAATTTGCAGCGAGTCAACGTGGACTTGATGTGTGAGTGTCACCAATAATTCTGAGTATAACCACCGTAAAGCTGTTTGATTGGTTGCACCACAGTTTCTATTGGCCAGCATTTTAAAAACTATTTTTAGTTTTTTCAGATGCTTGTTAGACCCTCGATTAGCTTCCGTACTTGTGAAAAAAGCAGTGCAGTCCGGTATTTAGAGTTTTCATTCGTATCATATTAAAATATAAATAATATTGTTCAGTGTGTGTTTACATATTTAATACAGTTCTTGGGGGTTTAAGTTACATTGTTTATTAACAATGATACCTTTTTCTTACTTGTTTTATTGATCAGTTCATGCAAAAAGCGCCTTAATAATTTTTTATAACGCCGTCCATGTTTAACAAAGATGCCGACGATTATTCCACCAGAATTGTTTTTTGAGTAGTTTCAACTGACTTCGTATATACGATAATTGCATGCGCGGGAGAAAGACAGAAAACGAAAAAAATATCAAGTAGGCCATATTTTTAGCGCGCTGTTGCCAAACGCCGTAAGTAAGTTTGTCGAAGGTATTGAATACTTACGGCGTTTGGCAACAGCACGCTAAAAATATGGCCTACTTGATATTTTTTTCGTTTTCTGTCTTTCTCCCGCGCATGCAATTACCTACGTTTCTCTGTCCGTTACACGGTTTTCCGATGGTCGCTTTTGGATTTACCACACCTGTATAATTTTAACAAAATACACGTTTTACACAAGATTTTACTAAATATCAGACGTGACGTTGCCATTTTGGTGGCGCAGATACAGGGTGTTTAGATAAAGACTGCCTTTTGAGACTTAAAAGTTAGAAAGGCGAGTTTTAGCTCATTTTGTAGTATTTTTTACCCTTTTCCTAATGGCGCTTTAGTGAAATCTATAAGAGTTCAAATAAAAAAGTTACAATCATTAAAAAACTGAGAAAATGTAATTTTTGCAAAAATGCAATTTTATTAATTTTTTATTTTGTTCCAAGAGGGTTCCAATGCACAGGAAAGGGCATATAAATGCCCAAAGGACGTTAAATTAGGTGAAATAAGCAGAAAAAAAGCACTTTAAAATTTTAATTTTTCAAAAAAATTGAAAGAATTGGGGGGGTATTAGGGGTGTATTTTAAGTAAATAACCATAGCACAAACTACAGGGTGATTCCAAAGTTGGGGCTTTCCTTTCACCTGCGAATAGGGCTTCAAAAAACAAAGTTTAAGGTTAAATAAAATTTTTTCGAAATGTGAACAATAACGAAGATACAGGGTGTCAAAGTTTTACTGAAAAAACGAAAATAAAAAATAACTTTAACTTAATTTTAACTAACTGACAGGTTATTTCCTATCAACACACATTAACAATTTTTTTTTTAAAGAGGATGAAAAATGTTACAAAATGTCGGTTGAGCGAATCTAACTTTTTTAGTTTTTGAGATATTTCAATTCGAAAATTGTGTCACTTTCTGTGAGTTTGCAGCGTTGTTGCTAAGTTTGAAGCCTTGTGAAGCTGTAATTTGCACTCCAATCTAGATTTTTTTATATATCAATAGAAAGAGGATAAAAAATGTTACAAAATGACGGTTGAGCGAATTTTCTAACTTTTTCAGTTTTTTTTCAGAGAAATTTCAATTCGAAAATTGTGTCACTTTTGCTAAGTTTGAAGCATGAGTTTGCAGCGTTGTTGCCAGGTTTTTAGTTTTTGAGAAATTTTAAAGTTTGTGAAGCTGTAATTTGCACTACAATCTACATTTTCTATATGTCATTGGGAAGAAGATAGAAAATGCCACAATATGGCGTTTGAAGAAACAGTTTGGTTTTTTCAGTTTTTGAGATATTTTAATTAAAAAATTGTGTCACTTCTTGTGAGTTGAAAGAGTTGTTGCCGGGATTAAACCCTTGTGATGCTGTAATTTGCACTCAAATGGAAAAAAGATGCAAAATGCTTCAAAATGGTTTGAGAGAATTTTTTAACTTTTACAGTTTTTCAGAGATTTTAATTCAAAAATTTTGTCACTTTTTTGAAACCTTGTGACGCTGTAATTTGTTCTCCAATCTAGATTTTTTGTATATCGTTAAAAAGATGATAAAAAATGCTATAAAATGTCGATAGTATACACCCTGTATCTTCGTTATTGTTCATATTTCAAAAAAGCTTCAAACGAAAAAAAACCCTATTTTTTGAAGCCCTATTCGCAGCCCTTAACTTTGGAATCACCCTGTATATGGCTGACTGTTTTTAGATTAAATTTGAGGCTGTTTACGTTTGATAGCAAAATACTTAATTAACTGTCTTTCGATGTTTTAAATGAAATTATAACTAATTTTTATTAAAGAAATTTTGACAAAAATGCTTCCACAAAATCCAAAAACTCACTCAAGTCAAAACTAAAAAGTCACTAAGCAAAAACCCAAACAGCAAAACCTTCCCATATAATCAAAACGTATAAAAGTTTTAACAAATTGCCTTCATTTGGGCTCACACCCAACGTGTGTGCGTGCTAGTTTGTTTTAATAAATAATAAGCCCCATCCCTCTCTCGAATGTCCATTAAATTAATTATTCAACGTCGTGATTTCGAGGGTGGCCGCCACTGTTAAAGGTCAACCCCCACTTCGGTTTGATAATAATTATTATAAATGACCGATAATGGCGGCTGCCCCTATTTTTCTTCGACGACGCTATCTTGAAAATTTAATCGCTTTAGAGCACACTAGATGTATATTGTTTGTTAATAAATTAATATACTTGAGTTAATTTATTTTAGTGGTTGTAAAAATTCAAAGCTGTTTTTAAAGCATACCTTGGATAATGAGTGGTGTCAAACTTGGAACTAAAGTTTGATAGCTTTAAATTTCTGTAAGCTATAATTTTAGGGCATTCTAATGTGGCACATGTGATAACCCATACTTTTTCCTAAGAAAAGTTTATCTTGACATTTCTTTTTATTTTGTATAGTTTTTCAGATACAGCCATTTTAATACACTTGTGCGTAATTAAAAAAAAAATCTATTCTGTCCGGAATATAAAAAATAAAAATTTCCAAATTGTCACCAAAATGGTGACAAATTTACCAGTTTTTATTGATTATGAATTTAAATAAAAAAATATGTTTTCTGAAGCACATATTTTAGTGTTTGCTAGTTTTGCTAGGGGGCGCTTTTCGACCATAATGACACTTTCGAGTTTAGTTTTTATGTACTTTCCACCCTCTAAGTATCCTACAATCAATTTGGACCACCCTGTAGAAAGTAGCTTTAATATTTATTATTTGTGTTACTTATAGCGAATCCTATTGTTTCCGTGATTTGTTTTAAACTCTTTCGTTGTTTTACGACACTAGTACAAAAAAACATAATGAGAACAATACGATAAAACTTTTTATTTACAAACTGACATACAACTGACAAAATTACTCCACACTACACCACACATTTTTCTACCTCACAGGTACCTTGCTGGCATAACCCAACATTTACTCCCCTTTTACTCAATGTTACGACGGTATGTTCTAACACCAGACAACTCCCGATAATCGACATCTTTGCGGATGATGCGCTGTGGCCTAGAATCTGGAGCTGTACTGCCAGAATCACAATCTTTCAAACCATCATCAGGATGAAGCGTTGATGTGTGAACTTCTTGAAATACTTCTTCAGAACAACTGTTTCCTAAGTCTTCTACCTCACTGTCATTCACTACTTCATTGCCATTCGAAATGGATTGTACGCACTCTAACCGAAGATTATCCAGTTAAGTCTTGTCGTCTGAGAACTGATTAGAACTTGATTAGTCTCCGGCAATCCATTTACTTCCTGAAACGGTAGGTAGGGTTGTCTACTTGGATGTCGTTTCCATAGTTGGTTAAAATGGCGAGTAATGATGGTGGTATCACCAATATCCACCGTTGCTAAAGCCGAACCAATAATACTGCGAATAACCCCATTTACCCGCTCCCCATTCCAAAGTTCTACCATTACATTTTCCCCTTGTTCAAAGTGACGATGACGTGCTCCATGGCGACGATCAAATTGTCTTCATCACTACTTGTGTGTCACAGTTGAAACCAAACTGTATTTCTTCTAAGAAGATCTTCAAGCGATGAAGATCAGCTACGAATGTGCCATAATTCATTCCCAGGAATGATCGGACGTCTTTCTGATCCTGAGGTCTTTGTAAACTATCTAAAGCTTCAATTCGTGCTGGATCCGCCTTTATTCCAACTTTGTGCACTATGAATCCTAAATATTTGACACTTTCGGTTTTGAATTTGCACTTTTCCACTTGAAGACGGAAACTCCAATCATTCCTCTTCTCCAACACCCGCCGTAATCGATGATCATGAATCGCTTCATCCGGTGCCATAACTAAGACTCTATCACTCTTTGAAAAATAGCTGAAGCAGGTTTGAGTCCGAATACCAGTATTGGAAAAGTACAATGAAAGAGTTGCAATGGTGGTCAATTTCTTCGATTGATAATTACGTTTCATTACGAAACTCAGAGTGTAATGAATCATTACCATGCTAGTCGCAGAGGAAAAGTAACTTAATTATGTAATTACTTTGTATTAACGTTAGAGACGTAAAAAAACACTGGAACAACACATTTTTTTTCGGAAAAAAACACTCTAGACACCAAACAGCCATTACGGAATCGCTTACATAATTAGTCACGTGATTGGAATTCTAATTAACTTTCAAAGGCGACGACGATCCCGAAGCAATTTTGGCAGCGACGAGTGCGGACTCGGGAAAAAAATTACCGGGATTAATTACATTATGTAAAACAAAGTCCAGGGGCATAATTGAAAATGCCCGTCAGCATGTTCCCGGCCGAGAAGTGACGTTAATGAGGGTCCTAAAACCACGTCCCAAGGACATTTTTAAAACTACTCTTACGGCCCCTAAATTTGTGTTAGTAGCTTTCCTCTCAGCCACTTTCGATTGATTAAAATTACTCTCGCTTATGTCCGTTTTTCCAACATTGGCTAACTTGAGTTTAAGGACTGTTTAGATGAGTTTAGACTGTGTTATTTTATATCTGATCGGTCACATTCAAACCTCAACTTTGCTTAAGTTGTAGTTAAAATCGACTTGGAATTGTCAGGGAAATGGGCATTAATAACTGACAGTTAAGCTATGGTTCATTTTTTTTCCCGTGGCGGTTACGTCATCAAGTGCTCCGCCATATTGAAATTTACGCACGTCGTTTATTACAAACTAGGCTATCCATCTTTTTAATCACCTGTTTGGACGTTGCCGTATTGACAAATTCCTCCTTTAAACCTCACAATATGTATCTTTCATTAAGCAATTATAAATGAAAATGAGAAAACTATATTGTTTTGAAAAAAAACATTCTAAGAATCTCACATGTTTTGCATGCAATAAATGCTTTTTTTTCGAAATCTGTATAATTCATCGGTCCGTTTATTACTGCAACCAACAATACACCAGGTTCACATCTGCTCGTGGAAGATGTGGCAACATAGGGCACAGTCCCAACTGACAGTCGGCTAAACATTTTGAGGTTAGGAATTTTAAAAAAGTTGAAAAACACCAAAAACTACAAACAGAAGAAATAAAAACTTAATTTAGGGTTGTTTAAGTTTATTAATTAGTGTTGTTATTGCGAGACCTTCGTAGAATTTAAGATTTTTCTTCACCAAACTGGAAAACTTGCAACATTTGGTGGTAAACAAAGGCGGAAAGTTCCAATCAAACTTTGGCTTGGGAACAACAACCACATTCAATTTAAATTATCTGGAAAGAACATCACAGATAGGTGCATTCAAACGAGTCATTAACAGCCCAATACCAACGTTTCAAGAATTATTCCATAAAATTTGCAAGAAAGGAAAGGCAATGTGTGTATCCTGGGAACTATTAAATCCTAAAGCAGTGTTTTAACTTATAACAGAATTGTTGGTGTTTTAAGAACTTGTTTCTTGGTTTTGTGATATAGATTGCTTATTTATTTCCTTTTGTAAATTTACCCAGCATTAAATACATATCATTCTGGTTTTGTTGTGTGATTTATTTAATATGTTTTTTTCAATTTCAGTTCAATTTATTGTAAGAGCAGATAGGTACCTCAGTTAAAGAAATTATCTAATTTTATGATTGTTTATGAAGAAAACTAGACTTCTTAGATAAAAAAGAAACTTGAGTGTACTTTTTTAAGATTTTATTTGTATATTTCATAATGTGTAAATAGTACAATTAAAATAGTAATTTACCCTACTATCTGATGTAAAAGTATTTAACAGTAGCACCATCTGTTTCTAGCCTTATAGTCAGAGAAGATATGGCAAAATTTATAAGGGCTAATTCTGCAAAATAATGGCATTTGATCAAATTTATGTATTAAGTAACTTGTATCTTTCTAATATTACCTGAAACTTATTAGAAAATTTGTTTTTTCAACACTCTGCATATGGATTTTGACAACACCATTATAACCATAGTTTCAAACACCTTTTAGAGCAATTGATAATGGGACTTTTTAAATTTGGACCCTTTCAAAGCATGATAAGCAAACTCCAGATTAGGCAAATAAAGGTACCTGAAACATAAGCTATTTAGTATTAGCAGCTCATTAAAGTCCTTTTTATAGTATTAGGTAAATCACCTTGTCTGCTTCTGCTAAATACACCTTTACTCTATATCCATGTTTCTTCAAGAACCACTGGCTTGAATAAACTTGGTGTTTGTAGTGTTCTTGTAAAAACTCTTCTTGGGAGTAAGTAAATATATGGGCTGTTTCATTGTGACAGTTTTTTCTATTAGAAAAGGCATCCTTTTCTGTTCCACAAACTCTAGTTCCTTCAGAATGTTTCACTGGGCCCTTGATAGTTGTAAAGTGTATTAAGAAGGTGGCATTTTCGAAACTGACTACCGAAACACACACACATTATCTAGTCTCACACGTAGTATCGCAGTTAAAAACAAGTTAAATCAAAATACTCCTTAAAATATTGTAAAATTTACATCAAAAATAAAAAATGTCTCTTTGTTTACTTTTTGTCAACAATGGCGGCCGATTTTCCGAGCCTTGTCGTCCTGATTTATTGCCCATACTTATTTATATTTATTGAAAATGTGAAAACGACAACACAAAATTGTCGATGTCAAGTAGCAGAATCGAAAAGTGGTATCAGTTATTAGGATTGTCAAACAAAATTGCTATTTAATGTAGATGTGGAAACGCTGGATGTGTTTCTTTTGGCTTTTTTAGATATATATTTTTTAGCCTCTACGTGGATAGCTTCCCAAATATAGTACTTTGCATTTGTAGTTGACCACCCGGTACATAGAGCGTAAAATAAAACATTATTGCGTTTACTAATATTATTCATAATTTGTAACGATACGATTGCCATTTTCTCATAAATGGTTTTGTTTCAAAATGGAATTGTATTTAAACTAAACAATGGAGTTTACCATTAAAAAAACGAGTGGTAACAACCAAAAATAGACCAGATTGATATTAACGACAGCTTAGATTAGTTTAGTTTAGATTGTGTTATTTTGTACCTGATCTGTCACATTCAAACCACTTATTAGCTTAAGTTGTACTTAAAATTGGAAGGGTTGGGGAAAACAGGCATTAAACAAATAAAATACAGAGTGTTTCATTTAATACAATCGAAACATGTGTCAAAAGTTTGGAAAGTGATTATGTCAATTCTCAGAGTCAGATTCAGACGATTCATCAAAAATAGTGCTAATGTAAACTAGGCTGTCAGATCAAAATTAAAAAAGTTAGCTATTGATATATAATCACCCTGTACCTGATTATTGTACAGTTGGTTGATCCAACTGCAAACCACTTCATAAGATTCTCTTTGTGCCATTATGACAGTGATTAAATACAATACAGGCAATTAATGTTAATTAGACGTGAATAACTTTCTCCGAGTCGCTCAAAATAGTTTGGAGGGTGCAAACATACTCGAAAACACATTTCGAGGGCGTCTCTCGACCAAGTTGACCGTTGCCGTTGTTTACTTTCGACCCAAAACAACGGTCATCTTTGCACAACGACTCGCTAAATGCCCTGGAAGGGCAAACAGGAATATCGGTAAACAAAACTCCCGTTCAAACAAACGACTAAGGGTTAGTTGAGGTTTTTCCTCAAGGGCTGAAGGGGATGATACTTCACCGACTGACTACTTGACATGAATTAGGACGTTGAAGGGTCCACAGACTGCTAACAATAATTAATAGAGTAATATTAATGACCTGCAAAACTATAATTTAATAATCTGAAAGTTTTTGTTTACTTAATCAGTTTCCTGGATTCATAATTAATTAGGTTTGGAGTCCCTAATGCAGACCGGTTAAATAATGATGAATAATTAAATGTGATTTCAAACCCGTCTTTGACTTAATGCATACATAATTCCGGTCATATTGTCGCTTTTACAAGAAAACCATTTTATCTAGTATACGAGGGTGTGACCCTTAAACTCTGACAGTAAATAATTTAAATTACTCGAGGGAACTGAACAACGAACTGTGCTGAAAGTGGAATTTTGTCAACTATACGAAAAGTCAAACCAAATTGTCATTACGTCATAAATATCACAAACTACCTGCATGACAATTAACAATTAATTCAGCATTTGAGTAAAAGAAAAAAGACGGCGTTTTGATTTAGCTAACAAGTGCGGAAAGTGGTATTTTCTGTCACAAGACTGAAGTTGCTTATGCTGATTTATGTCAAACTGTTCAAGACAAAACGATTTCTACAGATGTTGTTATTGCCCAAATCCTGTTTATGATCTGTTATTGGTGATGACAACAGTGTTCATATAGAGTATGAAATATCAGTCAATTGTCACTTAAGCTTAAGTTAATCGTAGTTTATACAGTGACTTTTTTCACTTGTTCTGTCACATTCAAAACCAAACTCAACGGTTTAAAATACGATGGGGACAATCTATAAATTAACCGTCGTGGTTAATTGTTGAAATTGTGTTTGACTAAAGTCCACGTTCAATGGCTAAATAGTACTATTTTAAATGGAACACCCTGTATGTTAGTACGCAATTTAGTTCTACTTTTTAAACGTTACAAAATGACCTACTATGTGCTGTATAAAAAGGGACAGTTCTTGAGATATTCGGGGTCAAAGTTTTTATTACTTTTAACAAAAAAGGCACTGCACTTCTATTCTCCTAACGACTTGAAGCAGTGTTGCCAACTCAAGATATTTATTGACGGTAGAATAATCGGTCAAAAAACGGTAGATAACGGTAGATCAAAACAGATTTTATTTTACTACTTACTATATCTATTACTTACTAATTGTTTTTTTAATGATAGCAAATAATTTCAATTATCGATTCTATATATGTAGAAAACCAATGACAGTTTGCTATATAAACCAAACTTAAAAAAAAGAAGATTTTTAATTTTTTATCAATTGTTTGTTAAGTTTTGACATTAATGGCAGATATCACGTGATTTTAAAGGATAATTTAGCTCATCATAAATCTCAGAAACAAGTTTTATATCAAATACTGCCAGAAAAGTTTTCTAAACGCCGATTTTTGCAACTTTTGAGCACATTTTAACAATTTTTACGTTAATGACAGCTGTCACGTGCATTTAGAACACTATTTAGCTACACGGTCACGTGACAATTGTCAAAATAACTGTCATAAATCTCAGACACGCGTCCTGTTTCGAAAACTGTGTTAAACTTTAATTCTTGCAAATTTTAGTCAAATTATGATAGTTTTGACATTAGTGACAGACGTCGAGTGGTTTTAGAGGAAAATTTAGCTAGGCAGTCACGTGACAACTGTTAAAATAACTGTCGTAAATCTCAGAAACACGTTTTATATCAAATACTGCAAGAAAACTATTCTAAACTATAAATTTTGCAACTTTTAAACACAGTTTAACAATTTTGACGTTAATAACAGCTGTCACGTGCTTTTAGAACACTATTTAGCTAGACGGTCGTCACGTGATAATTGTCAAAATAACTGTCATAAATCTCAGACACACGTCCTATTTCGAAAATTGTGTTAAACTTTAATTCTTGCAAATTTTAGTCAAATTATGATAGTTTTGACATTAGTGACATACATCGAGTGGTTTTAGACGATAATTTAGCTATGCAGTCACGTGACAACTGTTAAAATAACTGTCGTAAGTCTCAGAAACACGTTTTATATCAAATAGTGCAAGAAAACTTTTCTAAACACCGATTTTTGCAACTTTTGATCACAGTTTGACAATTTTTACGTTAATGACAGCTGTCACGTGCATTTAGAACACTATTTAGCTACACGGTCACGTGACAATTGTCAAAATAACTGTCATAAATCTCAGACACACGTCCTGTTTCGAAAACTGTGTTAAACTTTAATTCTTGCAAATTTTAGTCAAATTATGATAGTTTTGACATTAGTGACAGACGTCGAGTGGTTTTAGAAGTTAATTTAGGTAGGCAGTCACGTGACAACTGTTAGAATAACTGTCATAAATTTCAGACACACGTTTTAGATCAAATACTACAAGAAAACTTTTCTAAACACTGATTTTTGCAACTTTTGAGCACAGTTTGACAGTTTTCACATTCGTGACAGATCACGTGGCTTTTAGAGAATAATTTAGCTAGAGGGTCACGTGACCTACTTGTAGTAAGAAAATGACTGTTTTAAGCACCAATAAAAACAAGAGAACGGTAGAAGAACGACAAAAACGATTGATATAACAGTAGGGCTGGAAACATTGACTTTAAGTATGTTTCATGTATCATAACCTACATCTATCTTTAACTGGTTTCAAGATATTGACGTTTGAAAAATGTCAATGTCAACATTTTCCGCGTTATGATAACAATGTAATTTCCTTTTGGTGACATCATTCTAGTGTAATTTGATTTGTCCTATACGAGTGAAGTTCCAAACATGCTACAAAGTAACATTTTCTTATTATAAACGAAAATGTTGAGCCCAAAAATTGTATAATTGAATCGATATTTAAAAAGCGATAAACTGTAAATAATTGTATCTCTTACAAATTGAATATGAATCGGTAAAATCCGTAATCGAATTAAAAGAGCGGTATTACGTGATGGCAAACAAATTTGTATATTTTCCTTCCTGTTCGAAAATACAGGATGGTAAATGCGTTTCTATTTATTATATTATAAAATGTATAAATTTTATTGCGTTTACTCGTATTTGCGATGAATGTAAACCACGTTCTGTAACTGGTCAATTAGCACCTTATAAAAATCTATTTTGGCTTCTTTGTTATAGATTTAAAGATCAATGCATAATAGAAGGCAAGTGAACAGTTTTAAGCAAATTTTTGGAGTAATTTTTCATAACAAAAATTGGCATATTTAAGCAGAAAGTGTCTTTTTTCCTTTTGCATTCAAAAAGTATCACTTACACAAATAATTGCTATGTTTACATAGTCTAAACCTGAAGATGGCTTAGAAGGTTACAACAATTTTGTAGGCAATTTTAAGGTCCCTTTGAGGAAAACATGGTCGATATATTCATATTCAAATTATCCGTCATCATCCAATATTCGTGTACATATCGCGGTTAAGGGTCGATTTGACAACACGGTTACCCTTTCCCATTAAATATTCGTTAGATTTGAAATGGAATTTTAAAGTTTATGGGACCGTTCACTAAATATTTAATAGTGCTCAACCTAAAGTGTTAATTCACTGTATAAACCTATACAGCGTGTTTCTTAATAACATGTCACTTTAACTAGATATCTTCATTCGAATGCCAACTATTTGGTTTAAACTAGTGCCATAAAACGTAGTTTTTTGACTCTTATGTAATGTTTTTTTACCGAAAATCGTCAGTGTAAATGGTGTAATTACGCTTAGTTGGCAGTTGCGTAAGGATCTTCTTTACGCACAGTTGTAAAACAAAAATCGGCCATAAACCAATTGATTTCATCCTGGAGGAAATTGTTTTCTTGTCAGTAGAAAAAAAGCTTGATAAAGTAGCAGTAAATAATCTTTAATAAAAATTAAATTATATAAAACCAAAAAAATAAACTTACAGACATTTTTATGCACCTTTTCTAGAAATTTTCCATAACTTGCTTATTTGACAGTTGACGACCAAAAGTGATTGAAGTGAAAAGATAGCTCAGGTTATAAGCTTTCCAAAAATATGCTCATTTAAGTTAATCGGTTGCACCGTTTGGCCGCTAGAAGGCGTCAAAGTCAAGCTTCACAAACCTTCAAAGTGATTTAACCACTTTTGCTTTAACCTAAAATAATTCAGTTATTTGAACAGTTACGACAAAAGGTCACTGAAGGTAAAATATAGTCCAGACCAAAGGCTTTTCAACGGTGTATTCAAAAAAGGTCAATGGTGTGACAGTTTGACCGCTAGAGGGTGTCCAAGTCAAGCTTTTTGACAATTTCGACCATGCTTGCTTTTTACACAGTTTTTCAGATATTTTGCGGAAACTAAAAATTCACTTTTTTCACTTTTTTGGGACATCCTGTGTCACCCTGACATTCATTTTTCTCCAACTGTCGCGGTTTTAGGGATGACTTGGAAATTATGTCAATTTTGAAGGTTTTCAGTGCGTGGCACCCTTAAAAAATGACATTTTTACAAATAACACATTTTTGTATCATTAACCTGAAGGATTTTAGGCAGTGGAAGTTTATTTTAAAAATTCAAAATTTTTCTCTAAATAAATTTAAAGGTGCACCGTTTAAATTTGTTGACAAATTTTTGTTTTTAATTTTTTAAAGACAAATGGTGCCTTGTACCAAAAAAGGGTATTAAAGAAAAAAGTTGCATTTCCTCAAGGTACGTTTTGTGGTAAAAATTTCAGACCTCTAACTTGAAACATTCCTGAGATATTTAGAAAAAACTACAAAAAAGCAAGGTTAACTTTGAAGCCCTCTAGCGGCAGAACCGGGAAACTTAGCCGGGTTCGCTCAACGTCACGTGATAGCACCATTCATTAGTTTTCTTTTGTTATATGGCTCGTATATACAGGATGGTTCAAATAAGCGAGTTATTCATGATTTTCTGGATAAGTGCACGAAAGTTTTGCTCAAATTAGAAATTTGTGCTCGATTTGAGGGGCCACCGGCCAATCAAACTGCTAGAGCAAAAACAGTTGAGGATCGATACAGACATTTTACATCAAGTAGGCCTATAATTTGACGTAGATTCCAAAAATCAAATAAAAAATGGGTAAATTTGGGACACCCTGTATACTAAAGGATTATCTAGGAAAAAACAAACTTTTCGACAATTAACCATACACGAACTCGATTTATACGGTTTTTTTTTTCAAATTAATTTATTTAAGCTAAAAACAGCTGAATATCGACATAGGATATGTTACATAAAGAATACCCAGAAATTCACTTAGAATCCATAAATGCAACAAAAAATGAAAGTTCTTATTTGAAAATGTGAACTGGAAGGTCGTATCTCAATTTAGGGACACCCTGTATATCTAATTTTTTTCTCAAAAAATGCGCGTTTAATAGTATATTACGTAACTAGTGCTGTAAGAAGCATTTTACGCACGATATGGAAAAAGTTACGCACGAAGCAGCGTAGCGGCGAGTGTGTAATTCCATGAGACGTACTATACTTTACCTACGACCAAATAGAAAGTCCTGTTTTCGCAATTCATATAATTCAGAGTAACTTTTCATTAAAAAAGTATATTTTCAACGTATTGACATCATATTTGTACTAATCATCATCATCAAAATAATAACATACGTGTCCGAGTATTTTTCTGAAAGATCATAATCGAATTTATTCTATACTTTATGAACACACTGTATATCGTTTGCTTTAAACTTTTTTCCTCAAATTAACATCTAGAACACCTGGTATACCTTTTTCAGTTTAATCACCCTGTACGTGATCATTCCCTCTCTACTTTGTTTCAAAGTTTTGTGTTCCTCAAATTTTCATTAGCAAACCAGTACACAGCCGAACATTGTTTTCGGTCCGGTGGTATTTGGTTTTTGCGGACGAATTTTCTGTATTATAGTTTGCAAACCGCGCACAATTTTAGCCTCGTTGAAAATTGAGATTTATTTCATTTCGCATGCATCAAGTTTCATATGGGAGATTTATTGACGGCGTTATTAGATTTTTCCGGTATAAACGTGCCTTCCATTGTGCCACACTCACTTTTTGTCCTCTACTCAAATATTATAGAAAATGGATTATTGTTGTTTATCTGAACTGTACGAAACTAAAATTTGCCCAAATCACTAGTAGGTAGCCAATAGAATGGGTTTGTCAATGTTTTCTGTTCCTAAGCACTATGTCATTTCAATCTGAATAACTCTTTTAATTGACTGACATGGTAGGGACTTTTATACGTCGATGGATAGCCAATAAAAAGGGCTTTCCAAATTAGTCACTGTAATAATAGTTATTCACTATACATATCACCACATGTATATTTTTTTTCTACTTGCTTGCAGAATTTGATACTTTTATTATTTAAAATTTATTTTAATAAATAATAAATTTATTCTATAATTTTTGTCTACAAATTAACACATTTAAACCTTGAAAATTGTCTTGGACACTAAAAAGTGACTCTGAATCAATGAAAAGTGACATCAAAAGCTTAAAATTTGCATTTAAACTAAGTTTGCCTAATTTGAAGACAAATTTCAATATTTTAGTCTTGAAAATAGTCTTAAATACAGGATATTGACATTGGGTTCATGAAAATTGCCTGAAGACTATCTTTTCAAGTTTTTTTACTTTGTCTTTCATTTTCTTAAAACTCTGGACTATTCCTAGTGCTTCTAAACTACTTTCAACTTAGAAAATCGAGTTTCAAGACTATCTTTACCAAGTTTTTGATATAGCAGGCTTAAAAAACAATTTTTTCATTCTCCATAAGCTCAAAAATGTAATTTAAAGAAAAAACACACACACAAACTTAAAGTGTCACTTGAAAACTGTCAAAATAACTGTCATGAACTACAAAACTCTCCATATTTCGATTGTTGCAAGAAAACAGTTCTTTATTCATGATTCTTATAGGTTTTGGACTAGTTTGACAGTTTTGACGTTAATGACAGTTGGCATGTTATCTTAGAACATTATTTACTTAAAGTGTCACTTGAAAACTGTCAAAATAACTGTCATGAACTACAAAACTCTCCATATTTCGATTGTTGCAAGAAAACAGTTTTTATTCATGATTCTTATAGGTTTTGGGCTAGTTTGACAGTTTTGACGTTAATGACAGTTGGCATGTTATCTTAGAACATTATTTACTTAAAGTGTCACTTGAAAACTGTCAAAATAACTGTCATGAACTACAAAACTCTTCATATTTCGATTGTTGAAATTCTTATAGGTATTGGACTAGTTTGACGTTAATGACAATTGGCATGTTATCTTAGAACATTATTTACTTAAAGTTGCAAGAAAATAGTCACTTGAAAACTGTCAAAGTGTACTTGAAAACTGTCATAAACTACAAAACTCTCCATATTTCGATTGTTGCAAGAAAACAGTTTTTTATTCATGATTCTTATAGGTTTTGGACTAGTTTGACAGTTTTGACGTTAATGACAGTTGGCATGTTATCTTAGAACATTATTTACTTAAAGTGTCACTTGAAAACTGTCAAAATAACTGTCATGAACTACAAAACTCTCCATATTTCGATTGTTGCAAGAAAACAGTTCTTTATTCATGATTCTTATAGGTTTTGGACTAGTTTGACAGTTTTGACGTTAATGACAGTTGGCATGTTATCTTAGAACATTATTTACTTAAAGTGTCACTTGAAAACTGTCAAAATAACTGTCATGAACTACAAAACTCTCCATATTTCGATTGTTGCAAGAAAACAGTTCTTTATTCATGATTCTTATAGGTTTTGGACTAGTTTGACAGTTTTGACGTTAATGACAGTTGGCATGTTATCTTAGAACATTATTTACTTAAAGTGTCACTTGAAAACTGTCAAAATAACTGTCAAAATAACTGTCATGAACTACAAAACTCTCCATATTTCGATTGTTGCAAGAAAACAGTTCTTTATTCATGATTCTTATAGGTTTTGGGCTAGTTTGACAGTTTTGACGTTAATGACAGTTGGCATGTTATCTTAGAACATTATTTACTTAAAGTGTCACTTGAAAACTGTCAAAATAACTGTCATGAACTACAAAACTCTCCATATTTCGATTGTTGCAAGAAAACAGTTCTTTATTCATGATTCTTATAGGTTTTGGACTAGTTTGACAGTTTTGACGTTAATGACAGTTGGCATGTTATCTTAGAACATTATTTACTTAAAGTGTCACTTGAAAACTGTCAAAATAACTGTCATGAACTACAAAACTCTCCATATTTCGATTGTTGCAAGAAAACAGTTCTTTATTCATGATTCTTATAGATTTTGGACTAGTTTGACAGTTTTGACATTAATGACAGTTGGCATGTTATCTTAGAATATTATTTACTTAAAGTGTCACTTGAAAACTGTCAAAATAACTGTCATGAACTACAAAACTCTCCATATTTCGATTGTTGCAAGAAAACAGTTTTTTATTCATGATTCTTATAGGTTTTGGGCTAGTTTGACAGTTTTGACGTTAATGACAGTTGCATGTTATCTTAGAACATTATTTACTTAAAGTGTCACTTGAAAACTGTCCAAATAACTATTATTACAGTTTGTATATTTGTAACTATTGACTTTTAAATATCTCAATTCTAAAAGTTCGAGCATTTATTAAAAATGTATACTGTTTTTAGTGTTTTAAGGCTGTTTTCATCCTCAAAAATCCAGTTTCAAGACTATGTTCACAAAGTTTTTGACTTATCAGGACTAAAAGCCAGTTTGTACACTGTCCATAGTCTTGAAAATGTCATTTCAAACTCTTCACTATTAAATTGACTTCTGCTTCTGCACTCATCGGTTCAAAAGATTGTTTTTAAGAAATTCGAACTGTTTTTAGTGCTTTAGGACTAAAAAACCAAGTTTAAGACTATTTATAATAGTAAAAGTCAACTTTCAGACTTCAGTAGAGAAAGTTAAAAATGTTGGTACTAAATGCTACGATATTAGTCTTGAAACCTAATTTTTAGAAATGAATTAGTCCGAAAAATAAATGTAGACTTGTTACAGTCCAGAAAAATGAATTGTACACCAACTAAAGTCCTGAAAATAGACTTTTGGACTCTATTTAGTCTTAGTGAAGTCACTTTTAGCCCTAAAGTCAACTTTTAGACTATTTTTAATAGTAAAAAATGAGTTTAATGCGCAACAATGTTTGTTTTGATTTTTGGACTGTTTTTAGTGCTTGAAATCCAGTTTCAGATTCTCGACAACGGATTGCAGTCATAAATGATTTTTTAAGACTATTCCTAGTAGTAAATAACAAGTTTTAGGCTATTCAGTACAAATTTGGACTCACACAAGTCTTGAATGTTCAGTTTTACACTACCTATAGTCTAAAAAATTAAACACCAGTTTTTAGTATTTTTAGTGTCAAAGTAAACCTCACAGATGATCAGATTTCAATCCTTTTGAATCATTTTAAAGTAAACGATAAAATAACCCAGGTAGACACTGGTAATAATTTCATTAAATTGATATACAGGGTGGATTTATTATCATGCAAGCTGAAATTTGTTCTTTCACTTTTTTGCCATTTCATTTCAGGACACTTTTTTTTAATTGAAATTACTGAAATTCATTACAGGGTGTTCAAAAGTTTAATTTAAAGTGTCATCATTTTTTTTTTCCAAACTATTCAAATTTGTACAGGGTGTTCAGTTAAAAAAGTGGTGTTTTCAGTTCAGTGGACCAAGCTTCCATTTGCTTGGGACACTCTGTATAATTATGTTTATAAAGCGAAAACACGACTCGTGTGAAACGTCACGTAATATACAGGGCGTCCTGATGGAAGACGTGTCAGGAAATGTAAAAAAGTGTAATTTTTTAATTTAATACAGTGAGAAAATGAAGACCATCCACCATATCCACTAAACAATTTCTGACAATTCACATCACATAGCGAGTATTCATTTCATAAGTACTTGGTGCAAATTTGATCAAAATTGCTTCAACGGTTCGAATGATGCAGCATCGAATGATGCATTATTGACACCTAAAACTGGACCACTCTGTAGAAAAATAACGATAGTGGTGTTTGAAACAAATTAGAGACTGAATTACTCAAGAGTTGAACACAAACAGTATTTCGTGGAGCCGACAAAACAACGACCAAAACTAGCCCTGGACCAACTTCTTAATTAATTGCCAGGTGGTCTTAAAGTTATCCAGGCCGGAGTTGATTTAAATTTAAAGGGCCGGCGGCCTTTTGTTTGTCTTCTTGACCCTAATCCTGTTTGTATTGGCCTTCGCTCAATTTACTTAAAACCGGCTTGTATTAAAAAGAAACCGCTTTCGAGTGGTTCGGTTATTTGTCAGACGGAGCAGGCACACGCCCAACAATAATAAATCTATTCTCAAATACCGATAGGGCAGAATTTTAACCTGACAAAAGGTCTTTCGAGGATTAAATCGGGTTTACAGTCTGATAAATCACCCTAGTCAAATAAACTCCTATTACCGCTGCTTTTTGACCGAGTTCGACCTGGAACGTACATATATCTTATGCAGAGAGGTTTCGGAGATGTTTGTTTAAGCTGCAAGCCGATAAATTTTCTCTTGTATATCGACCTGATTTGCATAATTACTTAATTGAATTTAAATGAAATTAAGGGCGGTACACGGAATCTGCAAGTCAAATGTCGCCACCAAGCCAACGATCGAGGTCAGGCATTTGCGAAAATCGTTACATTAATCCTAAATAATTTCAAACTCATGTTAACATCCTCACAACATTTTTCATAATACTGAAGAAATGACATTTTAGGAAATCCATTCGTTTTTTGTTGATCTTACCACAGAATTTTCAAAAATTCCTAACCTAAATCTTGAAAAAGTTAGATAGAAACATGTAATCTTCAACCGTTCATCTGCTATCCAAATAGTGAAAATTCCAATGTTTAATCGTCAATATCTCGAAAACGACAACATTTAGAGAGAAACTGATTAGAGCAACAACCGTCCAGATTGAGCAAAACAGAATCAAGAAATAGCATCAGTTACTAGGGTTATCAAACGAAAATCCCTTGTTGCCACTGATTTGATATAGATGCGGCAACGCTGGAATTACGAAAATATTTTAGATGTATTCTTTATGGCCATATTACTTAATACAATTTTTGTTTCAAACGTGTATTATTTTTGGATTCCTACATACAGTATTTCGAATTCTTAGTTGGCCACCCTGAACAGAATGTCCCAATAGTTTCTCGGAAAGTTTTTTGTTAGTAAATGTGGCCAAGAGAAAATACTGAAAATGATTTTCAGTTTTCTCAATCCATCGCTAGGGGGCGTTTCGATACCATTAAAATGAAAAATGTCCAAAACTCGGAAAATTTAAATGAAAATCTATGGTAAAAATGTCATAAAAGATAAAAGTAATCCCCTATTCTCTACGAAGAATTTTCCTATTTAACTTTTTTTTCTATCTCTTCAAATAAAGTGGTGGGAGTAGTCCAAAGTTTGCTTTGAAAGAAATGAAATATCTCGAAATCGGCTAATCGTAGAAACTTTGTTTTTGCAGCATTTTTAAGAGCATTTTCTGTCCTGTAGAGTGTCCCAAAACAATGTTCCATTTAGTTTTCGGTCTTTTGATAGAGGGCGTTTTTACAAAAAATGCACTTTCATCTTAGATATCTCGAAAAAATCAAATGCAATGGTATAGCATCCTATTACCTATTCCATAAGCAATCAGATTATCGATCGTTGTGTGAAAACTGCAGTACTCTACAGGGTGGTCCAGTTTTAAGTGTCAATAATTCACCATTTGATAGCCAATCAAAAAATAAGTTGACTTGCATTGTGTCATTTTTCTGAAAAACGTTTCCTAAGGAAGATACAGTCCTCCAAATTTCAATTTAAAAAATCGTTTTATAGTTTAAAACTGAACATCCAAGACTTGTGAAAGTCCAAATTTGTACTGAATAGTCTAAAAACTTTTTTACTACTAGGAATGGTCTTATGATTCGCTTTCTCAGACTGCCATCCTGGTTGAGTGTCTGAAACTGGTATTCAAGAACTAAAAAATGTCCGGAAATGAAGACAAAGATTGTATTGTGCATGAAACTCATTTTTTACTACAAAAAAAAAATAAAAGTTGACTTTTAATGCTAGAACTGACTTTACTAGGACTAAAGAGAGTCCAAAAGTATATTTTCAAGACTTTAATTGGTGTACAACTCAATTTTCTGGACTGGACAACAAGTCTAGAAGTAAATTAAATTTTCGGACTATTTTATTTCTAAAAATTAGTTCTCAAGACTATTATTGTAGCATTTGGTACCAACATTTTTTACTTTTATTACTGAAGAAACTTGACTTTTGGAAATAGTCTTAAACTAGATTTTTCAGTCTTAAAAAGCACTAAAAACAGTCTGAATTTCTTAGAGATGCTACAATTTATTGCACCTATGAGTGTAGAAGTCAATTTAATAGTGAAGAAGCTTGAAATAACATTTTCAAGATTATGGTCAGTGGACAAACTGGCTTTTAGGCCTGATAAGTCAAAAACTTTGTAAAAATAGTCTTGAAACTCGATTTGAGGCACTGAAAACAGCCTTAAAACACTAAAAACGATTCTAGTTTATTAAGAAATACCCGAATTTTTAGCACTGAGGTGTCTAGAAGTCGATTTAATAGTGACAAAGCTTGGAATGCCATTTTAAGTCTATGAAGAATGTAAAAAATGTTTTTTAAATTTGCTATGTACCAATAACTTGGTGAAGATAGTCTTGAAACTCGATTTTCCAAGCTGAAAGCAGTTTTGAAGCACTAAAAATAGTCCAGAAGTCGAAGAAAATGAAAAGCAAAGTAAAAAGCACGAAAAGTTCGTTTTCAAGACAATTTTCCTGAATCTAATGTCAATGTCCTGCATCTAAGACTATTTTCAAGACTAAAATATTGAAATTTGTCTTCAAATTATGAAAACTTACTTCAAATGCAAATTTTAAGCTTCTGATGTCACTTTTCATTAGTTCAGTCACATTTTGGGGTTCAAGTCAATTTTTAAGGTTTAAATGTATGAATTTGTAGTAACAAGTTCTTGAAAAAGTAGTTTTTATGTCTACAAGTCAATTTTTAGTATTAAAGTCTCTCGATTTGCATGAAAACTGGTTTTTTTAAACACAATTTTTAAGCTACTGAAATTTTTATCTTTTCTAATTAAATTTTCAAAACTAAAGTCTTTTAGTTTGTCTGGAAACTATGAAAACTGGCTACAATAATATTTTTTAAACTTCTTAAGTGAATTTTCCGTTTCCAAGACAACAAGTTGGGTTGGGTTAGTTTTGGGTCTTTGACTGTAATAACGTGTAATAAAGTGCTTGTTCCAAATTTGATCAATATTGCTCTGACAGTTATGACAAAAAAAACCGATTTTTTAAACAGAAATTTGAAGGACTGTATTTTCCTTAGGAAGCACTTTTCAGGAAAATGACATAATGAATGTCAACTTATTTTTTAATTGGCTATGGATTGGTGAATTATTGACATTTAAAACTGGACCACCCTGTATATCTTTTGTAACACGAAATATTATTGAAAAATCAATTTTTTGCTTACAACGATAGATAATCTGATTGCATCATAAAATCATAAAATGGTCCTATAATTTGACGTAGATTCCAAATATTGCATAAAAGATGGGTCAACCCATTTAAAACAATAATTATAAGTTTAAAATATGAAAGTTCTCCGGGCTTATAAGCCGTGGTCTAATGGAATTACTTCCTGACGTTTGGAAGATTTCTTCCGGAAGAAATTCCATTGCACCACGGCTTATAAGCCCGAAAAACTTTCATATTTCAGTTTTGACCGGCCGTGAAAGCCTTCATAGTCTGATTATAAGTTTGGTTTGTTTGCTCAAATTTGGGACACCCTTTATACTGATCGCGCCAATATTCTTTGGCACGGAATGCGGCCTCAGATAGATGGGTCAAGCAAGACTACTGCTTTTTACCCTCGCTGTAGACCAAAAGGATAGGTCTGGAAGAGAAAGTCGCTACAAGTCCAGGAATTTTCCCTTTCGGGAAGTTCCCAGAGTTGCATCGGCATTCTCTGTCCTGGGAGAAGGATGCCCCCGCTGACGGAGGGGCTCTTCTTGTCCTCCATTTCTTCTTTTTTCGTCAGCTCGTCCATCTCTGGTGGTACTGGCAAACTATAGGATCTCCAAACAGCCGTCGGTTTTTACATCCTAAAGTTTTGGGGAGTTAGGGTCTGGTGAGTGGGGGATGGTTTGTCAGGAGTGCAGCTAGAGCCCAGTTAGCACCGGGATAACTGCGGAAAGGTTCTCCCCAGATTTTGAGAACGAAATTCTCGTCACCCGGGGGGAAGGTCTGGAAGGAAATTGTGGTCCTCTTCTTGGCTGGTTCGTCCTGAATTGTCGTCTATCCGAAACAGAAAGAAAAACGAAATTCCTTCGTATATGATTGTCGTAGTGAATTTGATACTTTTGTAGTTTAATTTCCATATATTCTTAATAAACATTTTACAACTGACCGGAATTGCTATGAACTACTATTGATATCTTCTAAACCGTAAAGCTACCTTTGACGAAAGTTGTCAAATTTGATGAAAGTTAAGTTTTTCGGGATCTTAAACACAGGAAGTACAAAACGTCAAACTATTGATTTCCACATCATACCACAGCAAAATTAGATCATATAACTAGTTACAGAGCCATTATTATATCACTTATACAGTGCAACTTCATTAGTTGAAACTCTGGTAATAACCTTTTCGTATGTTTTAGGGCAAGTGAAAATTCCCTGGAGGCGAAATCATAAAACAGTTCGTGCGAAAAGGGTTTTCCCGGCCCAGTTCAGCGAAGATAAGCGTAAAGTTAAATGACGCTTGGAATGTGTTTTAAGGGTTGACTCCGCAGTCCGATGGTGTAAATATTGAATTTTTACAGCCAAATCACTTGAGGTAACGATCCGCTACATAAAACTTGTACGAGATATAATTATCCGGCATAAGAAAAACGAAAATTCAATATTGACCGACGGAGCAAAAATGGGCCCTAAAGAAAAATACAAATTGCCCGTCGGGCCATTAACTCCTTCCTTATCTCTAAGAAACTGCGAGCAGAAAACCCTTTTACAGACGGAAGGTTTCATAGTTTGCATTTAAGGCTTTTCTCGGATATTTAAACAACGGATAAATATGTTGCGCTTATGAATATTTTCCCGCTTATCTCCGTTTCTTTTACACGGGACTGCAGGGTGGTCCAGATGCTATATTTGCCACTATTCTCATTTTTCGTAAAACTTACAAGTTGGGATAAAGTACACAACAATTGTCAAATTTGATAAAAGGCAAGTTGTGAAGACACTGTTGCCAAAATAGTGGCGTTAGCATTTAGTACAAAGTTGCCAGTTTTTCAAAAAAATTGAAAGAATATGGGGATATTAGGGGTCTTTTTTTACTACTTTTTGAAGGTGAATATCTCGGTAACATGAAGAGCTAGAGAGGCCAGTTTTCGCTCATTTTGTAGTATTTTTTATCCTCTTTCTAATGACGTCTAGTGAAATTTATAGGAGTTCAAATAAAAAAGTTACAATTATTCAAAAATTGAAAAAATTACATTTTTGCAAAAAGTGCAATTTTGGCAATTTTTTATTTTGTTTCAGGAGGGTTCCAATGCACAGCAAAGTTTCTATTTATACCAAAGGACCCTAAATTAGGTGAAATAAATACAAAAAAAGCACTTTAAAATTATTCATTTTTCAAAAAAATTTAAAAATGGGGGTGTATTTTAATAGTCAGTTTTCGTTTGGCTTATAATAATCGCCCAATATTTGTAAATAAAATAATTCAGGTTTGTTTAAGTAAAACTGATTGAGTTTTATTGCACGAACCGTACAAATCGTTGTGATATTATAATCTGTATAAAGTTTATTGAATTTCAAGCGGAATTGCAGTAAACTATTTGGGATTGGAACAAAGCAACGGGAAAGCAGTACGTTATGAACTTTCCGGCAAACACGCCCGTCGGTTTGGATTTCAAAGAAATAAACTAGCGTGTTAGGAGGCAATATGCAGCCAATCAATAAATAAGTCTCTCTTTTGGATATCATCGTTTTTACCTTTACGGTTTCGTGCTGTTTTTTAGGGAAAAATGGATATCCTGCATGGCCACTGATTAAAATTAAATCCGCTATTTGGAATAATAACTGTAATTTATACTGTTGCCAAATTAATTAACTAATAATCAGAACAGGTTCTAAAAGTAGGTATTATTACTAGAGTCCGGATTAAAAAGCACTAAAATCGTGAAAAAATTGCTTAAAAAGCCAACAAAAAAGCATACAAATCTGCAAAAAAGCTTTGAAAAAGCACAAAACTCTTTCGGAGATGCAAATATTTTTACTTTTCTTCAGTTCAAGTTCTAGAAATTTTTTGAAGCCTTTAAGCTGTTTTAGAAGCCTACGGAAGATATTAGACTGTTTTGAAAACTTTCAAAATCTTTTTGAACTACTTAAGAAGCATTTGGAAGGTTTTTGGACAGTTCAATGATTTTCTACTATTTTAGTAACAATATTACAATTTGCATCCCCTCCTTAATCTTAGGAATCCAATGGTATTGCCAGATTTGTCCTAACTCTTATCATTTTTAAGAATGGGCCTATCCCACATATCATAAATTTTTGTTTTAATGACTGGAATCGAAAGAATAGGATCAAAAAACTAATTTTTCATATTCTTGAAGAAAAAATTATGGTCGTAAATGTTCCTACATTAGTTTGAATTTGTCCATTAAATTTAAAAGATCTGTTTTGGCGCGCATGTGACGTACGTAATTCTGGGCGATTTTATTGGCTGTTGCATGCCATCTGTTTCACTTCTTGTCGCTGATTGGTTGATAGTGTAGTACGTCACCGGCGGCGGGCGTTTTAAACATGAGATTAATGTAGTTTTTATCATCATTTTTTTTCTATTTAGACTTAATATTTTTGAAAACAAAAAAATACGGGTATAATATTTTCAATCCGTCTTTGTAGTTATGAAATAAAAAAAAATTGTGGGACAGGCACATTGAGACCATTTTGAGACATGCTACGACGTTTTTGTCTACTTAGCTCATAACATAATTTTACTTAGCTATTTTTACTTAGCTCATAACATAATAGTATATTACGTGTAACTAGTGCCGTAAGAAGCGTTAATCCCTTGAGTGCGTAAAATGCTTTAGAACACGTGTGACATACTATATACTTTACCCACGACCAAGTGTAAAGTTCAGTGCTGGATTTAACACATTCACTTACCTAATACATTATGAATTCCATTATTAATCGTAAAAAAGTCACGTGACGTTTAAAAATAAATTTGCCGCCATTTTCACCGTCAAACTTCAAGCCCAGTTTCAGTTTAGCATGGTCCAGACTGTGACTTTTTTCAACTGTGTTCTACACAGTCTAAATCACACTTAACTTTTGGCTTAAAGTGCAATGGGGGGTATGACTGTAAAAATATCAGTCTAAACGTAAAAACTGTCAAATGACGTTCAAGACAACATTTTAACCTTAAAAATAGTTACGTGAGTCAGCGACTACGTTTATATCGAGCAAATTGAATCCGCTTATTCAATCCGATCAAGAAAACCGCCATAAAACTTTCGATATAAACAACGCAGATTAACGATTTGGATTGACTAGTCGATCCGAATTCGATCCGGTTCAAACATCATTTTTTAAACGAGATATACGAGATTTAATAATGTGGCATTTGACAACTGACGTTAACAAAGACAAGTGAATAAAGTAATCACAAAAACAACTCCTATTTTTGGTTTTTTCTTTAAAAACGACTTATTTTCTGCTTTTGATTTGTTGAAGAAAAAACTGAAAAAAACCCCGAAAACGAAAAGGTCGTTTGACAGCTGACTGCGACAAAATAGGAATGTCGTTATCAGTGTCAAGTGTCAGTTCTATTTCTATTTTGTATCTTTTTTAATTTTGTTGCTGTCTTGCTCTGGCTCCATCGGCTTGTCTATATCGATTGACCAATCCAAACAAGGCTAAATACGAATAAAACGAGATTCAACTTATGATTGTTCTATCCGCTTCAATAATCGGATTTAGGTTACGCGATATAAACATAGTCAGTAGTGTATCAGTTTTAAACTTAAACACGGTCACGTGAACCCTTTAGAATTCGGTTTTGACGCTAAAATAGCTATTTATGTAACCAGTTACGAAAAGATCGATTTTGTGTAACGAATGAATGTTTGTAGGGCGAGCGCAGCGAGGTCCTACAATTTGAATGAGTTACACAATAAGACATTTTCGAAACGTTTTGCATACATAATTTTTTCTAATTTTGACCAAAAAGCGGTAAAAACCATCTTTTAAAGTGATTTAACACAAATATTCACTTTCATAGCACCTTGTATAAACAGTGACAACGACATGTTATGATGGATGTCGCCCATATGTTTCTACGGAAATGCATAAAAACAGGGAGTGATGAAATGAACTTTTCATAACTAGTTACATAAAGTAAAACGTTTTGTCACTCTAATCAGTTTTGAAAAGTGTCACTTTATATGCCATAATTAGAAAAAAATCATTTTGCTGATTGAAAATCGTCATTTTCACTGTGATCAGTGCTCAAATTTGAAAATTTTTGGGGCGCCATTAGATCTTCCTCTGCAGCAGCTATCCATTTTGTAGCTTTTGCAAACCAGGGTAACAGTTTACTCCGGGATGGAAAATTTCCGGTAATTTTTCGGAAAAATTGAAAAATAATTCGTTTTTAATTAGTTGTACCAACCATCCAATATTAATCCAAATTAAAGTTTAATGTACTTTTAATCATTAAATTTAGATGTCTTAAGTTATCTAATTAGAATGCATGATAAGTTTGACAGTAACAATGACAAATTTGATAATGATAATGACAAGTTTGACAGTTATTTTCTATATCAAGAAAAATCTCTTATCTGCTCTAATTTTATAGAGCAACAGAATATTTTTAATTACAATCTTTTTTTTGTACATTACTGCTCTGCTTTCCCCAGATTATCAGTAACTGTACGCCCAAACTTGCTCCTCCACAAGCGTTATTATTATAGTTAATGGTTCTTTTAGCTGTCCCGTTTTGTCATTTTCCATTATGCAACTTAACTTAAAACGAAATTACTTAATCCGCCCTGCTAAATGGCTCGGCTGCGTTTTATTCACGCTGCTTTTCCAAGAGCCGTGCTGCAGGTATAGAGCTCGCGTTGCTTAATCTCACTTTCAACCAAAAAAACCGAACAATTTAATTAAAAATTTTAATCTCTCAAAAGCCTCTTTGTTTTACTCTATATTAAATCATCTCTCGGTCCTCGTTAATGTCCGCCCGAATTACAGATTAAAACTGCCATTCCCGTTCCAAGGAAACGTTAACAACAACTAAATCGGTTGTTCTATCTATCTATAGTTGATCTCCTTAAACACCTCCGACTGACATTAAATGCATATCAAATTTGCGCGATAACCTATTTTCAGGTCTTTATTTATATTGTATAAGCGTGGATGTTACACAAACGGTATTATATGCAGCTTATTCGCCGGCACCGGAAACACACATCCGCCTTAAACTAAAATCGATTCCGGTTCGGTTATGGAAATTCCCTTTGAGACATTTGTATTCCTGATATGGGTACGGATTCCTTTTGGAAACCTTCCATTTTCTGTAACTTAAACGGAGAAACATGTCAAATAACAGAAATGCAGCTTACTTAGCCAAAAAGTCTCTCATTTCTCACGTATTACAGATTACATTCAGTTGGTTCTTTGCTTTACTGTCATTGCAATCCACAGTATCTATTGCCAGTTTTTTTCTTCTTTTTGTGCTTAATTAGTGGTCAATAGCTGTATTGAGATATTGAAGGCTTCTGAGAGACAAAAACATACCAATTATCTGTTCCAAAATGGGTAAGTATCAATTTACAAATTTAAACTGATCAAATAATTTTCAAATGCTCCGAAATAGTCTAAAAAATGTAAAAACATTCCAAAACACTATAGAGGCTCCAAAATGCCTTGCAAAATATTACAAAACAGCCTAAAAGCTTCCAAAAGTTTCTAGAGCCGTTTACAAGATTTCAAATGCCTTAACAACAGTCCAGAACCTTCAATGCTCTTTAAACTGTTCAAACACTTTCCAAAAGTAGTCTAAAATGATTTTAAAACACCACAGAAACACTAAAATGCTTTTCAAGCAGTCGAAAGCTTTCCAAAAGCTTTTAGAACATTTCAAGAGAGTCTAAAAGCTTCCAAAAGTTTCTAGAGCCGTCTACAAGGTTTGAAAAGCCTTAACAGCAGTCCATAACCTTCCAAAAGCACGGTGTGTTTAGGACACTCTAAAGGCATCCAAATGATCTTCAACTAGTCTAAAAGCTTCCCTAAGTTTCCAAATGCTTTAAAAACAGTCCAAAACCTTCAATAGTTTTTAAACTTTCCAGAAAGCTTCCAAATGCTCCTAAAGTAGTGTAAAAACATTTCAAAATACTACAGAAACTCTAAAATGCTTCTAAAGCAGTCGAAAGCCTTTCAAAAGCTTTTAGAACAGTCTAGAAGCTCTTAAACAATTTCAAGACAGTCTTATAGCTTCCAAAAGTTTCTAGAGCGGTCTACAAGGTTTCGAAAGCCTTAACAGCGGTCCACAACCTTCAAGGCTCTTTAAACTGTTCAAACACTTTCCAAAACTAGTTTAAAAAGGTTTTAAAACACTACAGAAAGTCTAAAATGCTTTTCAAGCAGTCGAAAGCCTTCGATTACAGTCTAGAAGCTTCCAAAAGCGCGGTGTGTTTAGGACACTCTAAAGGTATCCAAATGATCTTCAACTAGCTAAAAGCTTCTATAAGTTTTCAAATGCTTTAAAAACAGTCCAAAACCTTCAATACTTTTTAAAGTTTCCAGAAAGCTTCCAAATGCTCCTAAAGTAGACTAGACAGTTTTCAAAATATTACAGAACCTCTAAAATGATTCTAAAGCAGTGTCGAAAGCCTTCCAAAAGCTTTTAGAACAGTCTAGAACCTCTCAAACCATCTCAGGACAATCTAAAAGCTTCCAAAAGTTTCTAGAGCCTACTAAAGGTTTCAAATGCCTTAACAACAGTCAAGAACCTTCAATGCTCTTTAAAGTGTTCAAACACTTTCCAAATGCGTTCCAAAAGTAGTCTAAAAAGGTTTTCAAACTGTACAGAAACTCTAAAATGCTTCTCAAGCAGTCGAAAGCCTTCGATTACAGTCTAGAAGCTTCCAAAAGCACAGTGTGTTTAGGACACTGTAAAGGCATCCAAATGATCTTCAACTAGTCTAAAAGTTTCCATAACTTTTCAAATGCTTTAAAAACAGTCTAAAATCTTCAATGCTTTTTAAACTTTCCAGAAAGCTTCCAAATGCTCCTAAAGTAGTCTAGAAAGATTTCAAAATATTACAGAACCTCTAAAATGATTCCAAAGCAGTCGAAAGCCTTCAAAAATCTTTTAGAACAGTCTAGAAGCTCTCAAACCATTTCAAGACAGTCTAAAAGCTTCCAAAAGTTTCTAGAGCCGTTTACAAGGTTTCAAATGCCTTAACAGCAGTCCAGAACCTTCAATGCACTTTAAACTGTTGAAACACTTTCCAAATGCTTTCCAAAAGTAGTCTAAAAAGGTTTTAAAATACTACAGAAACTCTAAAATGCTTCTAAAGCAGTCGAAAGCCTTCCAAAACCTTTTAGAACAGTCTAGAAGCTCTCAAACCATTTCAAGACAGTCTAAAGGCTTCCAAAAGTTTCTAGAGCCGTCTACAAGGTTTGAAAAGCCTTAAAAGCAGAAACACTTTCCAAATGCTTTCCAAAAGTAGTCTAAAAAGGTTTTAAAATACTACAGAAACTCTAAAATGCTTCTAAAGCAGTCGAAAGCCTTCTAAAACCTTTTAGAACAGTCTAGAAGCTCTCAAACCATTTCAAGACAGTCTAAAGGCTTCCAAAAGTTTCTAGAGCCGTCTACAAGGTTTCAAATGCCTTAACAGCAGTCTAGAACCTTCAATGCTCTTTAAACTGTTGAAACACTTTCCAAATGCTTTCCAAAAGTAGTCTAAAAAGGTTTTAAAATACTACAGAAACTCTAAAATGCTTCTCAAGCAGTCGAAAGCCTTCGATTACAGTCTAGAAGCTTCCAAAAGCACGGTGTGTTTAGGACACTTGCCTAAAGGCATCGAAATGATCTTCAACTAGTCTAAAAGCTTCCATAAGTTTTCAAATGCTTAAAAAACAGTCCAAAATCTTCAATACTTTTTAAACTTTCCAGAAAGCTTCCAAATGCTCCTAAAGTAGTCTAAAAAGATTTCAAAATACTACAGAAACTCTAAAATGCTTCTAAAGCAGTCGAAAGCCTTCCAAAACCTTTTAGAACAGTCTAGAAGCTCTCAAACCATTTCAAGACAGTCTAAAAGCTTCCAAAAGTTTCTAGAGCCGTCTACAAGGTTTGAAAAGCCTTAAAAGCAGAAACACTTTCCAAATGCTTTCCAAAAGTAGTCTAAAAAGGTTCTCAAACACTACAGAAACTCTAAAATGCTTCTCAAGCAGTCGAAAGCCTTCGATTACAGTCTAGAAGCTTCCAAAAGCACGGTGTGTTTAGGACACTTGCCTAAAGGCATCGAAATGATCTTCAACTAGTCTAAAAGCTTCCATAAGTTTTCAAATGCTTAAAAAACAGTCCAAAACCATCAACGCTTTTTAAACTTTCCAGTAAACTTCCAAATGCTCCTAAAGTAGTCTAAAAAGATTTCAAAATACTACAGGAACTCTAAAATTCTTCTAAAGCAGTCGAAAGCCTTCCAAAACCTTTTAGAACAGTCTAGAAGCTCTCAAACCATTTCAAGACAGTCTAAAGGCTTCCAAAAGTTTCTAGAGCCGTCTACAAGGTTTGAAAAGCCTTAAAAGCAGTCCAGAACCTTCAATGCCCTTTAAACTGTTGAAACACTTTCCAAATGCTTTCCAAAATTAGTCTAAAAAGGTTTTAAAATACTACAGAAACTCTAAAATGCTTCTCAAGCAGTCGAAAGCCTTCGATTACAGTCTAGAAGCTTCCAAAAGCACGGTGTGTTTAGGACACTTGCCTAAAGCCATCGAAATGATCTTCAACTAGTCTAAAAGCTTCCATAAGTTTTCAAATGCTTAAAAAACAGTCCAAAACCATCAACGCTTTTTAAACTTTCCAGAAAACTTCCAAATGCTCCTAAAGTAGTCTAAAAAGATTTCAAAATACTACAGGAACTCTAAAATGCTTCTAAAGCAGTCGAAAGCCTTCCAAAACCTTTTAGAACAGTCTAGAAGCTCTCAAACCATTTCAAGACAGTCTAAAAGCTTCCAAAAGTTTCTAGAGCCGTCTACAAGGTTTGAAAAGCCTTAAAAGCAGAAACACTTTCCAAATGCTTTCCAAAAGTAGTCTAAAAAGATTTAAAACACTACAGAAACTCTAAAATTTTTCTAAAGCAGTCGAAAGCCTTCGATTACAGTCTAAAAGCTTCCATAAGTTTTCAAATGCTTTAAAAACAGTCCAAAATCTTCAATGCTTTTTAAACTTTCCAGAAAAGCTCCTAAAGCAGTCTAAAAAGATTTCAAAATATTACAGAAACTCTAAAATTTTTTTAAAGCAGTCGAAAGCCTTCCAAAAGCTTTTAGAACAGTAGTAGAACAGTTTAAAAGATTCTAGAATCGTCTACAAGGTTTCAAATACCTTAAAAGCAGTCCAGAACTTTCAATACTCCTAAAGTAGTCTAAAAAGATTTCAAAACACTACAGAAATTCCAAAACAGTCAGAAGTCTTTCAAAACAATCTAGAAGCTTCGAGCAATCAAGATTCTGAAAAGATGTTTGAATTTTATATCTTCTTTGTTACATCTTTAGACAGGCATAATAGTCAGCTTCTTGGCGTGATTAAACGAGTTTTTCAACTCGTACATTTTTTTATAGTTTGTCGAATAAAAAGTTGCGTTAAAAAAGTTAATCAAAAGTTCGTTTATTAAAGTTCCTTCATTGTAGACGAGAAGAAATATTAACAAGTATACGACGGCGTGAAAACGTCAAAAAATGCAAAAATACGAATTGGAAAATAGTTATGAAAGATATTTGAACTCACCCGGCAACTGGCTTAAGGAAGTTTAATCAAAACGTATTTGTCCGACAAACTTGCTTTGTCGTATAAAAATTTTTCCGAGGCATTTTAAAAGTTTGTCGATTCGAAAAGTTGACGGGGATTTTATTTAGTCTTTGCTCACGGTAAAAAATGACTCGGCAAAGTTAGTGACCTATTAAACTTAAATTTGCCTAAGTTTTCATCGTCGTGCATTATTAGAGATTTTTTTGCCGAAACTTTTGCCATCTAAAACTTGTAGGGACGGGTAGAAGACGAAGCGGAAACCGTATAAAGCAAGCTAATGCCCAGCACTCGTACACTTAACGTTGATATACAGTGTGCTTGCTATACACACTTAAATCCTAAAAGTTTGGTTGGACAAATTGACTGGAAAAGACGAATTTTGCTGAAAACGTTTTTTGTTGATAAAGCAAAAACTAACAAGAATCATACATAACAATACTCTACATAACAAACTTAATGTTAATACAATAACACAGTTTTTGAGATATTGACACTAACTTTTAACACTAAGGATTATCATCCTTGTTCCTTTCTGCTTCACTTTTTTTTGCTTTTTTTTGCCCAAAAACACTTTCCTGTCACTAACTTTAATATTTTGCATTTTTTTTTAACTTATTTTCACCGATGGTATCAAAGATATGGTCACGTGACTGTACACTGCAGACTATTTTAACGTTAAGTAGAGTCAAGTGAGCTTCAACCTTTCATTCGACGCTTTGAAATAGTGAATTTGATAGTTGAAAACAGTAAAGTGACCTTTGAAAATTTCTTTCAATCGTAAGAATGGTCACGTAACTCTCAGAACAACATTTTGACCTTAAATATGGTCACGTGACTACAACGATGCATATTTTAACTGTAAAAAAATTGTGACTTTTAAGATATCATTCGACGCTTGAAAATAGTCACGTGACTTTTGTAACGGAATTTGATAAACTACGTGAATTATGGAACTTCCTTTTAGTTGTAAATAATTATTATGTGACCTTTATTAGAGCAACGCTTTGACCTAGATTATAGAGGTTTTTTAAGTACTTTTTGAAACTCAATATCTCGATAACATGATGAGCTAGAGAGGCCAGTTTTGGATCATTTTGTAGTTTTTTTTTATGCTTTTTCGAATGGCGTTGGAACTAAGTTCCTGCGCATTTAAATAAAAGAGATACGATATTTCAAAAAGTGAAAAGAATCAATTTTTGTAAAAATTTGTATTCATATCAAAGGACCTTAAATTAGGTGAAATAAGTACAAAAAAAGCACTTTAAAATTTTTCATTTTTCAAAAAAATTGAAAGAATGGGGGGGTATTAGAAGTCTTTTTTTAACACTTTTTGATATTCAATATCTCGGTAACATGAAGAGCTAGAGAGGCCAGTTTTGGCTCATTTTGTAGTATTTTCATCCTCTTTCTAATGGCGTCTTAGCGAAATCTATGAGTTCAAATGATTCAAAAATTGAAAAAATGCTATTTTTTCAAAAAGTGCAATTTTAGCAAATTTTTATTTTGCTCCAGAAGGGTTCCAATGCACAGCAAAGGGCATATTTATACCAAAGGACCTTAAATTAGGAATAATACAAAAAAAGCAATTTAAAATTTTTCATTTTTGAAATCTGAATACATGTACGACCGATTTGGGACACACTGTATAGCAAACTAAGCTTACTTACTGCTACAAAAACACATTACAGTGCTATTTAAGACTCTGAGACTGTTCGTAAAGAAAATCCCCAACTAGTAGTTCCAGAAATATGAACAGACATGTATGATATGAACAGGCTAGGAAATCAGAATGTCACTGTCACGTGACTTTTTTAAAAAAAAGATCTTTTCAGATGAAAGAAACTGTCAAAATTACGAGGTAAATTTTGACGTATAAACGAACCTCCTAGCTGTCATAGGAACCAAATTAGGAACTGTCAAACTAAACATTTTTAAAAAAACTTTTTTACTTGCTCTGCTCTATTTCTGATCAAAAATCTAAGTTACTTGTGACTTTAAAAAAAATTCTATTCAGATGAAAGAAAGTCAAAATTACGAGGTAAATTTTGACGTATAAACGAATCTCCTAGCTGTCATAGGAACCAAATTAGGAACTGTCAAACTAAACATTTTTAAAAAAACTTTTTTACTTGCTCTGCTCTATTCCTGATCAAAAATCTAAGTTACTTGTGACTTAAAAAAAATTCTATTCAGATGAAAGAAATTCAAAATTACGAGGTAAATTTTGACGTATAAACGAACCTCCCAGCTGTCATAGGAACCAAATTAGGAACTGTCAAACTAAACATTTTTAAAAAAACTTTTTTACTTGCTCTGCTCTATTTCTGATCAAAAATCTAAGTTACTTGTGACTTTAAAAAAAAATTCTATTCAGGTGAAAGAAAGTCAAAATTACGAGGTAAATTTTGACGTATAAACGAACCTTCTAGCTGTCATAGGAACCAAGTTAGAAGCTGTCAAATTATGACATACTTGTTTACTTGCATAACGCCTTTTTTATACCTGGTATAAAATGTTTACGTTTTTCAAAAAATATGAAGATGGGAAAAAGCAGACAGTAATAAAAGGAAATTTGAACAGTATAGGAAAACACAAAACTACTTAAATTCAGCGGAATCAACTATACATAGCAATTGTAGTCAGTTTATTGCCTACCAATTTGCCTACATATAACGCCTTTTTGGTATAGTTTACGTTTTTCAAAATATGTGGAAGAGAGTATACTAAAGTTTTGTATTTACCTTGGAGTGCACAATAGTGTTCTAGGCCAGTTTTCTTAGATATTAGTGTTTTTTTCGTAAAAACTGTCATAAAAAAAGTTTTGGGCTACTTTTTGACATTGGAGCAAAATTCCTAGCTATCTAATCTGAATGATGACTGCATTATTAAAACTTTGATTTTCTGTTGGAAACCAGTTAAAGATTGCTTTTGCGAACAGGCCTAATAATAATATCATTTGACATTTACATAATTAGCAGTAAAAAAAAATAAGAAAAACAGGTGGCGTGTCTCATTTTCATAAGCGAAAACGAGGAAATAGGAAAAATCCGCAACTACAACAATAACATGCAAGTCACATGGAAAATGTCACTCAATTTTCTGCTTTACAAATGGGACATAAAAATTAATAAATAATTTATGAAGCATTAGAAGTCCTTTTTCTACCGTTCTGGTTGAGAATAAATGATTTCCGTTCCGTAACGACTTACCATACCCTGCAGGGTTAATAATTAACATACTTTAAAAGTGTGTTTTTTTTTTCTACTTTTTTTACATTTCCACAAGTTCTCGTTTGATTTAATCGCCCCTTTCCTCAAGCACTTCCTTATAGTGTTGTCAATGTGCAAAAACTAACCACCTCTACTGAATATTCATTTTTAGCGGAGGAAACTATTTTTAATGAAGGGAATTGTTACATATTTTTGCATATTCTTATTAAACATGGCACGGGTAAAAGTAGACTTTTTATGAAGCGTGTCTCAGGTGATTTATGATTGTCGTTGCGACTTTGATTTGACTTTGTTCCCATGACGATAAATTCAAAAACAACCTTAATAATAATTAAAAGACGTTCGAACATTTTTGGGACGCGATTTTAGCCCTCCACCTCAAATGTAAAGCGTAACCGGTTTAAAAAGGGCACTTTGCCCTTCAATTTTCTTCTAAATTGACTTGCGAGCTGTAAGGGCAGCTCGACGAAATTAATACCGTTTCCTTTTCGGTACGGTATCGTCTCTGGGTAACAAAATAAAGTCCCGAAGTCGCCATACAATTTAATTACTCGCGTAAAAGCGATTTTAGTCCCTTCAGCATGGACGGGGAATTTCATTCAGGGTGGGATTTGATTACGTTCCTGTCTCAAACAGCTAACCAGAACATTAACTTTGATATGTGCATGCACGGAAAGGGAACTTTGTTCTAAAAACTTACAAATTGATAAAAATACGAAAAATTAGCATCAAATATTCTGTTTTTTATTTACAATCTGGTGTGAATTTTGTACTTTATTTTATAGTTGTACTCTTTTTTACAGATTACTTTGGCGTCAAGAGCCTAAAGATAATCAATAGTGTGTGTTCACCAGGTTATGGACGTCTTCCAGGAGAAAGAAAATCCATTAGCTACAGGTTCGTATTACGATAAGTTTTAAATTGAAAGTCAAATTTTCTTTAGGGACACGTGGTTGCACCATTATGAAGTTTTACATGAGGATTATTAATTAATAAGAGTATCAGTCACTAGACTGTGTGTCTTTTGGCATAAAGACAATGTGCAATCTTATGTTTTAGGACACTTTATATATCTTTTGGCTCATTTTATTTGTCAATGTATAACTTATTTCCGGCCCTTTTACAAAAAGGGCAAAGGGAACTACTGCCGTTCATTATCAAAGCACCCTTCATCTCCAAAGTAAGGAAGAAGAACCCACCCTCTCAAAATCATTCAGACCAATCTGTCCTCATCTTGCCTACTGAAGACATTGGAGAAGACGGTAAATAATTATATTAGAATCTAGATACTGGAGAGGGTACCTTTGCACCCCGGACATCACGTTTACAGAGCGAAAAAATCAACAAAAACCGCCCTTTTCATACTAATCGAAAACATCCAGGAATCACTCTAGCACAACAAAATGGCTATATGCTCCACAACACCTCTTACGAGACAATCAAAAGGGTCCTGAAGAATAAAGGAATAGACAGAACCACATCCCGATGATACTAACGTAGACGAGAGCAACTTTCAGATCAGCACCAATCGAGGATGCCCACAAGGAGGGGTCCTATCACCCTTAAAACATTTTTGGAATTTTACCGGGAACGTAGAAACTTGATATGCTAACGACATAGTCGTTATGGCCAAAGGTAAGTTTGAAGTAACCTTCTGCGATCTCGTAAAAAGGAAACTAGAGATCACCAGAAGATGGGGTCTATCAGTGGGATTGAGAATTAATTTATTAAAAACCAAAGTGTTACCTTTCACTAGGAGAATAAGACTTCAGCACTTGAGGAATGTTCGCCTTAACGACGAAGACTTAATGGCGGCAAGATGTTAAGTATCTAGGACTCAAAACCTATCTGGAATCGTCATGTTGAAAAGATCGCCACCAAAGCAAAATCATCACTGATGGTGAGCAGGAACATTGCGAGAAAAACATGGGATTGTAACCCATCATGATAGTGAAACCTATGATCATCTACAGTATGGTACGGCAGAACCCCACAACAAGAAAAACGTTAGAAAAGGTGCAGATACTTGCATGTCTTTGCATAACAGGAGCAATGAGATCGATTCCAACAACAGCACTAGAGGTCATTTTAGCTCTCACACAAAAAGCACAAAGCAAGGACTACCTTCTGGTAGGGCACACTTTGCCGATCTTCCAACTGACGAAATCATCAGGAAGTTCAGTTTTGGAAAACAATTTCGAGCGGAACTGAGCACCAAGAGTGATTGGAGCAGAGAAATCATTCAAGCATTGGGGAAAAATACCATAATCTGCTATACGGATCACGGAGGCGTTCAAGAGAACGCCCACGTCCGCGTTACAGTGTCTCCTTAACTTACCCCCCCTTCAGCTCCTGCTGAAGAGAGAGGCAAGGATGGCCTCCTATTGGCTCTTTCATATTACCCGTGTCCTTTCTAATTTTAAATCGCGAGTCCCTCTATGCCCTCCGATGTTCTGCCGGGCACGGCTGCCACCGATTTCTGCTACAGGACCCTCGTACCATCGAGAGTGAACTGGCCAGAACGGGCTGATGACCTACTCCGAGCAGATATCTGCTGGTCTACGGACGGCTGAAAGTCCTCAAAAGGGACTGTAGCCGGGGCTTTCTGTGCCAAGGCGGGGGTCTGTCTGACTGAGGGACTGGGACAAACACCGACGGTCCTGCAGGCTGAACTCTACTCCATCGAGATCTACTCTAGGGAGATGAGTATGGAAGGTTATGGCTGGTGTATGAAAGATGACGAGTCGGTCGCTCACCTACTGTGCCGCTGTCCGGCTCTGACTAACTCCAGGTCTTCCATATTTGAACGGGCGGATGTACGCCCAGGAGACCTGGACAACCTCTCATCCAGAGCAGTTATTTGGTTCCTCAAGGACTCGAGTATTCTGGATGAGCTATAACTTAAGTGTGAGCCACAATAGACCTGCGGTCGCGGTGGAGGGCAGAATATGCCCACTCACGGTACATAAGTATCATAACTAACTATACGGATGGATCTAAAACTCCCAAGGGAACTCGAAAAGTCCTGCCTTCGAGCATCGCACCAAATCCTCCGAACCCATGGACCAGTCCCCTATCGTTTTTCAAAATTCAGGCTATAGAAAAGTGTATTCAATTCAATCTCGACAGGAAATACCGGAACAAGGAAATTGCGATCCTTCCCAATATCAAAGGAGACATCAAAGCGTTGAGCAACATCAATTCGAAGATGATTTTGGAATGCCTAGGAAAACTCAATGATCTAGGAAGGAAGAACGAGGTAACCTTCCTCTGGGTTCCGGGGCACGTCGGAGTAGAGGGGAATGAACAAGCACGAAAAGGGTCATCAACGCCACTGATCGGGCCAGAACCATTCTACTGCTGTGGAAACGCATACGTTCCGGAAGAACTTAATAAAGCTGAAGAAGAAATGAGAGAAACGCACTGGCAAAAACTTCCAATACTGAAAAATCGGCAAATTTAACCGAGCAAGATAACCTCAGAAAAATTAGTGTCAAAGCAATAATGGGATTTCTAACGGGGCATTTTCGACTCAGAAAACCCCTAAGAAAGCTGCCTATGAGAGCACAGCACCAGCAGATTCTGCGGAGAAGATTCAGACCACATTCTGCTGGAGTGTATGCTGTACACCATAGAAGATTGAACACACTGTGATCATACCACTGACTGTAGAAGAAATACTTCGAATAATAGACTAGCTCAAGATTCTGAAATTCCTAAAGGATCTGAATGTTGAGGGGCTGCTAGGAACAAGAAAACTTTGAAATAGCAGAAGAAGATGGGGTACAATAGATCTAATCAGGTCTAATACGTATAACTTATCTATACAGGGTGTCCGAAATTCGCATTTCAATTTCGGAGGTAATTCTACAGAATAATAATTCCAAGTATGCAACATCAGAGACACGTATTCTGCAGTATTTCAAAAAACTGCAACGTTATCTTGTGTGTCTTCTAAAGTTCTATTACCGGGTATATGGGTATTATGTGTTCTGTAACACCACGTATAATGAGCTTGTGTAACAACCGAATGCATGGTAAGTTCACATGTGCATTACAGCACCGTAGTTTTTGATTGGTCAAGAACAAGCAGCTGCATGCTTATACGAGAGATTATTAGAATTGTTGTACAGGGTGAATAAAGTTGACTCTCAAGTGAGACCAAGGTATTCCTAAATTGAATTTTAAGGTACGATGTTTTCCAAATTCACAATAAACCTTCTAAGTAACTAAACTCAGGAAGAGGCATTTTCCTGGATTTTGAGACAACTTGCCAGAACTTGCATTTGACTTTTCTCAGTGTTTAATGTTTTTTTTTTTTAAGAAATTAGTTTTGCTGTCTTCAAATTTTGTTCTCTTTGAAAAGCAACAGCAAATCATGGTTGGCGTTAAGCAGATTTCCAGTAACAGAGTTGCTAAGAACAACTGATTGTTCAGTGACGTTTAATAATACAAACTCAATTACCGAGCCATTAATGGAGTTCAGTACTCAAGACGAAAGACGTGCTCCGTCTCGACAAACCTCGAACCAAAACGATTTAATTAATAACACGAATTAATATCTACTACGTTTTGCCAAAACTAGTTCCTCGAGCCCCTTCGCTTTTGTCTAACCTCTCTGAAATATACGAGATATATAAGTGAAAAGTCGGAGCAGAGTATCAAGCTATTCGGCTATTGTTTATTGTTTTCCTACTAAAACAGTTATTATACGAGTGTTAAGCTCGCATCCATCTTGCTTCCTAACGGTTTTATGCTGGAAAACCCTTTAATAATTTATACTTACACTTGAATTATGGCCGGCAAGTGCGTGGGGGGGGCTCATTAGCTTAATGTTTGTTCTTGTTGTTGCTTTAGAACTGTTTTTGTCTTTTATTACCACGCTCTATTATAGTCTAAGCTACTTAAGAAACCAGCTTTTAACTTTTTTTTTGTTTGTAATACGCATTTCTATATTTAGACACAATTTTCTTTTCATACATAATATACATTCAAAAAACATACTAAAAATGCTAAATTCTTGTACTGTAAGATTTGAAATATCTTTAAAAAAGTATATTGAATAATATACAAGGTTTATACGGGATCCATCATGTCTTCTTTACACCAATTAAAACTCATTCACTATTTGTCAGGATTCTTTAATAAACAATCTGAAGTTTGGTTTTCACATAAACTTATTTTTAATAAAAAAAAAAATTAATTCAAACATACTTTGGCTGGGATTACTTTTTTCCCCATTTCGAAAAACTTTACAAATGCCTATGTCAGATCCGTCTCAGACTGGCGAGTAATTTAAATAAAGTGAAAATTCCACTACCCCGCTAAAAGTTTAGAAGGATCAAATATTTTCCTACTCGGGTGCGGTAAAGTGCACTTTTCCGCATTCATTTGAGTGCGGGCAGGAGTAATTTTCCGCACCCGATGCGGTAAAGTTACTTTTCCGCATTGTAAGATATTAATTTATAACAAAATGAATAATAAACCAGCAAAATTGAAGTTTATATGTGTAGAGCGAATATACCTACTCGGACCAACCTTTTTATGAGATGTTTAAGCGAAGAAAAATTGAGTGCGGAAAAGTAACTTTACCGCCTTAGTGTGGAAAAGTAACTTTTCCGCAATCATTTTATTTTTCAACAAAAAAAAAAAAACATTTAAATCAAAAAATCATTACTATGTATATATGATTTCTCAATTAAGAATACACTTTTTATCATCTTTGCAAACAAAAGCTTTTATTTTAGCAATTTTACTATACATTTTTGTTCAATTGAATGAAAAATGATATTCATAGGAAAAATGCGGAAAGCGTCTTTCCCGCCCTTTAACTGCTGTCTCGTGCGGGAAAGTACCACTTTCCGCACTTGTTAAGTAAAAAACTATTATAGAAATTTGATGCGTGCTTAAAGTATTCTTATCTTTTTGTCACTTCCGGTTTAACCGGAAGTAGATGTTAACTTGCTAATTTTAAATCGAACACCTTGCATATTATTGTTTTTTTGAATACTCCTATCGATTTCGAATACTTTTTCTACGGTTTTTGGGATATTTTTGTTTAAAAAATGACATTTTTAGATTTTGAAGTGTCATAGCTCCTGTGTCAAAATTTTGACATCCACAGGTGTCAAAATTTTAATAACACAAAACAATTATTACCAGTCATATTTTCTAATATGATCACGCTTTAATACTCTAAAATCTAAAAATGTATTTTTCCAACATGAATATCTCGAAAACCGTTGCAGGTAAATCATGAGCAATATCTAAAAATATACAGGATGTTCCATTTGAAATAAGCAAGTTACATCGACTTCCGGTTAAACCGGAAGTGACAGAAAAATGAAAATACTCTTATCAGGCATAAACAAGGTGTTCCATTTAAAATAAGCAAGTTCGTATTTATTTCCGGTATAAAATAGTAATTTAGCAGAATGCACTTACTGTACTATGTTGCCAAATTGTAGAAACTTTTTTATTTCTGGATTTGTTTTATGTTAATTAACGTTTTTCGACTTGAGATACGTTTAATAGAAATGTGAGTTTACACATTTATCAAACCCAATAAAAAATCCACCAACAAAGGGAAGCATTTTCAATTAAATCGCATTAGAATATGATTTATTTATACAACAAAAACGCGTTAATATTGTAACAATAACTCAACCCAAATGGCTGGTATTTATTTAAATAAATCTGTACAAGCAGTTTATATTGAATGAGGGCGTGAGCAAATAAACTGTTTAATAATTTTAATAATAATTATTGTAAGCGTCCTACCTTGTCCATGTAATCCATTAATTATCTGAAACGTTAACCTCAAATAGTTTATTGTCCGTAAATTGTTAGTTTCAACGTAATATAATTAATAATAACACGTTTCGATTTCACTTTATTTTGTAAATATGCAGTGAAATAAATCGGGTACAATTTATTTGTTCAACTTTTATTATACAATAAAACAGTAGCGTTTTAACCATAATGTAAATTTATTGATTTTTCAATTTTTTTCTCGTTTTTTGAAAATAATGAAATTTTGCAACATCGACTTTTATAGATTGTCCATTTCTATGCTTAAATGACTTTGGTTTGTTCGTTGCAAAATAGTTATACGGGGTGGTCAAAAAATAGCACTACAAAACGCATATTAAAGTCTGCGATAAGCTTTTCAGATGATTTATATTTTTATAGTTCAAAATTAGAGTAAGTTTGTGTAATACAATTAACTTGGTTTAGACGTTAAAGACAGTGTTGTCCATTTTCAAATTTATTAGATCTTGTATCTTTAAACTTGTTTTATTTTGGCTCACTCTGTATATACAGGGTGTCCCACGACGAAAGACATCGATTGATATTGGAAAAAGTATAAATAGGAGAGTTTTGAAAATTTGGCATGATACTGATGTGGGCATGCCCAATCTAACTAAAATATTAAAACGAAATGGGTTGGATTTAGGTATAGGCAAGTAAATTGAAACTTATAGTAATTTTTAATGCTCAAAATGTCATAAAAAATGTGGGTTTCTATTTAAAAAACTTGAGGTTTTTCATTTTTTTTAGTGGCAAGTTTATGATTTTTTTTTGACGACCCTGTATACAAATGAGTCACTACGCACCCTCAGTTTAATAAAACGATCCTTTATTTACAATAACCCAAAGTTTCATTGCAAAATGAATTAAGGTTTTAACATAGTACAAAAATATGTTGAGCATTGCAACTGTCACTTTTTTGGAAAAACATCAAATATTTCGAAAACGGCTAGAGATAGGCATAGGGCATTCTATACAAAAGTTGGTCAGAATTTTGTGAGGAATCCAAATATGTAATAATATATAGGGTGTTCTATTTAAAATAAGAAAGTTGTGATCAACTTCCGGTATAAACGGAAGTGCAACCATCTTGAAAATATACTCTCCTATTTATACTTTTTCCAATATCAATCGATGTCTTTCGTCGTGGGACACCCTGTATACAGTTTGATTCTGTTACATAAAAGAAGTCAATATCGATTACACAATCATTACGTCCGTTCATTAATAATTCATTGAACCAAAGTGTGATAACTTTTTCAACGTTATTAAGACCTTTTATGCTAATGCTTGTCCTAATGGACTTGGTGTGTAATGAACACCGCAAGTTTCACTTGCTTGGCTTTTAGTTGTTGAGAAAATATTTAGGTGTATGTAAATACTAATGGCTGTTTCAATATTTGTAAATATCAGTTGTGAGTTTCACTTATTACTATACAAGAATTATCAATTAGTAATAATTAAATAAGCGAAAACGATTACAAAATAATTCTTAAAACCAAGAGAAAGTATATTCGAAACATTTTTTATTGCTCTGTTGTCATACGTTGTTAGAGATTTAGATTTAAATTTAAATTAGGTACTCACTTTTAAATGATTTTTATTTTTGTTGTACACGGTGAATTTAGGTATAGTTAACAATAATTGGTTAGGTATTGTAAAGGTTTAGGTAACTACAATCAAGCATTTTGTGAACGTACAGAAAACAATATTATTTTTTGCTGCCAAACTACCACTTTTTGGAAAACACGTCAATTGGTGAGGACGTGAGAAGATTTTTTCATTTGAACTTAAACCAAAGAAAAAACACTACATTTTACCGACATTTTGAAAACTAAATATTTATGAATGAATGAAATCAAAAAAATGAAATATATTTGAATGAATTTAATATTTAAGAGGAAAATTTTTACATAATATAAAACGTTGAGTGTATACCCATATTCTACACTGTAATGTAGAATAGTAGTTTTCCTAATCAGTGCGCAAAGTTATGTTTATGTAAGCTTAAAGTGCGGGAAAACTACTTTGCGCACGTGTTATTTTTTTTTACGAATGAAAAAACTATACATTTTGTTTCTAATTTTAACATTAAGACACCTTGTATTAGATAAATCAATCAGAAAAGCTTCGAATGGTTGAAATAAACACAAAATAAAGGAGACAAACAATAACAGATAACAGTTTCGAGTAGAAAGTTGGAGAACGCGGAAGTTGCATATGTATTTCGAACAAAGTGCGGTGGCGGTGGAGGAAGAGAGGGCCGAACCGAACGAAGTTTGAGGAAACTCCAAGTGCATCGAATCGATTCGCATTTTGAAATTATCGGAAGTTGGCCTTTTGCGTGATTTCCAGCTTTACGGTGGGCGAATCGTGGCATGTATGGAATATTATCGCTTTTGAGGTGGTTACGTTCGCATCGACGATTCTCTCTTGTTCTAATTGAGACACGAAAGTATCTCCTGTTGTTCAAGTTTGGTGTAAAGCAAATTCTATCAACATTGCTAAATTTACAGCTATAATTAGAGTCCGGATTAAAAAGCACTAAAATCGTTAAAAAAAAGCGCTTAACAAGCAAAACTATTTTCCCCAAAAAAGCATAAAAATTTGTAAAATAGCTTTAAAAAAAAAACCTTTCCAGAGATGCAAATTTTTTACTTTTTTTGAGTCAAAGAAGATTTTCTACTGTTTCGAAAATTTTCAAAATTTTGTGAATTACTTCAGGAGCATTTGGAAGTTTTGCTTTTAAACTGTTCTAAAATCATACTGAAACTTTTAGACTGATTTAAAAGCTTTTTAAGGGATTTCGACTGCTTTAGGAGCATTTTGGTGTTTCTGTAGTATTTTGAAATCTTTTTAGACTACTTTAGGAGCATTTGGAAGGTTTCTGGACAGTTTAAAAAGCATTGAAGGTTTTGGACTGCTTTTATTTTGTAGTATGTTTTTATCCCTTTCTAATGGCGGTTTACCGAAATTGATAGTTACAAATTGAAAAAAGTTACAACCTATCAAAAATAGGAAAAATGACAGTTTTGGTAAAAAGTGCATTTTGGCAAATTTTTATTTTGTTCCAGAAGGGTTCCAATGCACAGCAAAGAGTATACAGGGTGGTCCAGTTTTAAGTGTCAATAATTCACCATTTGATAGCTAATCAAAAAATAAGTTGACTTGCATTATGTCATTTTTCTGAAAAACGTTTCCTAAGGAAGATACAGTCCTCCAAATTTAAATTTAAAAAATCGTTTTATAGTTTAAAACTGAACATCCAAGACTTGTGAAAGTCCAAATTTGTACTGAATAGTCTAAAAACTTTTTTACTACTAGGAATGGTCTTATGATTTGCTTTCTCAGACTGCCATCCTGGTTGAGTGTCTGAAACTGGCATTCAAGAACTAAAAAAAGTCCGGAAATCAAGACAAAGATTGTATTGTGCATGAAACTCATTTTTTACTACTAAAAATAATATAAAAGTTGACTTTTAATGCTAGAACTGACTTTACTAAGACTAAAGAGAGTCCAAAAGTATATTTTCAAGACTTTAATTGGTATACAACTGAATTTTCTGGACTGGACACCAAGTCTAGAAGTAAATTAAATTTTCGGACATTTTATTTCTAAAAATTAGTTCTCAAGACTATTATTGTAGCATTTGGTACCAACATTTTTTACTTTTATTACTGAAGAAACTTGACTTTTGGAAATTGTCTTAAACTCGATTTTTCATTCTTAAAAAGCACTAAAAACAGTCTGAATTTCTTAGAGATGCTACAATTTATTGCACCTATGAGTGTAGAAGTCAATTTAATAGTGAAGAAGCTTGAAATAACATTTTCAAGACTATGGTCAGTGGACACACTGGCTTTTAGGCCTGATAAGTCAAAAACTTTGTAAAGATAGTCTTGAAACTCGATTTGAGGCACTGAAAATTGTTTTAACTGCCTTAAAACACTAAAAACAGTCTAGTTTATTAAGAAATACCCGAATTTTTAGCATTGAGGTGTCTAGAAGTCAATTTAATAGTGACAAAGCTTTGAATGCCATTTTAAGAGAATGAAGAATGTAAAAATTGTTTTTTAAGTTTGCTATGTCAATAACTTGGTAAAGATAGTCTTGAAACTCGATTTTCCAAGCTGAAAGCAGTTTTGAAGCACTAAAAATAGTCCAGAATTCGAAGAAAATGAAAAGCAAAGTAAAAAGCACGAAAAGTTCGTTTTCAAGACAAAAATTGAATTTGATTTGATAAAATATTGAAATTTGTCTTCAAATTATGAAAACTTACTTCAAATGCAAATTTTAAGCTTCTGATGTCACTTTTCATTAGTTCAGTCACATTTTGGAGTTCAAGTCAATTTTTAAGGTTTAAATGTATTAATTTGTAGTAACAAATTCTTGAAAAAGTAGTGTTTATGTCTACAAGTCAATTTTTAGTATTAAAGTCTCTCGATTTGCATGAAAACTGGTTACAAACACAACTTTTAAGCTTCTGAAATTTTTATCTTTTCTAATTCAATTTTCAAAACTAAAGTCTTTTAGTTTGTCTGGAAACTATGAAAACAGGCTACAAAAATATTTTTTAAACTTCTTAAGTGAATTTTCCGTTTCCAAGACAATTTTTAAGTTGGGTTGGGTTAGTTTTGGGTCTTTGACCGTAATAACGTGTAATAAAGTACTTGTTCCAAATTTGATCAACATTGCTCCAACGGTCTAACAGTTATGACAATAATCCGATTTTTTAAACAGAAATTTGAAAGATTGTATTTTCCTTAGGAAGCACTTTTCAGGAAAATGACATAATGAATGTCAACTTATTTTTTAATTGGCTATGGATGGGTGAATTATTGACATTTAAAACTGGACCACCCTGTATTTATACCAGAGTACCTTAAATTAGGTGAAATAAGCACAAAAAAAAAAACATTATTCAAAAAATTGAAAGAAATTAGGGGTATTTTTTTACTACATTTTGAATGTGAATATCTCGGTAACATGAAGAGTTTGAGAGGCGAGTTTTGGCTCATTTTGTAGTATTTTAACCTATCAAAAACACAAAAAAAAATTGTACTATGCAGAATAAAGAAATACTCTCCAAGTAATACAACTAGCAAAGAAGTGGTTGCATTTTAATATTATTTCATCCGATAAACATCATCAGATGCCGGGCAAAGCCGCTGAAAATAGGCCATTTAAATGAGCATTTCAGAAACAGACGACGTTCTGTTGTCAAAATGGGTCGGATTTTTTGTCAGTAGTTTTGCGGCGATTCGCGGAATCGAAATGAGATTGTATCCGGTTATTACTTTGCTTGTCCGAAGCAGTTTTCATAATAATGCACTTTTTATTGTTGTCGTGTATATGCGGCCTTGGTTGTCCCCCGATCGGATTGAACTGTCAAACCAAACGAACGAAAAGTCGAAACGGTGTTCAAAACAGCTTACCTAAGTAAATAAGTATGGAACAAACCAGGGAAATTGATGGTTACGTCAGCAATTGCGTCTGGTGGATGAATGTAACTCGGTTACTTTTAGAATACAATTTAGATAAATTTGTGAAACTATGGAATTAGGATTTAAGGACAGTTTTATATGAGGGAGTAAAGTCATTGTTTTCGATATGGAAACCTAGACGTAAACAAACAAATACTTGCACATATCTCAAAAACAGTAAGAGTTAGTGAATTTGGGCTGAAAATAATTTTGATTACTATTGTTCTATCAAGTAATATACAACAATGTCGTCATTTTGCCATCATAGAAAAATCCTGTGCCAAACTTAATAAAGTAAACGTTGAAAAATGTGCGTTTTCAGGAAATAATTTTGATATACACGGTGTCCGTTTTTCAGACCTCATCATCTCAAAATCTCGGTTATTTGAAGAGACACAAGAATTTGGACTACGTCCGGAGATATCCGAACAAAACCAAAATTGCTTAATCTAGACAATTTTTGTTCTAATCAGTTTCCTTCCAAATGTGGTCGTTTTCAAGATATTGACTATTAAATATTGGAATGTTCAATATTTGGAAGGCTGTAGCGGGCAAACGGTTGATGTTCCTATCTTATTTTTTTGAGATTTATCTTACGATGGTATTTTCAATATTTTGAAAAAACTTTAATATTTGAGGATTTTGTGTTTTTTTGCCGATTTTCAGGCANGTCATTGTAATCTCAGGNTTTAGTTATCCGTCCANATAGTGNTTNAGCCNAATNCGATTGGNACCCNANCATATAGTCNAGNNAGNNGTNCTGTGGGNTCANTATNGAAAGNCACGGNCGCAGCAANAGAAGGNCGCNTTGACANGCCNTNNATCACNCANCGCCAGGNGGTTNCAAAAGCACCTCNNNAAATTNACNNCCAGTGNGGAAANCCAATCTGGGATACTCCCTNNTTNGTTCCGCGACGCCTTGTNTANTNGACANGTNGATNCCAGCAAGNATNNCACNTGGANGNNTTCGCNGANANCGGCCNGTAATCTGTTACNGNACNTNAAAACTNGCCTTGGCNANNNTNTATNNAANNCACCAGTCCCATANTCNNCATTACNTATNTCNTGGNATAGCCAANAGANCCNCGTCGGGCGCAGNATTANNNGCNACTANCATCNAGNGTNNTGCCGNACAAGGANCGCANNNAATNCCTAGAGATGGTTTTAACGGTTGTCATATTTAAAAATAGACTAAAATTAAATCACAACCACACAACCAAATGTTATAAATGCTAGAAATGTACTGGTAAGGGTATAAAATGCATTCAACCAAAGTCAAACTGGTTTTGGTACTTTTCAAGTATGTTTCGTTGTTTTGTACCTCTATGAGACTGAATTTAACAGTTTTCAGGTTTAGAACTGAACAAAAGACAGAAATGTACTGACTGCCACTTGTCTTCTGTCAAAATATGACATAATAATGTTTTAGAGAGGAAAATCAAGGTTTAGGAATAACACTATAGACTTGTACGTCGCTACAAGAAGGTAAATATTTTTAATTTGAAAAAATTAAGGGGTAGAGTGAACCAGTGAGTAATGAACTCATTACTTACGATAGGTAATGGGTCTTACTATCTTAATCTTACGATTTATTAAAAACTAGTGAATAATAAGCATATTATTAAATAGTTGTAGAAAAAGTATATTATCAGTTGTTAAGGCTCATTCTTGGAATAGTTATTTACCTAAAATGAAATTTGAAACAGTCAAAATTCAAATTGAAAAAAACGTGACCTCAAGTAATGCAGTTTTGAACTTGAAAATGTAGGAAATTTAAAGTGTCAAAATTTAAATTAAATAAAATAATCACGTGACCCTAAAAAAAAATTGAATTTGCAACTGTCAAAGTTCAAATGCTAACAGGATAAAACATCATATGCACCAGGTGTTTTCACGATCCCATACGTTTGATCCAGTCATATTTGATTGATTTGCTTAGCGGCGTTGCCGATTCGGGCAAAAATGCTTCACTTAGGTACCAAATATTGTTGGTTACCAGCTGGATTTCTTATATTTATTAATTTAAACTAAAAGTGAAAAGTAAATACTCATTGGACTTGCATTGATCAAATTTTGTATTTAGGGTGTTGCGTGAGCGAAATAAGATATTCATAATGGCAACAATGCTGCATAATACCTGTTTGCAAAAAATGTCCTCTGTTCTTCAGGGGAAATTTTCAAGATTCAAAATGGGTTAAAATTTTTCGGCAGACTTTGAGCCGTATATGTGAACTATATGCTCCCAAAATGGGCCTATCCCACATATCATAAATTTTTGTTTTAATGACTGGAATCGAAAGAATAGGATCAAAAAAATAATTTTTCATATTCTTGAAGAAAAAATTATGGTCGTAAATGTTCCTACATTAGTTTGAATTTGTCCATTAAATTTAAAAGATTGTTTTGGCGCGCATGTGACGTACGTAATTCTGGGCGATTTTATTGGCTGTTGCACGCCAACTGTTTCACTTCTTGTCGCTGATTGGTTGATAGTGTAGTACGTCACCGGCGGCGGGCGTTTAAAACATGAGATTAATGTAGTTTTTATCATCATTTTTTTTCTATTTAGACTTAATATTTTTGAAAACAAAAAAATACGGGTATAATATTTTCAATCCGTCTTTGTAGTTATGAAATAAAAAAAAATTGTGGGACAGGCCCATTTCAGATCTGCATCTGGTCAAACAAAACAAAAAATTCATATTGTTAATAAACGAGTATTATGTGAACTAGTGAATGTTTCCAAAAACAGATATACTTTGTGTATTAGCAGTAACTTTCTTAATTCATTTAATAAACACAGACACTTACTTAAAATAGTTGTCTACTTTTAAATAACATTGATTAATTTGGATTTACTGAGAGCATTGTGACCTTGCAAGGAGTTTGCCTGCATTCAATCAAGCTTCCTCAAGTCTCAAGTGCAACTGTCAACCTACGTAGTCTCGTACAATAATTAATAATGTAACATCCAGAATTCTGGCTAACAAACGTCTAATTGAATTAGCTAATATTACGCATACGACTTGATTTATAGGTATTGCGGTGTTGTCATGCAGATTCTGGAACAAAATAATCAGCAGAGTAATTCAGATTTAGTTTATCAAGTTTTGAATTATTGAACACAATTGCTGGATGATTAAAAAAGAACAAACAATAATACAGAAACGTTTTCGGTTTTTTATTTTTTTTTCTATTGGAATCGGACTGAAAATCGTTGAATTTGACCTCAATCGAGGGGAAGACAAAACAAAAGAACATGGCCCCAATAAAAAGTCCGCCTTTTAGCCGCCCGTCTGCTTTACAATTATGGGATTTCCGATCGGTATTAAATTCCGCTGCTTGCCAATTGATTTTACGCAAAAACGAGTCCAGTCACTATATTTTCCGAGAATTTTCCATGGAATTGTTGCTTTTCATCTGTTTTCTAGTGTGTAGAAGAACTTTTTTTTTATGTTTGCTATCATCATGGCTTCTCATTCTTTCCGGTACTTCCTCGTTTGTTACCGTGCCTATCGTTTGTTACTATACTGACAATCTGGCCATCCTCATTAGAAAACTTCCTGGCGGCAAGTACACGCCAACAATACAGCAATATGACTCAAAGCTGGTGTGCGAGAGAATACCTTCAAATAAATCCCCACAAACCGATCATAATACCATTCACCAGGAGGAGGCTGGAATTTCTTCGGCCATCTGTCTTATATGGGGAAGCAATACCATTTTCCACTCAAGTGAAGTATCTGGAAGTCTTGACAGAACTCTTAGCTGGAACCAGCACTTGGAAAGTCTAGTTAGTAAAGCGAAGGTTTCTCTATGAAATGCCTAAAAAAGTACCTAATATCGTTAAACCCACGTTGACCTATGGTGGAGTCTGGTACAACAAAAGGCTCCAGAGCACCGTAGCGAATAAACTGTCTTCAATACACAGACGTCTGCGCTGGAGTGCCTCCTCTTCAGTTTCTCCTGAAGAAAGACGCAAGGTTAATCGGTTACATCACTCAACCCGTACTTTGACGGCATATATTTGAGCAGCACTTGCGGAAATTCTAAACCATTCTACCAATTATTCTGCAGGACCCTCGTGCCAACGAGAGTGGACTGAGCGTGCTGACCATATCCAAGCGGATATCCGCTGGTTGACAGACGGCTCGAAATCCCCAACAGTGACAGGAACCGTGGCTTGTAACGACAAGGCGAACATCTGCCTAAAGAAGGGACTTGGTAGTACCCCAACGGTCCTCCAGACGGAACAGTTCACCATTGAAATCTGCTCTAGGCCGATGATCGAAGACTTTCCGACTTTCATCACCGTCAGCGTTTCGTCGGGTCCGACCTGTTAAACACCATTTAGAGCTGTCATAAAGCACTGAACACTCTTTGAGAAAAGAACAGTGGTTACCCTAATGTGGATCCGGGTCCTAACTTCAGAAGAAGCGTTTACGGACTAAGACAAGTGATGGGTCTTTCTCACAGAGAAGAAGCAGTGCCAGCAAAGGCAATCATGGACTAACCCTGGAACAAGCTGATCGGTCTTTCTTGGCACTCAGAAAGTGTCTGAAACAGTGGAGCAGGTATGAGGCAGGAGAAATAACTCATCGTGACCCCTGATACGAAATACCTGCTCATCCCTGACAGGCCACTGAGAACACATCATTGGTGACAGTCAATAATGACACCCAGGGCAATCAAGGAGCTAAGACCTATCAGGGATGGTCCATTCGACTGGACTTTATGAACCAGGCCCGTCATGCAATACTGGGGGCTGTCCCCCCGGTTTGCCAAAAAAACAAACAAACATCAAACAACTCAGCAGACAACACTTGAAGGCTATGACGGTACTGTATACCGCCTAAGAGCCCACATGCACCGTATTGGCTTTGCAGATGATGCTGAATGCTGCTGGTGCATGAAAGACGACGCAACGAGTCGACAGCGCACTTGCTATGCTGCCTTCCAGCTCTCGTCAGATCCAGGTTTCTCGCTTTTAGACAGTAGGCACTTCGGCCAGAGGATCTGGATAACATCTCTCCCAGAATGGTTAGATATTCTGAGTAAGCTATGATTGATCGGTCGCAGTGAAGGGCTGCAATTGTCCACTCACTTAGTAGATAACATAGCATGTCTACCCAACTTAAGATCTTTCTATATGAACACATCTGAAATGCTTCCAGCCACTTATATTGTTCTTTAAAGTCCAGTAACTGATTTTGTCATGGTCATAAAATTGATCTTTTTGATAAAATAATAGTCCGCTCCCTCGCTGCTCGTCACTACTTGATCGATCAACCAAGCTATGCCAATCTTATGTTGTTTCGCCAATAAGCGTGGTGTCGTCTGCAAACCGGATATTGTTAATGGATATTCCATTAACCTTTACTCCCGTTGTCGTTTCTTTTAGTGCTCCCTGAATGTTTTCTTCTCTATAAAGATTAAATAGATTAAATAATAGCGGCGATAGTACTTATTTTTGCCTTATACCTTTTTCTGAGAGTTCATTATCCACTTTGATGTTGACCATCTGATCGTAGCATAAAAATTAATATGTCCGTCAGTGTTCCACGAATAAGATATTACCTACTCTTTATAGAGAATAGAAGATCAAATAAAATATTTCCTGCTCGAGCCTTCTTGAATACGTTGCAAGAAAACCCCTTAGTAATGAAGGCTCAATTCCTCTCGCTATTTGCCTTTAAAACCTCTTTGCCAGCGATTGTTCCTTCCAATCTCCACTCCCCTGTGGCCCAATTAGTTGCCAATTTAACATGAAAAAAATCATCGTGTTACAAAACATTTTCTTTCAAATTGAAAAATAAATGTTTCCTCACGCAACTAATTTTCACTGTTGACTTATATTTTATAATGAGCATTATAGAAGTTTCCTGAAACGTTTCTATACAGGTTAATTTTCCGGAGGGTTAATTTTATTACGTCGTCTCAATTTTGAGGCTCCTGAAAGATCCATCGAGGGGCGAATAATGTACTTTAAGCGCACTTTCGCAGATATTTTAAAGCGTTTAAAGTATATTCTAATTACACCTTGAGGAGCCACTTTTTAATTACTCTATATAAAGCCAGGTCAGGTCTTAATTTAAATTTGTGCAAAGCCAAGTGTAAAGTAGCTTTTCAGCAAAACAAATAACGTTTCATTTATTTGGATTAAAACGGGCGTACAGAAAAAAAAACTGAACGGATTTTTTCGCAATCTGAAATTAAATTTCAGCCATTTCTTTTTGCAGCGATCAAGAACGTAGACGGCAACAGATTTTTCACTTTTTGTTTCCGTTTCAAAGGCATAATTCTTGGCCCCTTATTATTATTTTCATGGCGGAATTAAATTCTTTCGTTGTACTTCATTTTTCTAGCTTTTTTTTTTAAATCGTAGCGGCCGTTTAGAAGTTAAGTTCTACAAGTTTATGTTAAATGCTTCTTTTTATTAGGTTGTAAAACTTTATAGGAAAAGTAATTTAATGAAATCATCTTGTTGAAACTTTCACCTCATCCACGTAACTTTAGATGTAAGTTCTCAATTATTGTGATTGACAATCCCTGAACCTAACCTATAAAAATACAAATTTTACAATTTTATAAGCAAAGTCACACAACTACATTATTTTTTAAGACATCCTCTAGCTTTTGCCTTAAAATGCCACGTAAAATCACTTTTACTCAAGCCATAACAAACTACACAGGAAAACCGGACATTTCTATAGGGTTTCTCTATTTTTTGTACTTTTGCTTTTTCTAAAATATATACTTTTCTCTTTTTTTTGTTTACTTTTGTCTTCTGTCTGTTTGTCCAATTATTGCCCTCTTTATGACTATGATTAATTCTTTTTATATAATTGTGCAAAACAGGACATATTTTTGAATGATTTTTAGTGCAAAAAGTCCTTCTTTCTCTCTCTCGTATTCTCTTCTTTCAACAACGATTTTTGAGTTTTTATTATTTTTTGTCATTTATTTGTTATCTTTACGTTTGTTCCTCTGTATTTTTTTCTCTATTCTTAATTGTATTTTTGTTTCTAAATCTGAATTTCTCTCCATATTTGACTTTTCTTTTATTTTTTAAGGTATATCCATTTTATTAATTTTTTTTCCTGACTGTTTCCTGAGATCAATTTTTTTACTGCTCTTTCTTTTTCATGTGGAGATATTCCTATAATCGCTATTTTTTGAAGTGTTATGATGTGCATTGTTGTTTTCCTTTTCTTCCTAACTCGATTATTATTAGCGAGGAAAAATTGGTTTGTCAATACTAAATGGTGTCAGAATGCTTAAGTTCCACTAAATCCACACTAGAAAATATTAATTAAAGAGTCTTTAAATAAAGAAATGCGAATATTGATCATTTTTGAGTAATTTTAAGAAAAACGTCAATTTGGCAATATTACAAAACAATTGGGTAAATTATAAAAATGGCTAGTTTGGCTACGTTGCGGAAATGAGAATATTGATCATCATGATTTACTAAATTAGGATAATATACAATTTGGCAACAATGCAAAATTCCATTTTTTAGTGACAGTCACGTGATCCACTTGGAGTAAGAAAGTGATTGTTTTAAGCACATTTTTGGAATCCTCATTGAATTTCCTATTTAATAACCTGAAAAATAGTACAAATATTAGTACAGGCAGGGAGAAAAGCCGTATCAAAATTTGAAAAACTAGAAACACAGTTAAAAGGACAGTCATTGACAAAATCGCTGGTGAAACCCATCTGTAGTAAGAAAATGACAGTTTTAAGCACATTTTTGGTATCCTCATTTAACTTCATTTATCTGCCCTTTTTGCAAAGTTAATACAGTTCATTCATTCTTTCTCTTTACGTTTGTTCCTTTGTATTTTTTCTCTATTCTTAATTGTATTTTTGTTTCTAAATCTGAATTTCTCTCCATATTTGACTTTTCTTTTATTTTTTAAAGTATATCCATTTTATTAAATCTTTTTTCTGACTATTTTCTGAGATAATTTTTTTTACTGCTCTTTCTTTTTCATGTGGATATATTCCTATAATCGCTCTTTTTTAAAGTGTTATGTGCATTGTTGTTTTCCTTTTCTTCAACTTTTCATGTTTTATTTTGTTATTTGTTTACTGGTTTTTATTGTTTTAATTTGTTTTTCTCTTTTCCTTTTTTACTTTCATCATAATTTTCTTTTCGCTTCATGGAATTTGGCTCTACAGTCTTATTTTCATAGTTATTTTTTACGTGTTACACACTTTCCCTCTTTCTGCTGCTTCCATTTGTTGCTCAAATATTGTACATTTTAACTTTCTTCTCTTCAACTTGGGCATTTAGTTTTTATACTTGATTCTTTGTATATTTTATATGTACCATTTCTCTCTACGAGTTTAAAACTTTACTTATATTTTACTAATTTTTTCTGCTTTTTTCAATATGCCTGTATTTCTCTTTTTATTGCGTTGTTTTTTGGTTTTCCTATTTCATCAATTTTTTAATTTCTACTTCTGATTTGTTTCTTAAGTCATGTTTATATGTATAATAAATATTTTGAATGTAATAATAATCATGAACGTAACATCTACTTTCTTAATTACTTTACTTTGATATTTCATTATTTTATTGTATATAATGTGTTTATTTTCTTGTTTTTTTTTTGGTGCGATTCTTAAACCCATTTTGGCAAAGTCACATTTCTTTTTCTGTTTCAATCAATAATATTCTAGTGGTTTTTTTTTACACGACTTAATTTGAAAACTTCAAATCATTTCTAATTGAACAGTAATTAAACGTAAATATAAAATATTAGGTGAAATAAAAACAATAAATAACAGAACATAAAGTCCAGTAATTTAACAAAATTCGCATTTTTAAGTTTGGACAAAACCCGCTCTTAAATCTGCGGTTCAAGGGGTAATTTACAAAAACAAAACAAAGTGACTCCTGAGGGAGTTAAATTGTAAAAAATTAAGGTCTCAACCGAGGTTTGCCCTTTAGTCCGGGGACCGTCCTGCATTTTTTATAAACGGTCTCCCGAAAACCGCGGATAATTCCTCTATTTTCCTTTGTAAAGGGATGGTTTAGGGTCTACTTTAAAAAATAACGTTGCAGATTTATCGATCTACGGTTTCTTCGAAGCAAAGCAGAGCGCAAAGAATATTATTCGTAAGTAGAGGTAATTGCAGTTGATACAGGGTCTTTACTGCAAAAATAACAGGAAAATATTCTATAGACATATGCAGTTAGTTTTTGAGATATAGAGCGTTAAAGTTTTAGTTATTTATTCTAACTCTCGTAGATTTTCAGACATTTTTCTCAAATTTGGAATTTAGTGAAATGATTTGAAAGACCCAGTATAACGCCAAGTTTCCTATTCACATTTAACTTGTAACCATAAATTGGCTATTAAACCGATCCACTTACTTGTGTTACAACATTTCACCTATTTTCCGCCCACATGGACCGGTGAAAATCCCTGAAAATTCAACACACCGCATCGTCAGATCTCCGTTATTAATTTCTTGTGACAATAGACGTAGTTTAATGTTACATTTACGTGTGTGTGTCCGTTACTTAGTCATCCAAACAGCTGGTAGGTTTTCGAATATTTTTTGGCACACTTCCTACTCTCTCTCGCTAGATATAAAATTGTCTGTTTAACTATCCAGGTCGATAAAGCCATTTTTATATTCTCCTATATACTGTAGTGTATGATTAAGATTGGGACGACACGTACTCGATGCAGGATATGCGGAAAGGAAGTCGTTGTTGCTCTTGCGGAAACCGATTTCACGCCGCGGATTTCGAGGATTTGTCCCATTAGGAACTGGGAGTTTCCTCAATGTCAGATCGCTTGATTTATAGGGAGTTTGTGTCGTTTCTGCAGCTTTTCCACTCTATGAATATCGACTGAGTACAACGTCGTCTTTTTCCACCAGGAAGTCGTTGAAAAGTTTATTCAATTTTTGTAGTTTCAGCTGGGACAGTTTTTAAAGACTACTTAGTAAGAAAATCAACAAGTCATAACGAATTTATCAGCAATTGAAGTTTAAATGCAAACAAGCGAGCCGAAACGACGAATATCGGTCTATGTGCCATGTGACGTCACGAAGCACGTTTCGATTAGGCCGCGTTTTATTGTAATTATTAATTTTCCCTTTGCTTGTTTCTCAATTATTATCGAAGGAAAATTAGTTTGTCAATACTAAATGGTGTCAGAATGCTCAAGTTCCACTAAATCCACATTAGAAAATATTAATTTTGGAGTCTTTAAATAAAGAAATGTGAATATTGATCATTTTTGAGTAATTTTAAGAAAAACGTCAATTTGGCAATATTACAACAAAATTTGGTAAATTAGAAAAATGGCTACGTTGCTGAAATGAGAATATTGATCATCATGATTTACTAAATTAGGATAATATACAATTTGGCAACAATGCAAAAATTTAATACTAAAATAAGAAAGTGTCAGTCTGAAAACGTTGCTGAAATCTGACTGTTAATAATTTTTGAGTATTCTTCAGAAAAATGTCAATTTGACAACATTACAAAACTTTGAAGCTAAATTAGGAAATAAATAATATAATAAAGAGTGAAAGAGGAAGAAAACGCAAATACTGAAAGCAAAATACAAGAATAAACTGACTAGAAAAACTAGGAAAGAATAGTTTAGTTTTAAAATTCACATACAAACGGATGGAATAAGTAAAAAAGAAGCAAAAACGTAAGTAGCTTAGACCCATCTTTTTAGGATCTTCCTAGTTGTAAGGAGGTTTTCGATAGTATTTGGATGCTTCTGGCTATTTTCTAGGGTTTACTACAATTGAAGAGGATTCTGACAATTTTTAGAAGGTCTTCAATACTATTTAGATGCTTCTGGCTGTAATAAACGATTATTCTATGGTTTAGGACATCTGTAGAAACCTCTGGCCATTTTAAAACGATTTGTCTTAGGTTTTAGGACAGAGTCTTCCGACAGTTTTAAGGACGTTTTCAATAGTCTTTAGAGGTTTTTGTACATTTAAAACATTTTTTTAACGTGTAAGATTCGTGTAAAGGCTTCTTACAATTTCAAAAATCTTCCTGTATAAAGGGATTTTTTTTTTTACATTCTTTGCAAATCATTTGATCTTGCTAATGTTCAATTATTAAAATAATGAATCGAATTATTAAATTAAACTTTTTACAAATCTTTTATCTGTTTTGGGGACACTTTATGCAGCTGCAAACGAGCTAATAAGAGAATATACTTAAAAAACATTACAAAAATCATTTTAAATCATTATCAAAATATTTGATAACGGTAGAATAATCAAAACGGTCATAAAACGGTAGATCAAAAAATAAATAATTTTTATAAGGAAAATAAACTTCATATCACATTACAGTCACGTGACTTTTGTCAAAAATTACTGTCATAAATCTCAGAAACGCGTTTAATATCAAATATTGCAAGAAAACTTTTCTAAACCTTGATTTTTGCTAATTTTGAGCACAGTTTCACAGTTTTCATGTTAGTGTTAGTTATAGCGAAGTTTTAGAGCACTATTGAGCTAGATGGTCACGTGACAATTGTCATAAAGTTCAGAAACACGTCTTGCTTCAAAAACTGTGTTAAACTTTTTAATTCGTGCAGATTCTAGACAAATTTTGACAGTTTTTTAGTGACAGTCACGTGATCCACTTGGAGTAAGAAAGTGATTGTTTTAAGCTCATTTTTGGAATTCTTATTGATTTTCCTATTTAATACCCTGAAAAACAGTACAAATATTAGTACAGTCAGGGAGAAAAGCGGTATCAAAATTTGAAAAACTAGAAACACAGTTTAAAAGGACAGTCATTGACAAAATCGCTGGTGAAAACCATCTGGAGTAAGAAAATGACAGTTTTAAGCACATTTTTGGAATCCTCATTAAATTTCCTATTTAATAACCTGAAAAAACAGTACAAATATTAGTACAGTCAGGGAGAAAAGCTAAAATTTGAAAAACTATAAACACAGTTTGAAAGGACAGTCATTGACAAAATCGCTGGTGAAACCCCTCTGAAGTATGAAAATGACAGTTTTAAGCTCATTTTTGGAATCCTCCTTAGATTTCCTATTTAATAACCTGAAAAACAGTACAAATATTAGTACAGTCAGAGAGAAAAACGGTATCAAAATTTGAAAAGCTAGAAACACAGTTTAAAAGGACAGTCATTGACAAAATCGCTGGTGAAAACCATCTGGAGTAAGAAAATGACAGTTTTAAGCACATTTTTGGAATCCTCATTGAATTTCCTATTTAATAACCTGAAAAAATAATACAAATATTATTACAGTCAGGGAGAAAAGCGGTATCAAAATTTGAAAAACTAGAAACACAGTTTAAAAGGACAGTCATTGACAAAATCGCTGGTGAAACCTATCTGTAGTAAGGAAATGACTGTTTTAAGCACATTTTTGGAATCCTCATTGAATTTCCTATTTAATAACCTGAAAAAACAGTACAAATATTAGTACAGTCAGAGAGAAAAGCGGTATCAAAATTTGAAAAGCTAGAAACACAGTTTAAAAGGACAGTCATTGACAAAATCGCTGGTGAAACCCATCTGTAGTAAGAAAATTACAGTTTTAAGCACATTTTTGGTATCCTCATTAAATTTCCTATTTAATAACTTGAAAAACAGTACAAATATTAGTACAGTCAGGGAGAAAAGCCAAAATTTGAAAAACTATAAACACAGTTTGAAAGGACAGTCATTGACAAAATCGCTGGTGAAACCCATCTGAAGTATGAAAATGACAGTTTTAAGCTCATTTTTGGAATCCTCCTTAGATTTCCTATTTAATAACCTGAAAAACAGTACAAATATTAGTACAGTCAGAGAGAAAAACGGTATCAAAATTTGAAAAGCTAGAAACACAGTTTAAAAGGACAGTCATTGACAAAATCGCTGGTGAAAACCATCTGGAGTAAGAAAATGACAGTTTTAAGCACATTTTTGGAATCCTCATTGAATTTCCTATTTAATAACCTGAAAAAACAGTACAAATATTAGTACAGTCAAAGAGAAAAGCGGTATCAAAATTTGAAAAGCTAGAAACAGAGTTTAAAAGGACAGTCATTGACAAAATCGCTGGTGAAACCCATCTGGAGTAAGAAAATGACAGTTTTAAGTACATTTTTGTTATCCTCATTAAATTTACTATTTAATAACTTGAAAAACAGTACAAATATTAGTACAGTCAGCGAGAAAAGCCAAAATTTGAAAAACTATAAACACAGTTTGAGAGGACAGTCATTGACAAAATCGCTGGTGAAACCCATCTGAAGTAAGAAAATGACAGTTTTAAGCACATTTTTGGAATCCTCATTACATTTCCTATTTAATAACCTGAAAAACAGTACAAATATTAATACAGTCAGAGAGAAAAACGGTATCAAAATTTGAAAAGCTAGAAACACAGTTTAAAAGGACAGTCATTGACTAAATCGCTGGTGAAACCCATCTAAAGTAAGAAAATGACAGTTTTAAGCACATTTTTGGAATCCTCATTAAATTTCCTATTTAATAACCTGAAAAATAGTACAAATATTAGTACAGTCAGGGAGAAAAGCCGTATCAAAATTTGAAAAACTAGAAACACAGTTTGAAAGGACAGTTATTGACAAAATAGCTGGTAAAAACCATCTGGAGTAAGAAAATGACTGTTTTAAGCACATTTTGGAAATCCTCATTAAATTTTCTATTTAATAACCTGAAAAAACAGTACAAATATTAATACAGTCAGGGAGAAAAGCGGTATCAAAATTTGAAAAACTAGAAATAGTTCAAGTCAATGACAAAATCGCTGGTGAAAACCATCTGGAGTAAGAAAATGACAGTTTTAAGCACATTTTTGAAATCCTCATTAAATTTCCTATTTAATAACCTGAAAAACAGTACAAATATTAGTACAGTCAGGGAGAAAAGCGGTATCAAAATTTGAAAAACTAGAAACACAGTTTGAAAGGACAGTTATTGACAAAATAGCTGGTGAAACCCATCTGGAGTAAGAAAATGACAGTTTTAAGCACATTTTTGGAATCCTCATTAAATTTCCTATCCAGTTACCTAAAAAAAACGCTACAAAATTAAACATGCGGATTTGCAATTCGGAGTATATAAAATGTTACTGAATCCACATAATGGCAATCTTCTTGAAAACGGTTTAGGATAACGATATACTGTTTTAACTGTAGACCTGGTAATAGTAATAATTTATGGTGACTTAATAGAATTCAAATCGCACTGGTTGAGCATGAATTCTAGGCGACGGGAAGTGCCTCGTGACGTAGGAATCATTTTTGCGTGACGTCATTTTTACGTAAAAAATATTTTTTTTTTTGGAAATTTGCTATCGGCAGGTTTCTAAACGATCTATACTTACATGTTCAGAAAAGATTCAACCAAAAATACATTTGGTGCAAAACTCCTATTATTGAGACACATATAAAATAGAGAAGTATAGATTATAACCACTTGTCAAAAAAAACATTTTTATACCAGTAGTGGGAAGCTTCACTTTCACAATCGCGTGCGGAAAAGTATTGCTTTCCGCACTTGTTAGAAAAATAACTAATGATGTTTTTAGAACTGCTCAACAAAACAAAACAGCAAATCTGTGTTAAAAGAGACAAAAAGAGTTGTGACAAACTAATAATTGAACTTATTGCAAATATACTAACTCAGTAAAAAAATACCGGTAATCAGCTGTTTCACTAAAATCATTATTAGCATATTATTTAGAATTGGCAGTGTTGAAGTTTTAACTACTACTCTGCTAACTGATAAACAAGTAAAATGCGTTGTTTAGTCGACATAATTCAGTTGATTCGCGGATTGAAATCCGTCAAAATCGTTCGACGCGAATCGAAATAACAACAGAAACCGTCAAAACAAAAAGCAATTTTCGCTAATGACAAGTAGTATGTACCCGGCATACATAACATTTTCGTTCCCGAATCATTTACGAGCTCGCGAAACGAGATGTGCGTTGATTAATTTATTAAACCAAGGTAAATTAGATCGATAAACCGTTATAATTGCGTTTCATCACGATCGCCGTTTAATAAAGATAATTAACTGCCGAATGAAGGACGGGTTTATATTTAGTTTAACCCAAGCCTGTCGACGCTTTTCACATTTTTTTTTTCCAAAATAAACCAACTTTATAACGCGATTCTTCCGTCACCTCGTCATCATTATAACTCGAGCGGAAAAGAGTAGATTGTTTATTATTTTAGGAAAATTCAATATTTAGGTTAAGGAAAAATATCCGGTCAGGATTTTTAAACATGTCCGAAAATTGCCGATTATTTTTTAACGAACCCAATTTTTAACAGTATGTTCCGTCACTTCAGAAGTTATAATTGTTTTCAGGTCTCTCTATTAATTTCTCTTATTAGTTCTTCTCTAACAGCCTGCTGCCACTCACTATTTATTTGGTATTATTTAGAGAGCTCTGTTTGGAACTCCGAACTCAGAACTCAAATGATCAGATGCTACGTCTTCTCTGTTCTACTCTATGGATGTGAAAGCTGGACACTAAATCCACAGACCGAAAAGAGAATAGAAGCTTTCGAAATGTACGTGTATAAACGGATGCTGCGAATTTCATGGATACAAAGGATCACCAACGATGAAGTACTCCACAAACAAAAAGAACTACTGAGCACCATCAAGGAAAGAAAAATGCAATACCTGGGTGATTTAAGGAGATGGTTCGATGGTGGCTCATCTGCAATTTGGATCGCCAACCTTCGGCAGAAGAGGGCGTGATAAGAAGAAGAAGAGAACTCTGGCACTTTTAAAATGGTTCTGGAGACATCTGACACTTTAAAACAATTCTAAGGTTTAAAACACTTGTAGAGGGCTTTTCCAATTTTTAGAAGGTTCTCAATAGCATTTAGAGGTATTTGGCACACACAACTCTGGAAAGGTTTAAGATACTTGTAAAGGCCTCAGGCACGTTTTTAAAAGGTTCTCAATAGCATTATTAGAGGTTTAATAACTGCTAGTATGATGATATAAAACATTGTTAGAAAAAAATTAAAAAAAAAAAAAAAAAAAAATAAAAAATCCAAAAAAAATTTCAAAATTCCAAAATTCCCTTCAACTTTCCATCATCATCACATCAAAAGTAGCATACGATATCTTTTTCCGAGCTGAGATGACTGGCAAAGAGTAAACGGCGTAAATTTCTTTTGTTTCAAAGATACGGGGGGTTTTTGAAAATTCGTCATTTTTGAACCTCCTCTGTATTTGCTATTAAAGTTATCAAAAAAGGAAAAACGTTTTATGGTACAAGCTTTTACGTAGAATCCAATGGCGTAGTCAGTTTTTTTCTATGGCATTTAGTTTCTGACATATGATAGTAAGTTTGACTTTTTCGGTTTTTGTCAGAAAGTAATAAAAAAAATTTGAATTTTTTTTACCAAATTATTTAGCAATAAAATGCTTAACTTTGCCTCCATTTAACTAAAGCTCTATCAACTATAGTTTCTGAGATAGTAATGCTAATGCATCAAATTTGTAACACCCTTTATGTATTGAAAAAAATTATGTGGGATTAACTGAACTTTTTCTCTCCTTTTTCTGGAACAAATTTAAAATACATTTTTAAATAAACACTGTTAGTAACTAGAGTGAAGGTACCTAGAACGTAAATGCAGTAAATTGTTGCTAAAAATTACTTTAACTTAACTAACTTAAACAAATTAAACCTTTACTGATAGATCAGCTATTTTTTGATTTACTTAATATATTAATCAAGATGTTTTTCCAGTTATTTATACTAACATTTGGCAACAACACCCTCTTTGGAAATAAATTAATCAAAACTTTCTCGACAATAACAAATACGAGGAAGAAAAAAAAAAAGTTAGCCAGATGTTTCAGTTTAGTGACGTGTTTCTTGTCTCGAAACACACATACACACTTTGGGAGTTTCGCACCTATAAATAACATAGAAAGTCCACAAATTCCCGATAATAAACCTCGACTGTTTCAGAAACTTTTCCCGACAAGAAGCTTTAGATGGTTCACCTTTTTGGAAGGCGCAAAGCCGCGCGCGCTTAGTTTTCCGATATTGCGCGCGCGAGATTTGCCGTGGATAATCCTCTTCACTAACAGACGTTTATACAAAACGGTCCTAAAAATGTTTTATTTATTTTGCGTCGGCGACTTGAAGGCTTTCTTGGTGTTTCCAAGTGGCGTGGAAACTTTTCGTCGAGTGAATTTATGGCGTCCTTATGAGGCCGTCATTCGCACGCCAAACGTAACTAGGTGCGACTCAAAATATTTCATCTTTAAGTGGTTAGGCTTGTATTGTGGCTTTTTTTCGTGGATTTGGTCATTTTGATTCAGTTTACATTTGTCTAACAAAAAAAAGTTCTATAAATAGTGAAAACCCGTGAGTAATAAGTCATTATTCCACAATATATAATAGGAAAGAATCTCCGCGAAATGTCAATTATTATAAACAATGAACTTAATGAACTATTTAACTGGCTCTGTAATAATAAACTAAGCTTAAATACAAATAAGTCAAAATTCTGTGTATTTAGCAAAAAATCAAAAATAAACCAGGAAGACATTCACAATGTAAAAATAACTGTAAACGGGGAAAATATTCTTTATGAAAAAGATATTAAATATCTGGGTGTAATTTTGGATGCCAACTTAAATTTCCATTCTCATGTCGATTATACACTGAGAAAATTCGCAAAAAAAGTTGGATTCTTAACAAGGATTGGGAAAAATTTGTCAAGGAGTACAAAATTAATGTTGTATAATGCCATTGCGGTTCCACATTTGCAATTCTGCTCAACATTGCTGTTCAATTTACCCCAATACAAGATAAATCAATTGGAAATAATCCAAAACAGAGCAATGAGACTGATTTTAAAATGTAATCATTATACTCCTGTGAAGTCTATGTTGAGTGTCCTAAATATGCTGTCTGTCAACCAAAGAATTATGTTTAGTGTTTATTTGTTTATTTTTAAATTAAAGAAACGTTTTTTACCTGACTATATCTGCGATAAGTTAACAGTTTTGAAGATGTATACAATTATGGTACAAGAAATCGTACAGATTTTATACTGACAAACAGATGTAACACGAATCAGTTGCTCAACTCTGTGCTGTATAAAGGCTTAATAGAATTTAATAAACTACCTGTGATTATTAAAACCTGCGATAATTTGACACAGTTCAGGAGGCTTTTAAAAAAATTTATTATAGATAGGTTGTAGGATTTGTTCATTTTATTTAGTTTTAATTTGTGAGTGTGTGTTTTATTTTATTTTTACATTGCTTGTTTAGTTTTAGACATTAGTGTTCCGATTTAGATAAGACTCAAAACTTTTAGTTTATTCTTATAGCTAAGTGACCTTTTTATAACATGTATCTTTTGTAGCATTGATGCTAAATAAATACTTACTACTATATACAGGGGTGTAAAAACTTTGAAACAATGTTGCCAGTAGCTTACCTGAATTCTGTTTCAAACGAAGTAGTTTGAAAACCAATTCCAACGACTATAGATGCTCGCGTGGAGAATTTAACACTTTTTCGCACTAGTGCAGAAAAAAGTTTATCCCGCATTAATTTTTAACTTAAGTTCAGTGCAACATACTACCAAATAGGCGTCATGTGTCTTTATTATACTTTTTTTGATATTTTTTTCAAACGACTGATTTATGCATTCATTTTTCAAAACAGTTTTGATGGAATATTTCTCTTAAATGACCCTTTAGGGTAAAAGTGCCCTGATGTAATCTTGTAGATAATACAATTCCCTACAACTTTCCTTTATTACACTTTTTTCATATTTTGTCTAATAACTGATTTACGCACTCGTTTCATTTTTTTAAAACAGTTTTGAGGAAATATCTCTTTTAAATGACCCTTTAGGGCAAAAGTGCTCTGATGCAATCTTGTAGATAATATAATTCCCTTCAACTTTATTAAATTTTTTGATATTTTTTCAAATAACTGTAAATATAATAACAAATAACTAGTTAATTAACTTGTCCCTGAAAGTCATTCATCCTGGCAAATTTTAAAAGAATTCTATTAAACATTCATTCTTTGAAACTTCTGAGTAACATTGTATATTACGTATTATTCTGTCACGTGCTTTTATGTTATGCCAATCAAAGTAAACATACAGGTGTGGTAAATCCAAAACCGACCATAGGAAAACCGCGTAACGGACAGAGAAACGTACATTATTGCATGCGCGGGACTAAGACAGAAAACGAAAAAAATATCAAGTAGGCCATATTTTCAGCGCGCTGTTGCCAAACGCCAAGTCTCACTCAAATACCGTCGACAAAATAACTTGGCGTTTGGCAACAGCGCGCTGAAAATATGGCCTACTTGATATTTTTTTCGTTTTCTGTCTTAGTCCCGCGCATGCAATAATGTACGTTTCTCTGTCCGTTACGCGGTTTTCCTATGGTCGGTTTTGGATTTACCACACCTGTATATCAATTACAAAACGTGAAGTACATCAGTTTGAGTATTACTTGCTTGCAAAATATATTGCAAAATGCAGTTATGGGACTCAACAGATGAAGAACTTTCTGAATTCGTCGTATCAACCGCCCAAAGTTTGGATTTATTACCGTAAAAATCAACAGGATGCTACAACAAGGAATATGTATTATTTTCAAATTGGTGTAACGAAAACCAGGTGAAGAGCTTGAAGGAGGAACTGCTCCTAGTGTTGAAGAATACTACGAAGCTAGAAGAAATTTAGACTTACAAGCTAACTATTTTTGTTAATAAGGGATTTTTTTTTTTTTTTTGGGAAACTTTTGTTTGTAACACTGGTGGAAAGCATCTTTTCCACACTCGACTACTACAACTGCAATCGCGTGCGGAAAAGTATCGCTTTCCGCACTCGTTAGGAAAATAACTATATTGAATGAAGTTTCCGTGTTTTTTAGATATATTTTTATAATGTTCGGTATGAATTAGTACCTGTAAGTGGAGTTGAAGTGGCAACCGTACACTATTCCCTCCCTACACGTTGAATGTCAGTCATTAAAGTGTAATGTAATTAGATAGCAATCAATCATTGGGTCAGCGACGGCAGCTGTGCCGATCGCATCGACTACGCCATGTTATTAGAACTGGATCAATTACCGAGCAGCATAACGTTTCCTCTATTTTTAAAATAAACACAACTAAAGTAATGTTGTAACAACTTGTTTGTCTCGATTATTAAACGCAACGTGTCATATACGGATATGGACAAAATCGATGGACAATCACGTGTAAAATTGTGAAAATTATGAAAAAAAAAGAAGGAAATTGTAAAAGCAAAACGAGAGACAGTAGAAAATGATAACGACACTATGGAAACGCGTTCAAGAATGACACGTATACCAGAATATTTGAAAGATTTTGAACTAGGTGCATTATCTTCAGGCAATTTTGTATCAGATTGATTTAATACTACAAACCTTCTACAGGGTGGTCCAGTTTTAAATGTCAATAATTCACCAATCCATAGCCAATTAAAAAATAAGTTGACATTCATTATGTCATTTTCCTGAAAATTGCTTCCTAAGGAAAATACAGTCCTTCAAATTTCTGTTTAAAAAATCGTTTTTTTGTCATAACTGTCAGACCGTTGGAGCAATATTGATCAAATTTGGAACAAGCACTTTATTACACGTTATTATGGTCAAAGAACCCAAACTAACCCAACCCAACTTAAAAATTGTCTTGGAAACGGAAAATTCACTTAAGAAGTTTAAAAAATATTATTGTAGCCAGTTTTCATAGTTTCCAGACAAACTAAAAGACTTTAGTTTTGAAAATTGAATTAGAAAAGATAAAAATTTCAGAAGCTTAAAAATTGTGTTTGTAACCAGTTTTCATGCAAATCGAGAGACTTTAATACTGAAAATTGACTTGTAGACATAAAAACTACTTTTTCAAGAATTTGTTACAACAAATTCATACATTTAAACCTTAAAAATTGACTTGAACCCCAAAATGTGACTGAACTAATGAAAAGTGACATCAGAAGCTTAAAACTTGCATTTGGAGTAAGTTTTCATAATTTTAAGACAAATTTCAATATTTTAGTCTTGAAAATAGTCTTAGATGCAGGACATTAACATTAGATTCATGAAAATTGCCTTGAAAACGAACTTTTCGTGCTTTTTACTTTGCTTTTCATTTTCTTCGAATTCTGGACTATTTTTAGTGCTTCAAAACTGCTTTCAGCTTGGAAAATCGTGTTTCAAGACTTTCTTCACCAAGTTATTGACATAGCAAACTTAAAAAACAATTTTTACATTCTTCATAGACTTAAAATAACATTTCAAGCTTTGTCACTATTAAATCTACTTCTAGACACCTCAGTGCTAAAAATTCGGGTATTTCTTAATAAACTAGACTGTTTTTAGTGTTTTAAGGCTGTTTTCAGTGCCTCAAATCGAGTTTCAAGACTATCTTTACAAAGTTTTTGACTTATCAGGCCTAAAAGCCAGTTTGTCCACTGACCATAGTTTTGAAAATGTTATTTCAAGCTTCTTCACTATTAAATTGACTTCTACACTCATAGGTGCAATAAATTGTAACATCTCTAAGAAATTCAGACTGTTTTTAGTGCTTTTTAAGACTGAAAAATCGAGTTTAAGACTATTTCCAAAAGTCAAGTTTCTTCAGTAATAAAAGTAAAAAATTTTGGTACCAAATGCTACAATAATAGTCTTGAGAACTAATTTTTAGAAATAAAACAGTCCGAAAATTTAATTTACTTCTTGACTTGTTGAAAGTTGAAGAAAATTGAGATGTACACCAATTAAAGTCTTGAAAATATACTTTTGGACTCTCTTTAGTCCTAGTAAAGTCAGTTCTAGCATTAAAAGTCAACTTTTATATTATTTTTAGTAGTAAAAAATGAGTTTCATGCACAATACAATCTTTGTCTTGATTTCCGGACTTTTTTTAGTTCTTGAATGCCAGTTTCAGACACTCAACCAGGATGGCAGTCTGAGAAAGCGAATCATAAGACCATTCCTAGTAGTAAAAAAGTTTTTAGACTATTCAGTACAAATTTGGACTTTCACAAGTCTTGGATGTTCAGTTTTAAACTATAAAACGATTTTTTAAATTGAAATTTGGAGGACTGTATCTTCCTGTGGAAACGTTTTTCAGAAAAATGACATAATGCAAGTCAACTTATTTTTTGATTGGCTATCAAATGGTGAATTATTGACACTTAAAACTGGACCACCCTGTATAAGGATGGATTAAACAAGTGTTAGTTGCAATATAATTTATTGTAGCCCCTACCTTAAGCTATAACCTAAAACTATAATTTTGACAATCAGTCAATATGATATTTAATCACCGACATACGTTTTTTGATAGTGATTGTGACGCAACAATCAGAAATCACTGAACATACTATAAGTGATTCCACCAACGTAATGTCCGTTTCCCCAACAGTGGCTAAGTTGAGTTTAAGCACATCTTAGATAAGTTTAGTTTAGACTGTGTTATTTTGCACCTGATTTGTCCAACAAAAACCACTACTTCTAACAAACCTGAATGTGTTTAATCCAAAAATTTTCAATTTTACGGTATATGGTGAACCGGAAATGATTAATCAAATAGCGTTGATGGCATTGGACAGACGGACGTTTAGCGTTTGCTAAATACGCCGTTTCGGTTCAACTTGTCCGATACAGAAATCAATTAGCGACACGCAAATTAGGGCCATACAGACCGGTCAACTATTGCGTTTGCTTGTCTGCATCAATGTTCGATAATACGGTTAATTTTGTTAAAGCGTTGCTTTACTTTAGCTAATAGCAAACATCGCTGACGTTGACAACTTTACGCACGACAACCGTTTTCCCTATGCAGTTTGTCTCATCAAAAATGGATGGATACATAAGACTTTAAGAAGAAATTTTGCAATTAAAATTAAAAAAAAGTGCTTACTCGAAAATGTTTTGTGTTGTAATAAATAATATTTAGTGAACATGGAAACTGAAACCACCTAATGTTTTGAACATTTTTTCTTGTTTCAGCAACCTTTAAGCTGGGTCAACAGTATATTATACGTTTTCGTGTAGTTACCAGAGTCCCTGTTTATAGTGGCTAAATCCACATAAGCCTTAATAACAGTAAATTAGCCGTTGCCTACACACAAGCTCCATATTTGTAATGCCGAAGTTAAAGTAAATTTACTGGGTGTCATGCATACATAAACCGGAAACCACTTTCCTGCCCCGTTCTTACTTTTAGATATTGTTCGGCAAATGTTTGCTAAAACAATTTAACGGTTATTAGCCCGAGGCACTTAACGGCTTTAATTAACCTTAAAGACGTTTTTAGCATTGAAAGAAATACAATTTTGTAACTAGTGGCGTAACTATATTATCGCAAGCCTCTAGAGTGCAAAAGAAACCCTGTGAAAGATGTTCAGGTTCAGCAGTGTTTGGAAGCATCTGTCGTTTCCAACATAAAGTTTGGTCAATTGTCAAAAAGTCGGTAAACTTTGGGAGGTCCTCGATACCGTTTCTGGCATGTTTAAAAAGGTTTTTAGAAGTGTTCAGAAATTTCTAACACTTCCAACATAATTCTAGAGATTTCAAAAAACGTTTGAAGGTTTAGGACACTTTTAGAGGACTTAAACAGTTTTAGAAAGTTTTCAGTAGATTCTAAAAGCCTCTGGCAGTTTTCAAAGAATTTTGAAATTAATAGATCATTTGTAGAATTATTTGTAAACTTTTAAGAGACTTTCTGTAGTGTCTAGAGACTTTCTGTAGTGTCTAGAGGGCTGTTGCATGTTTTAAGAGGTTTTTAGTAGTGTGTGTGTGTGTTTTAGACAGTTTAGGACACTTTTAGAGGACTTAAACAGTTTTAGAAGGTTTTCAGTAGTTGCTAAAAGCCTTTTAAAAGCTTCTGGCAGTTTTCAAGAAAACTTTGAATTTTTAAATCAATAGGTCACTTGTAGAACTATTTGTACATTTTTAAGAGGCTTTCAGTATTGTTTAGAGACCTTTTGAACTTCCCAAACAACATTAGACATTGTATGGCATGTTTTAAGAGGTTTTTAGTATTGTTTAGAAGATTCTAGCACTCCTAACATGATTCTAAATGTATCAGGCAGTTTTCAAAAAGCCATTGCAGGTTCAGGACACTTCTAGAAGACTTTGACAGGTTTAGAAAGTTTTCAGTAGATTCTAACAATTTTTGAATGATAAATATGAAAATCCAGAAAAACATTCTTCTTCTTCTTATGGTGCCATCTCTTTATGGAGGTTGGCTTCATTACAGCTATTTTTACTTTGGATGCCGCGGCTCTGAAGAGTTGGAGGGATGTGCATCCAAACCATTCTCTGAGGTTTCTTAGCCAGGACATACGTCTTCTGCCTATCGATCTCTTTCCTGCGATCTTTCCCTCCATCTTTCTAATGAAGAAAAACATTAGAGACCTCTATTAGTTTTCAAAAATTCTTGGAAATTTCAAGATAAATGTAGAGGCAAGTGGTATTATTCAAAGGGCTCTGGCACTTAATATGATCTCTTTTTCAGCACACTTATACAGGCTTCAGGAAGGTTTTTGTGAGGTATTTGATAGTGTTTAGAACCCTCTGACAATAAAAAAATTACAACTCACCTAGCAATTTATTGCTATTTCTAGATTCTAAATGCTACTAATAACATTTTCATTTGTAGCACTTACAGTTTGATTTTGAAAGAGTTCATGTTTTTCTACAGTTTGGCAACATTGTCAATTTTTTCCGCTGTAACGTCACACTAAGGAAGAAATTTTCGTACTTTGCTAATTATTTTAGTTTCATAATTCCTGATCTGGCGGCCATATTCCAAGTCTACACATCACATTGTAATAAAAAGTGGAATGCAACGTTGCAATATCGAAATCAAAATAAATCTTACATTACAGTCGGCTTAAATTAGCAACAGCTGTTAGCAACATTATCCTGCAAATGCATTCCATATTTTCACACAATCGTCTTTTTACTTTTGCATTAATCATCACTGATGGGCCGATAAATAGTGAATTCTATCTGGAAAAGGTCATCGGGTTTTACAAAAAATGTAAACGATTACATTTCCGGACAACGTACAACTGAATTAAGCCGATTTTCCGCCAAATAGCAGCGTTTTTATAGGAAAATCCTTCAATCAAGTGGCTTGATAAAGGATTTACTTTTTTATGCAGTTGAGGATTTAGTACTGTTGCCAGATTGGACCAACACAATCTGTTATTATTGCTTTCAATTTTACGGTAATACCCAAAATTATATACAGGATGATTCCCCAACTTTGAAATCACCCTGTATAACAGCGATTTACCAAAGAGTTCAGACTGTAATTTTGGGAAATGCCAAGAGAATTTAAGTTAATTTAGAATTCAAGAAAATTATGAAGAAAAGGCTAATAGATGTCACGTGACAGCTGTCACAACTCACTCACCAGTGACCTGAAAGTATAAAATGTCAAATAGATGTGTTTCTTTGAGAAATTGTATTTACAGTTGAGTTTACAGCTCCATGGAGCCAAATATGACAGTTTTGACGTTAAGAAACACTTTCCTACTTTTATTTTGTCACGTGACAGCTGTCATTACTGTCGAAATCCGTTTACCGGTGACCTGACATTATAAAATGACACACAGTTGCTAATTTGAGGAATTACAATGGAAGTTGTGTTTAAAGCTACCTGGAACAAACTTTGACAGTTGGAACGTTAATGAACACATTAATACTGTGCTTGCGTCACGTGACAGCTGTCGTAACTGCCAAAACTCACTCACCTGTTACCTGAAAGTAAAAAAATGCCAAATAGATGTGTTTCTTTGAGAAATTACCATGAAAGTTGTGTTTAAACCTCCATGGAGATAACTTTACGTGACAGAAGTGTCTGTTAATGTCACCACTGTTAAATTCAACTCCATGGAGCTATAAATACAACTTGCAATGCTATTTTTCAAAGAAATAAACGTATTCCATCAGTTGTATGTTAGCGCTTCATTTCTGACAGTTGACAGCTGTCAGGTGACGTAAGACACATATCAAAGAGTCATTTGGCCTCACATATGTCAAATTTGGGGCTTTATTGAGCTGTAAACAGGTTCAACTGTTTTGCATTTAATTATAACAAGTGTCACTTGACTGTAAGTCACGCTGTGAAGTGTCACAACTGTCAAATTTAACGTCTTGTACTGTCATTTAACGTCACAACTGTCAAACTTAACTCCACAAAGTTACGAATGATAATTTGCGACTTGAGGGATTCATCAAAGAGATGCGACTAGAGGTGTTTTAGAGTATTTCTTTCTTTTTGCAAGCCTTAAAAAGTTTCTAAAAACAGTTTTTTCAATTTATTAATTATTCAGATATGAAAAATATCAAAAATGTTTCTAAACTGAAGTAATTAGGTAATTTATTTAGCTTGAAAAATCCCTAATTAATCAAAAGTTTTAAAAAGCAGTTTTTTAGATTTCTAAACATTTTTGTCAAATAATACTGACTGATACAAACTAGGTAGCTGTCATTTCTCTGTGTAAAACTTGAATTAATAAATCCCTTTGTTAACTCGTAAATAGACTTTAACGATTGATTTCTCACTCAATTTGTTAAAGTTAACAACCATTCGATAATACCGGCTTAAGCCTAAAGCGAAGCAGGTTTCGATCTATCTCATTCGGAAATTCGTTGCATTCCCTGCGCCATTCCTTGTGTTGGCTTGATATCAATACGCCCTTTGAATTCCTGCATGCCTTCCATATACATTATACAATGCGCCGTGCCCTATTCTATTAAGTCGAGATCCTCAGGGTGGAACCGTTTTAGGAAAAGGTTATCCGATAGTTATAAAGATTGACCTTAAAAGTGCATTGAAGTCGCTTTTGGTACTGAAATAATCAGTGCAACACCAAAAACGAATTAAACAAAATCCACTGACCCAACTGAATTTCACATTCACATAAAATTAAAGAAGTTTGCGAAGAAGAAATGTTAGCTTAATATCTCAATAACTCGGTTAAATGCTCCAAAACATTGACATGAAACTGTAATTTTAAATTTTACACGCAGTTCTACGTTTTTTTTTTAAATTAATTTTGTACAGGATGAGTCATCGATAGAGTAAAGTTCATTATCTCATTTGATTGGAGAAATACAAAAAAAAAGTTAAATACAAGAGTTTTTACTTTTGAATATACACAGGGTGGTTCATAAAGACGTGACATGTAAAATATTAGTTTTTTTTAATTAGAACCCTCTATTTTTTTAAACATTTTTAGATTCCCCATGGAATTCTAGAAATATTTTATTAATAATGTCATATACCCAAAACCTAATAGTTTATCTAATATTTCAATTTTTTTAAAAAATTATTACTTTTTACTATGACGGAAAATTGACATTGTTTCTAAAGGTAGAATACTCATATTTGGTAGGAACGTTCTATAGAGGAACTATTAGGTTTAGGTATATGACATTATTAACAAAATATTTTTAGAATTCCATGGTGAATCTAAAAATGTTTAAAAAAATAGGGGGCTCTATTTAAAAAACCTAATATTTTACATGTCACGTCTTTATGAACCACCCTGTGTATATTCAAAAGTAAAAACTCTTGTATTTAACTTTTTTTTTGTATTTCTCCAATCAAATGAGATAATGAACTTTACTCTATCGATGACTCAGCCTGTACTGTTTTTCAAAAACATGAAGAGCTAGAGAGGCCAGTTTTGGATCATTTTATAGTTTTTTTTAATGCTTTTTCGAATGGCGTTGAAACGAAGTTCCTGTGAATTTAAATAAAAGAGATACGATATTTCAAAAAGAAAAAAAATAGCTATTTATGTAACCAGTTACGAAAAGATCGATTTTGTTTAACGAATGAATGTTTTTGAATGAGTTACACAATAAGACATTTTCGAAACGTGTTGCATACATAATTTTTTCTAATTTTGACCAAAAAGCGGTAAAAACCATCTTTTAAAGTGATTTAACACAAATATTCACTTTCATAGCACCTTGTATAAACAGTGACAACGACATGTTATGATGGATGTCGCCCATATGTTTCTGGGGAAATGTTTCCATAAAAACAGGGAGTGATGAAATGAACTTTTCATAACTAGTTACATAAAGTATCACTTTATTTTTTAGGTTTTTTAGGTACTCTTTGAAATTCAATATCTCGGTAACATGAGGAGCTAGAGAGGCCATTTTTAACCTATTTTGTAGTATTTTTTATGCTTTTTCGAATGGCGTAGAAACGAATTTCCTGCGAATTTAAATAAAAGAGGTACGATTTTTCAAAAAGTAAAAAAATGCAATATTTGTCAAAAGTGCAATTTTGGCAAATTTTTATTTTGCTCTATAAGGGTTCCAATGCACTTCAAAGGGCATATTTATACAAAAGAACCTTAAATTAGGTGAAATAAGCACAAAAAAAGCACTTTAAAATTTTTCACTTTTCAAAAAAACTGAAAGAATGGGGGGGTACTAGAGAGATTTTTTAGGTACTCTTTGAAATTCAATATCTCGGTAACATGAGTAGCTAGAGAGGCCATTTTTAACCCATTTTGTAGTATTTTTTATGCTTTTTCGAATGGCGTAGAAACGAATTTCCTGCGAATTTAAATAAAAGAGCTACGATTTTTCAAAAAGTCAAAATATTCAATTTTTGTAAAAAGTGCAATTTTGTCAATTTTTTATTTTGGTTCATAAGGGTTCCAATGCACAGCAAAGGGCATATTTCTACCAAAAGAATTAAGCACTTTAAGCCTTTCAAAAATTACTATATTTATTGTTGAACAATTTGTTGATATAAAAGTGTATTCTATTTCCAATTCGAATATGTATAACATTTTGATATAGTTAATTCATAAATTTTGATGTTTGAGAGAAAAAACAGTGTGTAGCATGAAACGGAACCGAACAATAAATATTTAAATCGGTCATAAACGAGATTGGATGTGGCATTTTAATTTAGCCGTTAATTATTGTTAGTCCGGATACGATCTGTATTAATACAGTCCGGAGCCGTCATCTCTGATACGTAACCGAATTGTGGCCGGCAAAATGAAATATTGCAAATTTTATGTCCACATGACGAGTATGAGCGGCGCTCTGTCATTAAAATTTGTTTCGGCTCCGTGGCTCTAAATAAAAAATTACACGCACGACTGATCGATACACACACAATAATTATCTGACACGTTTTGTGCCATAATAAAATAGGATGCTATGAATAAATTTCCTTTTGAATTTCGTGATTTATTATTGTATGTTTTGTTGTTTATGTATGAACGAGAATTGTGCTCAACAATATCGCATATTATATATTTATACAATACAATATGTCCGTATTGTACATAAATAAAAGACAATGTGGAAAAAAAATTGTGTTTTCATAGCCATGTCACACTTTCTTTACAATTTAAAAAAAATCAATCAATAACTTATTTCTTTAAGGAAGTTCTAAAACAGCGTCCCAATAAATTTAATTTTCGTATGAAAATTTGTCCCTTGAAATCACTATTGTAATGTAATTTTCCATTAAAACGAATAATGTTGGAAACCAAAAGTTGACCTAACAGACAAACAAAACATTTTTTTCATATATCAACCATTCTATAAAAATTTACAAAATAATGTTTACTCCAAAAAATCAAACTGGTGTTTCACATTTCTAGCTGTGACACTCCAAAATGTAAAAATGTCATTTTTCAAATGTCAATATTTCCAAAAATGTTGAATGATTATATAGGTTATAATACATGAAACATATTTGAGTTTCGAAAAACATGATAGAATACGGGGTGGTCCATTTAAAATAGTGAAGTAGGTACTTCAAAAGTGAAAATTATTTAGTATTTTAGATGTGAAGATGACAACGCAATTACTAAACCCTGAAATTGTCAAAAAGTTATCTTTGTAATAAAAAAAAAATAAACCAATGCACAGCAAAGGGCATATTAGTACCAAATGGCCTTAAAATAGTTGAAATAAGTACAAAAAAAACAGTTTAAAATTTTCCATTTTTTTAGGGGTATATTTTTAATACTTTTTGAAATTCAATATCTCGGTAACATGAAGTGCTAGAGAGGCCAGTTTTGGCTCATTTTGTAGTATTTTTTATCCTCTTTCTAATGACGTTTTAGTGAAATCTATACCAGTTCAAAGAAAAAAGTTACAATCATTCAGAAAGGGCAAAAATGCGATTTTTGCATAAAGTGCAATTTTGGCAATTTTTCCTTTTGCTCCAGGAGGGTTCCAATGCACAACAAAGGGCATATTTATACCAAAGGACCTTAAATTAGGTGAAATAAGTACAAAAAAAGCACTTTAAAATTTTCCATTTTTCAAAAAAATTGAAAGAATGGGGGGGTATTAGGGGTCTTTTTTTACTACTTTTTGAAATTCAATATCTCGGTAACATGAATAGCTAGAAAGGCCAGTTTTTGCTCATTTTGTAGTATTTTTTATTCTCTTTCTAATGACGTTTTAGTGAAATCTATAAGAGTTCAAATAAAAAAGTTACAATCATTCAGAAAGGGCAAAAATGCGATTTTTGCAAAAAGTGAATTTTGGCAATTTTTCATTTTGCTCCAGGAGGGTTCCAATGCACAACAAAGGGCATATTTATACCTAAGGACCTTAAATTAGGTAAAATAAGTACAAAAAAAGCACTTTTAAATTTTCCATTTTTCGAAAAAACTGAAAGAATGGGGGGGTATTAGAGGTATATTTTTAATACTTTTTGAAATTCAATATCTCGGTAACATGAAGTGCTAGAGATGCCAGTTTTAGCTCATCTTGTAGTATTTTTTATCCTATTTCTAATGACATTTTAGTGAAATCTATAAGAGTTCAAATAAAAAAGTTACAATCATTCAGAAAGGGCATAAATGCGATTTTTGCAAAAAAGTGCAATTTTGTCAATTTTCTATTTTGCTTCAGGAGGATTCTAATGCACAACAACGGGCATATTTATACCAAAGGACCTTAAATTAGGTGAAATAAGTACAAAAAAAAGCACTTTTAAATAATTAGGGGTCTTTTTTACTACTTTTTGAAATTCAATATCTCGGTAACATGAAGTGCTAGAGAGGCCAGTTTTAGCTCATTTTGTAGTATTTTTTATCCTCTTTCTAATGACGTTTTAGTGAAATCTATAAGAGTTCAAATAAAAAAGTTACAATCATTCAGAAAGGGTCACGTTGCCTTTTCAGGTGAAATTTTGATTTGTTTACTTTCTGGTTGCAATTAATCACTTAATTATTAAAAATCCATATTTTTTGAACAGTGCAGCATTATACTTAAGTTAAATCGTGTCGCATAATAATTCCATAATGTAATAGCAATAAAAAGGTTTGAAAATAGTGAAGTAAAGTAATTTTCTTTGTTGCAGACAAACAGCGAAAATGAAAATGAGCAAAGTTGGTAATCAGACTAATTCGCAAGACCCCCAGGCCGTTAATTCTCGAGTGTTCGTTGGAAATTTAAATACTTTCCAGTGCTCGAAAACGGACGTCGAAAGGATGTTTCAGCGGTACGGCAGACTTGCTGGTAAGTTGCGAAATTTCACACTCTAAAAGCGCTCATAAAACTCGATTATTGCTTACTTTTGGTTGTTTGCTTCGCCTCAACCGGTTGCATTGATTCTGTAACTTTCGAGTGTGCTGTTTAACTGCACACTGAGACACTTAAATGTCTTAAACAACGTGCAATTTGGTGTACTAAAAACAATGAATGGGGAACAAGACCTAGAAAAATGTTTGTATTATACTTAACAGAAAATACTACATTTTCAACTGTTTATAAAATACAGTAAATATGACATTTTCGGAACAGCGCACGGAAATTTTTTCCCGATCCCTCTTTCCGTGCGCTTAATAATAAACATAGATATCCATGATACTAGATATCCTATGGCAACCCGAAGAAAAAAAAGAAACGAGTAATGTGTCTATACACCGCCTTCTCTACAAGAAAGCCAAGAAGGTGCATTCCAAAAATTCCAATATGGCCGAAATATGGGATTGACAGTTTGCATTTGTTTGTATTGTGGAAATTGAGTTTTTTGAGAATTAGACGAATGTTTACGGTTTAAAATCAAAACTTGAGGTTATTTGCCAAAGTAATTGTTGTTTATATGTTTATTGTTCTAGTGAAAGTGTAGTTTGTGTTCATTTTATTGTGTTATCACTATTGTTATTGTTCCTTCATTGTTCTATAATTTGTTGTTGGTTTTTTCAACTTAAATTCTATTGCCTCTACAATATGCCGTCACACTTGTTGTTTGCCAAATTGTAAAAGCAATTTGGAGAAAGGCCCAAAAGTGTCCTTTCCTTTCCAAAAGACCCTGCTCGAACCCAACAGTGGTTGAAAGCTTTGAACTGGAATGATTTTACTCCAACACAATACTCAGTGGTAAGTACAATATGCTTTCTCATTCAGTAAACTTATTGCCTCTTACATACATAAGTGAGTTAAATTTTGAGGCCGCCTGCATTTTGAGAGCAACAAAGGTTTACTCTGAAGAAACANANGGTNTCAATCNNCAGACNNCTCCNNCNNCGGGCTACCCCGATGGCGACCAATATGGTAATCGTNGATGNTCANGATGGATGCANACTTATACANATAGTTCTAANGCGCAAACTTAGGNCCCGAGAAGNGNCNCTGNAAGTTNNTNGCCTNAAGCCTNGTNNNCCTAGAGGGTANACGCANCTCTGTCCCGTGTCACNCAGGNCNCNNGTGNNAATGACTCNNTCTTNNTGCCGTAACNCNTCGCNTNCTNCTNTAGNAAATNCNTGANCTNGGGTGGACTGNGTTNTANGGTTTCATGAAGTCANCNCGNNTGGCTNGTTNACACTNGNNCCTTNTNTGNTGTTNANCTCCCTATCGCAGCNCGTAANTTTTATNCATGACGGGGANAATGGAANGNCCAGACCNCGGGCGANAGGGCNANCACNANTNTGGCGCAACNGCGACNTNCATTCTTCCCNCCANAGNNGAGCCCCCCCCAATANGNGAGCNNATTNTTCCTGTCTCCAGTGGTGTGAATACAGAAAGATGGTTTTAATTTTTCTGCCTTATTCTCTACGTGACTGGATATTTTTCAAAAATTTCAGTTTTTTTTTACTTTACTTTTTCAATTTGAACTTTTCTCTTATAAAATTATCATTTGAAACTTCGTTTACGAAATAATTGAGTTATTACGTTCAAAGACCCAAAACCAACCCAACCCAACTTAAAAATTGTCTTGAAAACGGTGAAAATTGACATAAGAAGCTTAAAAAATGTCTTTGTAGCCAGTTTTCATAGTTTCCAGACAAATTGAAAGACTTTAGTTTTGAAAATTGACAGAAAATTTACTTTGAAACTGTGAAAATTGACTTGAGAGGCTTAAAAACTGTCTTTGTAGTCAGTCGTTATAGTTTTCAGAGAAGTTGAAAAACTTTAGTAGCGAAAATTACTTGTAGCCATAAAAACTACTTTATCTAGACTTTTTGACAAATTCACACATTTCAACGTTGAAAATTGACTTGGACACCAGAAAGTGACTCTGAACCAATAAAAAGTCACATCAAAAGCTTAAATTTTGCATTTGAAGTAAGTTTTTATAATTTGAAAATACATTTCAATATTTTAGTCTTAAATACAGGATATTGACATTAGATTCATGAAAATTGTCTTTAAGACTAACTTTTGAGTTTTTTTTACTTTGCTTTTCATTTTCTTAGAACTCTGGACTATTTTTAGGGCTTTAACACTGCTTTCAGCTTGGAAAATGGAGTTTTAGGGTTATCTTCACCAAGTTTTTGACATAGCACACTTAAAAAACTATTTTTATTAAATTGACTTCTAGACGCTTCACTGTGCTTTAAGACTGAAAAATTTTAAACTATTTTTTATAGTAAAAGTTAAGTTTCACGGTTTTCCTTCAGAAGTTCTACCAAAAAATAATAGTCCTGTTTCTGACTAATCTTAATATAGCAAATTTTCACACCAGGCTTACAATAACATACATATATTCAGCAGTTGTTGTCCGAAACAAGAGTACAATGATTATGAGTTGCGAGATGTAAACCAAATTTAACACCATTTTCGCGCTGGCATGTAAATTTTAATGAAAAGAAATCCTCGGAGGCCGTAAAAATACGAGACGCGACCTTTCCTGTTAAATACCTCTTCTAAGTGCTTTTGAATTAAAAATTAGGCATTTCTAATTTTTTTCGACGTCAATTAAGAAGCTTTCGACACGGGCAGGTGCTCGGAAAAAACAATCAGATAAGGCAGGATTTTTGCTTGATGTGGGCCACTCACCTGTCATAGTAGTAGTCCCTGAAACAAAAAGAGAATATTAATTATTATGATAGTTTTTTTAAACAAGTTCAAAACGGTAGTAAATATTACTCAAAGAGACTTTGTTGTAAAAAAAGTCCCAAGTTAGTTTGCTAAGGTATCTTCAGAAGACTAAAACCTCCTCCATTTTCTAAATTTTTACAGGGTATCTACATCACTTTTAAAGTTACAAGGTAAGATTGAAAAATATTATATTTAAGGCATCCTTATTCGTATATGAGGTGACTTTTTAAAGATATTGAAATATGTTAAAATCAATTTAGATTTTAGCTAGTATATTTGTTTTTTGTGACACTAACTTATAATGATGTTAGGCTATCCAAAAATGAATAATTCTGTTACTATAGTATAGGAAATAAGTTAAAAAAATTTATAATTAATTATGTCTTCATTCATCAAATTTTTCACTGTCTCTGGACATCCTGTACTATTTGAACATGCAACGGAATTTGAATGACAGATATAAGACTGCTGATATTTCTTAATTCAAGGTTGAACACTGTTATAGCCATTTTTCGAATAAATCAATATTAAATAGGATCACAAGAGACAACGCATTTTGAAAATGTTGCTATTGACATATCGATGCGTATAACGATAGTGTGAAAAAGTCGGTTATCGAAAAGAAAATCGGAAAACAGACAACATTGCACCTTGGTAATGGTAATGGTAGGTGTGGATGGTGACAGATGTACTGCGACCTGATTAGATCTATTGTACCCCATCTTCTTCTGCTATCAGCCATTCATAGCAGCCCCTCAAGATTTAGTTCCTTTAGGAATTTCAGGATCTTGAGTGAGTCTGTTCGAGGTATTTCTTCCACAGCCAGCTGGGGTAATTCCAGTGTGTTTAATCTTATGTGGCGTACAGCATAACACTCCAGCAAGATGTGGTGGGGTGTTTCTGGTTGTTCTCCGCAAAACCTGCAGGTACTGTCTTCTTCTAGGCCTAGCTTCCTTATTAGGTGTTCTCTGAGTCGACAATGACCCGTTAGAAACCCCGTTATTGTCTTGAGACTAATTTTGCTGAGGTTAATCAGTGTCTTCGGTCTTGCTCGGTTAAAATTGCCGTAGAGATCTTTGGCCTGCCTCAGTTCTGGAAGTCTTCTTCTTCAGCTTTATTAAGTACTTCCTGGACATATGCTGTTCTAAGGCCGCAGAATGGTTCTGACCCGATCAGTGGCGCTGATGCTCCTTTTCGTGCCAGAGTATTATCCTCTACTCCGACGTGCCCTGGAACCCAGAGGTTTACCTTGTTGTTCCTTCCTAGATCATTGAGCTTTCTTTCTCTCTATTAGATGAGTTCAACGCTTTGATGGCTGCTTGGCTATCGGAAAGGATCGCAATTTCCGTGTTCCGGTATTTCCTGTCGAGGTTAAACTGAATACACCTTTCTATGGCATGAGCTTCCGCTTGAAAAATGCTAGGGAACTGGCACATGGGTTCGGAGTATTTGGTGCGCGACCCGTAGACTCCTGCTCCAGTCCCCTCGGATCGAAATCCGTCCGTATACCATATTATGGTATTTTTTTTCTAATTTTTGAATGGATTCTCTGCTCCAATCTCTCTTGGTGCTCAGTTCCGTTCGAAATTGTTTTTCGAAACTAAACTTCCTGACGATTTCGTCGGTTGGGAGATTGGCGAGGTGTGCACTGCCAGTAGGCAGTGCACTGTGTGCTCTCCTTTTAAATCCGACCTTATCCAACCTGAGATGTGCTCCCCAAGCAGTTCTTCTCACCATGATGTGGAGCGGTGTAAGGTCGAGAATTACCTCTAGTGCTGCAGTGGGGGTCGATCTCATTGCTCCCGTTATGCAGTCTCAGACTCAGAAAACATGTAAGTCTCTGCACCTTCTCTAATGTTTTCCTTGTTGTGGCAAGTTCGGTTTTTCTGTGCCACACTACTGCGCCGTATGTGATCATAGGTCTCACTATCATGGTATACATCTATCGCAGTATTGATGGGTTACAACCCCACGTCTTTCCTGCACACCATCAGTGATGACCTTGCCTTGCTGGCAATCTTTTCTACGTGGCGGTTCCAGGTAAGTTTTAAATCTAGGGTAAGTCCTAGATACTTAACCTCTTGCCGCCATTCTAAGTTTTCGTCGTTGAGGCGGATATTTCTCAACTGCTGAAGTCTTGTTCTCCTGGTGAAAGGTACCACTGTGGTTTTTGATGAGTTGCTTCTCAATCCCACTGATAAACACCATCTTCTGGTGGTCTCTAGCTGCCTTTCTACGAGATTACAGAGGGTTCCCTCAAATTTGCCTTTGGCCATAATGACTATGTCGTCAGCATAGCCAAGACAAGTTACTCCGTTCCCGGTAAGAATTCCGAGAAGTTCGTCTACTACCAGACTCCACATTAAGGGTGATAGGACTCCTCCTTGTGGACATCCTCGATTTGTGCTGATCTGAAAGTTGTTCCCGCCCACGTTCTTGTAGTCAGCATTTGGCACATCCACCTGGATGTGGTTCTGTCTATTCCCTTGAATGGTTGGAAGGAGTCGATTGCCCACTTCAGCCTGTGAGGAGTGCATATATTTTTTGCTACTCTCCAGTCTTCTTGCTTGGCTCTGCCTAGTTCTACTAGTACTGCCATATGGGTATGCGGGAACGTAACATTGCACCTTACTGCCAACATACTATTTTATTTATATATAAATAAAATATCATATATTTAATAATATTGTCATTGTCCGGTAAGTTCGGTTAGCAATAATAAATCAGACCGTAGATATCAGTTTGTAGGTGTAGGAAAAAAAAGCAACAATTATAATCAAAGTTGTAAATGAAAATTTTAATAAATTTGTCATGCTAAAGCGTCGTTTAATTAAATCCAAATTAGACAATTTTGGGAATAATTGGTCGAGGAACCTCCCAGACGTAATTCGGCTTTTGTTATTCCTTTCGGTGATACTTGTTGCCTCAAGTAATTTCGACAAAACGAGGGCAAAGCAGCCAGTATAATAGGTTTTTGATGAGATTATCGCTGCGCCGCTTGTACGGCCTTGTTTATCGTGGATATTCTTAATCTTTGACGCCTAAATTGTTTTCACTTAAAGGCCGGCATTAGCGCCCCTGCTCGTTCCTCGTTTATCATCCGAGTGTCTACTTTTAGATAGCGGATTTCGTTATATATCTAGGAAATTGAAAATTAATAGCCTTAAACTCGAAAGGACGAACGCAGTTTCAGTTTTCTATAAACAAAACCTCTCGCATAAATGAAACAAAACCAAGAGTGTATTTACCGTGACCGGTTATTTACCGGTAAGGTAAAGTAAAATTGGAAAAGTAAAATTCAAGTGACAGGAAAATTTACCAATATTGCCAGTAAACTTATGGGTCTAATTGAAATTTTCTTGAAAGATATCATTTTCCTGTCATGGCAGTCATTAATTTGAAAACTCATAATTCTGAATCATTGAAACTCAATTACAATTTTCATGCACCCCCTGTATAGTAGAGGAACTGACAAACTATGAAACTTCCAGGAATGAGTTTAGTAATTCTTTACAAACATTTTTGCTCTCTTTCAAAATTTCCATAACTTTTACCGTTTCTGAGTTATTTAGCAAAAACTAGTTTGATGTATGAAATTTGAACACCCTGTAACTCAGTAATTTTTGTGAGAGCAGGGTGATTAACTACTCAAAGAAACGATTTTGAGCTTCTCCTTTCCGGAGAAAAAATCTTAAAAATTGCGTACAGGGTGACAAAAATAGTGAACCACCATACTTTTCTTGCAAACTCTGTACACTGGAAGCAAAAACGGTCCTGCAAACTTACTGTGTTCAATTAAAGAGTTGATTAGGAACATTTTTAGTCTCTTGCAATTGTAACTTTCACCCTTTTCGAGTTATTTAAGAAAAACTGGTTTGGTGCAACAAATATTTAAATCAGTTAAAATTGTAATCTGAAATTTGAACACTATTTAAAAGACAGTCAGGGACAAAATGGTCTGTAAAACCTGAAAACTTGGAGTAAGAAAATGACTGTTTTAAGCACATTTTTGGAATCCTTATTAAATTTTCTATTCAGTAACGTGAAAAAACACTACAAAATTTGGTATAGTCAAGGAGAAAAGCGGTGTCAAAATTTGAACTGCCAGAAACACAGTACATTGATAATATTTTTTGAAGGTGGTAAAAAAATAATTATTAAACACGCAGTATAATAACTGGATTATGACATGTTTGTCTGTTTATCCCCATGTTGGTTTGACGCCGTATATTTAATTCAATTTTGAACCAAAACCGAATTAGATAGTTTGAATATGAATCGCCATGCTAAATGTACAGGCGGCATTATTGAAATTAAGTCAATTTGCATAATTAGATATATTCAGTCAGCTGAAACATTAATTATCGGGTGTGTTCATCAAAATCGATTATATATTATTATTGTGATGTCCATTTATCTAATACTCACTTCTGAATGACTGACTTTAGATTGTATAGAAAATATTTAATGAATTTTAATCGGAATTTATCGATTATTCGAACAATATTCGTGCCAACTGGACGATTGAAAGCGGCAAAACAATCAATGGAATCGATCACCTGTCACGGAATATTTACTTATAAATATTGGACGAGCGCTAACCGATTTGATCGCTCGAAATCGGTTATCATTTGTCCAAGCAATCGTACGGTTTCCGCATTGAAATTGTCTTATTTTGCCTGCCGAATTGTTTCGAAACCGGTAGATTAATCGGTCATTGTTTGATATTAAAAGAAATGAAAAACAACTTTTAACAGTTGGAACACAAACTATGAGTGTAAAAATATAATATTTGTCAAATTTCAATCAAAAATAAATCATAGTTTGTGATATTTTTTTAAATATTTTTCTACGTACTTGTAATTACCGGCCCTATTGATTGTTTCACTAAATTAATCCTCAACTAAAACAACACTTTTCTATCAATCATCCTCTATATTTTCTTCTACTCGATTCGTAAACGAAAATCTCTACCAGGGAAAAATTTATTCCCCAGTTTTAGCACGTGAAACAACGTACGTCACCCGACTTTATATGTATCAAACCCTCTTGTTGGATTTATTGTAATCGATCCGACACGTTTCCCAAAAGCAACATCCCCGTTTCGATATAAATTGGGTAACAGACAATTTTATTAAAGGGGGAGAAAGGGAGACGTGCTAATAGAAGAAACGAATACGGCGATTTCTTTACGTAATGTTCATCTGCGACACCATGTTACCTCTGATTTTACCAGGGAAATTTTATACCACGAAATGCAAGTATACAAAGTGATCATTCTGATGATTCGGCTTTAAAGCTGTTAAAAAAATCAATAACTGTGTCATATATAGAGTCCGGATTAAAAAGCACAAAAATCGTGAAAAAAAGCGCTTAAAAAGCAAAATCATTTTCTTTAAAAAAGCCTAAAAAGCTGTAAAAAAGCACAAAACTCTTTCAGAAATGCAAAATTTTTTTTCAAAATGTTTTAGATGCCCGGAAGATTTTAGACTGTTTTGAAAACTTTCAATAGTTTTTTGAACTACTTGAGAGCATTTGGAATGTTTTTGGACTGTTTAAACAGCATATTGAAGGTTCTGGAATGCTTTAGAGGCATTTGGAGTCTCTTAAACGGTTCACAAAATTGTTTGGAAACTACTAAACTGTTTTAATATCTTCTGGGAGCTTCTAGACTAGTTTAAAAGCATTTGGAATCTTTTAGACTGTTTTAAATGATTTTGGAAGCTTCTAGACTATTTTGATAGACTTCCGACTGTTTTAGAAGCATTTTGGAGTTTCTGTAGTGTTTTGAAATCTGTTCAGACTACTTTAGAAACATTGAAGGTTTTGGACTGCTTTTAAGACATGTGAATTTGAACTTTTGGAAGCTTTTAGACTGCCTTGAAATTTTTGAATAGCTTCTAGACTAGTTGAAGTTTGTTTGGAAGCCTTTAGAGTGTTCTAGAAGCTTTTGGAAGCTTCTAGACTATTTTGGAAGGCTTTCGACTGATTGAGAATCATTTTGGAGTTTCTGTAGTGTTTTAAAACCTTTTTAGACTACTTTAGGAGCATTTACAAGGTATTTGGACAGTTTAAAGAGCCTTGAAGGTTCTGGACTGCCTTTAAGGCATTTCAAACCTTATACAAGGCTTTAGAAACTTTTGGAAGCTGTTAAACTGCTTTAGAAGCATACGAAAGCTTTTGAGAGCTTCTAGATAAATTGAAAAGCATTTGGAAGCTTTTAGAAGCTTCTAGGCTGCTTTGTAAGCTTTGCAAGGCATTTTAGAGGTTGTTTTAGGCATTTTAGGAGTCATTTTAGTGTTTTGGAATGTTTTTAAATTTTTTTAGACTACTTCAGGAGCATTTGAAAATTTTTTGGTCAGTTTAAATTTGTAAATTGATACTTATACATTTTGCAACATGTTTTTGTCATTCAGAAGCTTTCAATATCTCAATATAGCAATTTTTTGTCAAAGCAGTTATTAGTTTAGTTTATTTTTAAAAAGTTGAAAAGCTTGTTTTGTAAAAAACTAGTTAAACCACACAAAAATAGCAGTAAATAAGCACAAAAAGAAGAAAAAAGCAAAAAAGCATCAACAAAATCTGTCAAAATGACGTGTTTTTGCATAAATCGTTCACATTAGATGTCAAAGGATGGTTGCTTTTATTATTTACAAAAAGCAAAATTTCTAGAAATCCGGTCTCTAGTCATATAGCTATTACTAAAAAAAATTAAGTAATTCATCAAGGTACAGGGTGTCGCCAGTAATACCCCAGACCCATTCTCTCATGAAAAATTTTAAAGTGCTCTTTTTGTACTTATTTCACCTAATTTAAGGTCCCTTGGTATAAATATGTCCTTTGCTGTGCATTGGAATTCTCTTGGAACAAAATAAAAAATTACCAAAATTGCACTTTTTGCAAAAATGGCATTTTTTCAATTTTTGAATGATTGTAACTTTTTTATTTGAACTCTTATAGATTATAAATAATCCTCTGTATGTCTGAAAAAAATGACGACAAATTCAACTGTTTATTCTGTATAGCCAGTAAAACCAACGAAAAGTTCTCTAATAATTATAATGTAAAGATGTATCAAAGATTGTACAAATTTGAGCTGTGTCAAAAAAAAAAACAGTCGTTCAAATTCTGGTCCCGAGTTAACGCTATAAAGTCCGGGGATATTTGAAATAAAGCCATTCGCGGTGTCCCAAATTGGAAATCAAATATTCCATTTAGGGTCCCCAATTCAAGGACGGTTCCGTTGGAATCCGAATGGAGGGAATCAAGTAGGATTTTAAGGGGTTGTCGTAATTTGGTAGGGTTTAATTTCCGAAACGCCAAAATACACACGTTTTTCCACAATCTCCTCCAAAACGCCAGCCTAATAAACTGGCTGCATCGTACAAACATGATCGGTTATGTGTGTGTACAAATTTAAATAGCATCAAATAGGACGAACAGGCTATTATCGTTCCATTACAAGCAAATTAATAATCGAACTGTTTGTAACAAATTTGACGTCGCAAATAAAATATTGTGTTTCCTCCATTTAATAAACGGGTGGGATCGGTAAATGCGGCCGTCGTTCATAAATAAAATAACGAAAAGCCATCATCAATTTACCAATTCCATCATTGTTTATGGACTGTTGAATTAACCCGCCGCCACTGCATTAAAACATGAATTAATAAGTCTAGCCGTAATTTGATGGTTGATATCGTTATTTGAAAATGTCATTTATTTATTATTTGAGTCACATCGATTAAAGATATAAATAATTGGAATGTGGCTCTTTTGTGTCAATTGCTTCCATTAATACTGATTTGTCCCTTTAGATGGATGAATTTATTTAATTTACTTGCCCAAATTTCAGCTAAATAACATAATAAAATATTGAGAAAAATAAAAAAATTTAGGAAATTGGCGTTCATCAGCATTGACGCACAACACAGAGTATAATGTATCCATTTGCGATCAGAATGTAATTTCTTACAGAAGCATTTTATAGGAATTACAATCTGATCAGAAAATGGTCAACGAGTTCTTTATCGTAATATTGATACGTTACGATTATTGATAAGTAATTGATAAGTGACATCGACTTGCTGTGCTTTTGTTGTAAGTCCAATTGGAAAAAATTTGCTAAATCAAATTTAAACGGTAGTGAAAGCTGAAGTTGTACACTATACGTCACGTGACGTTGAGAATGCAATTCTGAGCTTGCAACACTGTAAAGGCCAGTTGACATCTGTCACAAACAGTCACGTGACCATAAAAATAAGTTAGATAAGTTGGAAATGGGAAAAAAAAGATAATCCAGTTGAGCAGATAAAATACAGGGTGACCTGTGTAAAATAAGCAAAACGTATGTTAAAAAATAGATATAAGCGATTGGCATATGTCAATTTTGACATTACGTTTTGACGAATCGAAAAAAAAAATGCAACTTTGTTATTTTAAAGTAGTTTTCAGATAGTTTTGATAGATTTGCCATAATAATTTCATTAGTTAAGTTAAATTGCTATCAGAGCCCCAAATTAAAAAATTACATTAATTCAATTTAAATATATTATGTAAAATTAAATAAAAATTAATGTGGTTTATACTTTTCAAGATATGCTAAATTAAATGACATAGATGTGTTTTTGACTTTGACGTATTTTAGACATATTCTAACCTAAAAAGATATGGAGTAAAACTGATAAACAGGGAATGAGGAAAAAACAAATAAAGTTTAACATTTTATCACAACGAAAAGTGACGAACGGTTTACAAATTAGTCTGAATTTCACCCAAAGTTGAACTTTTAAGTTAAAATTAATTTTGGTTTAGTGTAAATTTGATTTTAATGCAAATTTAGTTTAATTGTTAATTTGTAGGTATAAACAGGGCCTTACAAAAACAATTTATACTACTTGAAAAATCAAAAAAAGTCGAACTTAAGCTTGAAAAAGTGTAGGTCTCCCTTTGAAATTGACCTTACCTATCTTGATTGGAAGTAAAAAAATTGGCACTATTTGCTTTGACCCAACCTGTCTGTCCAACAATACTTACGATAAGAATGCGGACATATAATATATATGTACGATGATGGGATTTTCTGAGCGGCTTTAAACGTTTCGACGTTATAAATGACTCTTCAGATAGGGGCGAAAACACGTCCTCGTAGGGCGTTTGCGAAAGGCCAACGATAATAATCCTAAATTGTAGTACATTTTGTGGTTAAGGCAATTTGATTGTTAAATTCGGTATTTGTTGTGTTAAGCCTCCGGTACGCAAATGCGTTCAGAATAAATTACACCTTTTGATATCTGACCAGCAAGTTTAATTTTGGGGAAGACCGCAGACGGAATTATAGATTTGTCGTGCAATTACAAAAGACCAGCTTTCCACTAATTGTGGCTCGTTCTTTAATCTCGTCCGGAGAAGTCACGTTTCTGAGAGACTGGATCGCCTTCCGGTTTAATCACTACTCCGGAAAGTGCCTTTTCGGATTTAGGAGATAAAAGCGGACGAATTTACTTAGGTAATCTTTTTCTGGGGCGTCAGACAACAACGTAAACCAAACTGATTTTCCAATCCGCAACTCGTCTTATTGTTATAAGATCTTCCTTTTAAATGGCGCTTTGTCTCTAGTAAATTTACACGATGGCAGCTTGCCTGGGTCCTATTCTAGAAAAAGAATTAACGTTATAAGAAAAGACTTAAACAAATTTACAATAATGGATTTGTGCAGAAAGTCAAGAGTTGATGGATATGAAAATTAGTGGAAGTTATTGAGAAAAGTGAGAAATGTGACTGGAGCAACTAAAGTGATTGTTAATTAATAAAATTTGTTTGTTTGAAACCTACATGGAAAGTCAATGAAAAGTTCTATCAAATGGTATAAAACCTTTGATTGGTTGGTGATATTGTTTGGCTTCTACAGGGCTTCAAACTTGACTAATGAAAAATTATCCATTTTTTTACTTAAAGAAAACAGTTTTAAAAGTACCTCATTGTTATTTAATAGGTTTGTCAATATTATTGTGACACACTGATTCAAGCTGTTAGCAAATGATATTTAAAAACCTTCTCATTTGACAAATTGTCAATGACAATTGACATACGAATGCAAGTAACATAAACCAATGTTAGTTTTTTTGTGGCAATAAATATCTTTGTACAACTTTGCAATGTTTCTTATAAGATCCAATACTTTGTATCAATTATTTCTTAACATATTGGTAATGTATCCTAAAAGATACAACTTGTAATTTTACACCTTTTAAAAATATAATTATTTTTCCAAAAAAATCTTATTAGTACAATCCATAGTAACTGAAAAATGTCCAGAAATTAGAAAATTTTAGCTTTGTTTAATGTCTGCCAAATCAAGGCAGTTGATTTACCATTTTTGATTAATCAATTAACCTATTTTGTCCTAATTGTCATCCATAAACTTCTTTTTCTATGGTAATCTGGGACACAATTTCTGTGTTTTTAAAGTATGAATTATATGCAGAATAGAGGCTTAGTGGCAAATTCCGTGTGTCACTTGTAAACTTTTGATATTACAGTATAAGTGGTTATGGTTAGTTACTTTCAGAATACATGCTGTACATGGTGTCCAAATACGTGTGGCTTTTTTTTACTAAACGTTTGATCGCAGAGCTTCGGGGAAAAATTGTTATAAGAAGTGGCCCAAAGAATAACTAAAAAGCTTATAGCCATATTAATACAAAACTTCAAATACAATGGCCCTTTGAAACCTAACCTAACCTAACCTAACCTCAGAGAAATTGAAGCAATCCTAAATATCGTAATGTTGATGGTTGAATCTCAGTCTTAAATGCGTTTCTTGTCGACTGTTTCGGCAAAGTGATCACGTCCGGTTTCGAGCACACTTCTGGGAAGTTGGTCGAACTTATACCCTAATTCCCCTTACCTAATCACATAAACCGAATTGGCTGGTTTAAACACAAAGGGGGTGCTAATAGCTATTGACACTTCCGTTCCAGTTTCGCCAATCTTTCGGCTCGATCCTACTTTAAATCTAACTTTTAGATCACAAGGATTAAAGTTTTAGTTGAATGGTAATCCAATTAATCGCCATTTTCGGGAAATATACATCAGGGTTGTCAATCATCAACTTCTTGATCGTGGCTTCGTAGTTTATTAATTCTTTATTAAAATATGGTTAATGCAGATTCTTAATTCCTAAAAATTATGACAAGTTAACTAAATGACATTTGAATGATGTTTTTTGCCATTGAAAAAACTGTTTGTAAATTCACCTTTTTCAAATCCAAATTTAATAACCAATTAATCAAACTCAAACTGTACCGTATTATGTACTGGTAAGGTAAAGTAAAATTGGAAAAGCAAAAACAGTGTGACAGAAAATTTAATTAATTTTACCAGTAAATTAAAATTTGACTACAAAATTTATGGGTCTAATTAAAATTTGCTTGATAGATGTCATTTTCCTGTCAGGACTGTCAATAATTTGAAAAGTCATAATTCTGAATCTCTACAAGTTTCATGCACTCCCTGTATAGCAGCGGCACTGACCGACTGTGAAACGTTCAGGAAAGAGTTTTTTATTATACTTAACAGAAAATACTACATTTTCAACTGTTTATAAAATACAGTAAATATGACATTTTCGGAACAGCGCACGGAAATTTTTTCCCGATCCCTCTTTCCGTGCGCTTAATAATAAACATAGATATCCATGATACTAGATATCCTATGGCAACCCGAAGAAAAAAAGAAACGAGTAATGTGTCTATAGCAACGATTTATTTATTAATGACAAATTTTATTTTCTGTCAGTGAAAATTAAGTATTTATGTATTTATTACATTTTGCAAAAATGAATTCAGATTGTGAAGAAAATCGGGATATTCCCGAAAATATCTTACAACGAGCGGCAGAAGTGAGTGCAGATTTATTACCAGTGAAATCCAGGTTGAGATATGAACAAGAATATAACAGTTTTACCGAATGGCGGACTCAGAAACGAATCAAAATTGTGAGTGACGATATTCTTTTAGTATATTTTTCTGAAAAAGCCAACACTATGAAATCCTCCACTTTATGGAGTCGATTCTCTATGTTAAAGAGTTGTTTGGCAATAAAAGAAAATACTCACCATCAATATCCAAAAACGATTGCTTTTTTGAAACGACAAGCTGTAGGATATATATACCAAAGAAATCCAAGATTCTTACAGCAGAACAAGTAACCAAATTTTTATGTGAAGCTTCAGATGGAGAATATCTACTAGCAAAAGTAATTTTAGTGTTTGTGATCTTCGGTGCATGCCGCAGAGATGATTTAATACGTTTGAGTTTAGATGATGTGGAAGATAATGGGCGTTTCCTTGTCGTGTTCTTACGAGATGGAAAAACTCACAGGTCAAGAAGTTTTACCATTACCAATGAAAATTGCAAATTCGATCCCTGTACAATTTACCGTAAATACGCAGATCTCCGCCCTAAACATATGAAGAGTAGAAGATTATTTGTTGCATACCGAAACCAAAGATGTTACGCTCAACATGTTGGGTGCCATACTATCAGTGGTATTCCAAAACTTGTTGCAAAATACCTAAAACTAAAAAATCCCGAAGAATATACCGGACATGGGCTAAGGCGCTCTTCGGCAACCATGTTGGTGGAAAACGGCGGTGATTTGCTCACTTTGAAAAGACACGGAGGATGGCTTTCTTCCAATGTAGCAGAAGGATATATAGAAGAGTCCATACAAAGAAAAATTGAAGTATCACGGAAGTTGTTTAGCCCTTGTAACTTGGAAACTACAACATCTGTAACAGTCAATCAAGAGAACCAAAGCACACACGAACACTCCGCTTCAACATCTTTAGCAGAGTCTTTAGTTCAACAAAAAGAAATGCAAAAGGGATTGAGCTTCAACAATAATACGAATTGTACAATAAATATTACTATTAATAATAATGGTTCTGTCCAAAATTAATTTTCTTAGAATTACCTACTTGTATTTTTTTTGTTAATTTGAGTTGTATGTACTTACATTTTTACTGTTTTAAAAATAAAAATAAATATTCCCGATTTTCTTAATAATTTTTTGCGATATTTTTTGTTTATGTTGATTTCAGGTACCTAAGTATAATAAAAAATATCGTTCATTACTCGTCCAGAAATGGATTTTCCGTTCTTGCATGACTTCCCGTGTTCGGCTGCGCCTCACACGAGAATTTGTCACGCGCGCACGGAAAAATCCTCATTTCTGTACTGGTAATGAAATATACTATAGCAGTACTCTACAAACATTTTTCTAATTTTGGCATATAAAGTGACACTTTTCAAAACTGATTAGAGTGACAAAACGTTTTACTTTATGTAACTAGTTATGAAAAGTTCATTTCATCACTCCCTGTTTTTATGCATTTCCGTAGAAACATATGGGCGATTTAGCCAAAACTGGTTTGATGCAACAAATTTTCAAATCAGTTGAAATTGTGGTTTGAAAACTGGTTTGATGCACCCTGGTTATTTTTGGGAGTTCAAGGAGGTTGAACCACTCAAATTAACCGACTTGAGCTCCATTTTTCAGCGGTGTTGAGCAAAAAATTCTATCTAGAAAATTGCGTACAGGGTGACCAACAACAGTCAATCACCATAATTTTCATGCACACCCACACCCTGTATAGTGGAAGCAAAAACGGTAACGTAAACTTACGGTGCTGAGTTAAGGAGTTGAACAGGAATATTTGTAGTCTCTTGCAATTTTTTCGTAATTTTCACCGTTCTTGAGTTATTTAGCAAAAACAAGCAATCAAGCAAAAATAAACTTTATTTTCTCAACTTCCAACACTATCAATTAGTGTTAATTTAATTTGTTTCTTAACTTTTTCCAATTTTCAATTACATGTTAAGTTTCTTTAATAATCCTTATTTATACACTGAAAGGAAAACACGCAGTGCCGTGCAACATCGATTATGACAATTTACAGACCATAAAACGTACATAGATCTGCATAATGCCGCCTCTAACACATTTTCCTGAATTAACCGGTTTGCCTGCGGGGAAATGCAAATTAGTCGTTTTGCTTCTATTCTGATCGTCGTTTCGAGGTAGTGAAATTCTATTTGCCTCAAAAAATGCAATTGAAAAGATTTTAAACGATCGTCGAGCACTTTGAAGTATCTTTTGTTCGTCCAACTGCGAGTTGCGTCAAAGAGTGCTGGAATATTTGCCTTTCACTTATTCACATTGAATTGTGCGTATGGATAATCACCTTAAATTGTTGTTACCGTGATATTTCCAATAAAGAGAACATCTTCAGCACACGTAAATTACTTTAACTTTCTTCAGGACGTTATTAACCATTTACAACCTGGAATTGCGGATATATTTTCGTGTTAATGTCGTTTCCGGTCGAGGCGTTTCATTTCACTTTCCGGCAGAAATGCAATTGAAAATTACTTTGATATATGGTCGTTTTATAGCGCTAGATTAATACAAGGTGTCTCAATTTTAATTGGTCAAATCGTCCACAAACGGTATGACAAATACAAACTGCACACCTTGACAAAGACAAAATTTCTATTTCTAATAATTTTCAATCAATTTTTGTTCGAAAACGTGCTTATTACTGTCTTTTATAACTTTTTTGAGATTATTTATAGACTTAAATTAAAATAGAACCGATTAACACCTGATGCTTTTTCCAGAGTAGATGAAATCAACATGCCGGTGATCATCTCCACAGAAGATCTTGCTCAGGAGCACGCCACTGATCCAGAGCTTCCTCACATCTTGAGTTCATCAAGATCGTCATTAAAGTTGCAACGTTTGCAGCTTGATGATTCAGAAAACCTCATCATCTGTGACACATCAGATCCGTCTTTATGTTCCCGTTTCACTCAGGAAAAAGGTTTTTGAAGACACACACAACTTATCACATCCAAGTGGTCGAGCAACACGTAAATTAATACAAAAACACTTTGTTTGACCAAGTATGAACAAGCATATTGCTGAATGGGCAAGAACTTGTCTACCTTGTCAAAAAAGTAAAGTACACAAGCATACCAAAAATCCTGTTGGACATTTTAACATACCAAATTGTCGTTTTGCTCATGTTCATCTTGATTTAGTTGGACCTTCGTTACTGTTTAACTGTTATTGATCGTTTCACACGTTGGTCAGAAGCTATTCCAATTAAGGACATCACTGCGGACACTGTTATCACTGCTTTTTTACACTCATTGGATTTCGCGTTTTGGAGCTCCTGTCACCATCACCACCGACCGAGGATCGCAATTTGAATCGCAAATTTTTACAGCTTTAACCAATCTAATAGGTTCCAAGAGGATTTGAAAAACTGCTTACCACCCGGCTGCGAAATGGAATGATGGAACGTTGGCATCGTTCTCTGAAAGCCTCTATCATCTGCCATGGTAATAATGAATGGTTTGACGTTTTGCCCACCGTTTTTTAAGACTCAGAACCAGTTTCAAGAAGGACCTAAAAGGCACAGCTGTAGAGGTGGTGTATGGGACTACGTTACGACTTCCTGGAGAGTTCTTCACAGATGTCGATATGCTCCCTGATCTTCAACCTTTTCTTGAAAAATTTAGACAACACATGCAATTAATTCGTTCAATTCCTGCCGCTCATCATCATAAGACGAAGGTCCGTTTCAGTGACCAGGCAGGTTGAACTGGACTATGGCCAAGTCACTTGGGGGGGAGTACCTGTTGCGGTACACTATGCCTTTCCCTAACCACCTGGGGCCTACATTGCTTACCTGAAGTTCCGACGGACTTTGATTCCGTGACGTGTTCAGCAGCCGTTTCGTTATTGTTGTTGTTGACTGTCAGTTAGAGACTTGAGCGTTCAATAGATAGTCGCAAAACTCTAGTACACACCTTCGTATCCGTTTATACGTTTATTTATTAAAATCATTGTTGCATTTCTGTTTCCTTTTATTTGTGGACATCAGTACCCACAAAAGCTTGACTTTGACTCCTCCGGATTTAATTTTGACATACGGTCAATTAAAGCTTCTGTCTAAACCTTGGATAATAATATACTATTACTTCTTGCTTTTACTTTATACTGAAACAGACTTATTACCTATATCATACTGTACTACACAGTTTGACAACTGTTGATTCAATCAATTGTATACTTTCCACTTGTACATTTTGATACCAATTTCCAATACACTTTTTTATTCCTAGAAAATTAGATTTATAAATGATCGTCCAATTATTACGGTGGATAGTAAAAACGATAAAACAATCACTTTCTTAAATTAGAGGCACTTCAATTCAAAGAGGGATAACTTACTGGGCTAAATATTTAATCCGGTTTCCGATGCATTCCGGCTGCGGATTCATTTCGAAAGGATTCTGCCTGTCTCGTGAGGCACGAGAACGAGTTATATATGGCCGTTTTCCGGAAATAAACTATGTCTAAAACAATTTTTGTTGTTCAGCTGGGACGGCAATCCGAGCCTTGAGAAAGGTCAGCCGACTTGAATCGAAACAAAATTAACGCCAATCGAAAACTAACGAATTTTTATTATCAGACTGTATAGTGTAACCACTAGAGAGCCTCTATAAAGGATTGAGAAACGGTAAGAAATAATTTACATAAAACATTTTTTAGCAATCTTTTGAGTGAGACTCAAATTGTTAGTCGTGGAAGAGTTTTCACCTAAGCACAAGACTGTTGCTTCCTATTTCCTTAACAGCTAACAACAAAAAATGTTTGTAACTAAACAGAATACGCCTGTATCTACTAATACAAGTATTAATAGTTCACAGACTTAATACTATAGTAGGGTACTAGAATTTACCACGTATAATTTATTTTCTCTCAAAAATCAGCCATTTTTTACTTATATTAATTTAACTTTGCCACTTTTAAATCGTCCGCCAAAGATTCATTGTTTACTGTGTAATGACGTAACAAAACAGTATGGTACAACGTTGTTACTGAAACTCTTCATCAACTTGAGCAAAAATGTACGAAAAATGGTACATATGGTATTGTTTGATATAACAACTATCAGCTGATCGGCCACTTGTTTTCGTACAAATGACTCGTTTCATGAAAACTGTTTGTTGTACTGACAAAGACCACATCGTTGTACCACTTTGTACTAACATATACATAATTTCTTACGAATGTTTAATGGAAACTAAATATCCTGAATGTGTGTTAGTAGTTGGAATATGTTTGTCTCTTGTCAATTAATCGATGCCACGAGAATATATTTTTTATTTTTTGCGATTTATTTGGCAAGTTTTTCTGCACAAACTGAAACCCCATTTATTATTATCACTTGCCAATAATTAATTATACTATGACGTCATATCTCAAATTTGAGACACCCCACATAAAAAGACGAATTTTAAAAAATGTGGCAAGGTTCAGAAATAACTCCGTAATTTAACAATTTGTCATCTGATCAACATATTTAAAAGACAAACCGGTGTCACGTGACAAACTGTCAAATGACTTTACATTTTGACAACAGAATCATATTCCTTAGATCCCAAGGTAAAAATGTATCGTACTAAGTTTTAATTAAATTGCGTACCAATATGGCGGTTATTCAATAACCCACGCAGACAGTCTCAGAAAAACTAATTTTTAGGTAAATTGTCGTGCATTTTTCCGAAAAATCGTCCAAAACTTGCTTATTTGAAACATTCTGTATAGACCCAAAACAATAATAATAGAAAGCATAGGACTATCACGTGACGTTGAGCGGTTTAAGTTGAACCGTTATTGGTCGCTAGGGGGCGTCAAAATTGACTCTAGTTTTTCGTGGTTTTCCTTGAATATCCCAGGAACGCCTCAAGTTGCAAGTTGCAATTTTGACCACAAACGCACCTCACTGGATCAACAAAGGTAAAGCTTTTGAAATCACCGGAAAAAACGTTCAAGCCGGCAACCAGAAATCAAAGAAAAACATAAGAACTGATCTAAGACAGAAGTGAATTTAACTATGACGTCACAGTTAATGTCGTCACTGTCACTGAGTAGTTTTATGCTTCCATTAGTAAAAGAAAGATCAATTTCATTCACCTCATCGAAATAGGAACGCGACCGAAGCGTACAATAATGTATGTACAATTTACGGCTCCGCAATAAAAGATCCCCTCTCTCTCATCCTCAAGTAGGGGTTATTGGTTCTAAAGGAAACCGTAAAAGCAAATGTCACCCGGATAAATATCCGGAAATGTATACGTTACATATTTATGACACTTTGCCTATTTTTCGGATAGCGTGAGCCGAACAAAATGAATATCGTGCCGGTAAAATCCACAAAATTAGCTTTTAAAACAGGCACCGGCAAACGATAACTTTATCGATTTTCAACAGGGAAACAAAACTTTACATTGTCTATTAAACTGATTAATGCAAGGGTTTTAGGGCGCAATTCGCCCTTTAGGAAAAAATCCGCAAATCAGGTTTCCAGCCTTTGACCAAATGGATTCACATTTACTCCAAATGGCGTTGTGACTTTTTTGACCGCAAAACGGTCCGGAAGGGTATCGTACGGGTTTAGCCTTGTTAGTTTGGAAAAATTGACCTTAACTGATAAGAAACGTTTCGTTACGACCTAATAAATTTCGATATTCCCGATAAGGAAACGGTTTAAATCAAATTCCGACTAAATGGCATTCGGTGTCACCTTTCGATCCGAATCACTCATTGTTGAGAAAATGATCGATCAAGTTATTTATATTTATTACTGAAATGCCGACGTTATTACTTTAAAATTTAAAATTGTTAGCTTCATTAAAGTGTCATTAACTTTGTTGATATCTCAACATTATCAATTCATTTCCTGAAATGTCACACAAAACAATTCTGATATAAACGTTTTATTGAAAAATGCAGAAAGAAAGTTAATTGATTAGTTACCATGTTTTATAAAAGTGCAATCTTAAGAAAACAAATGTAAAAATTGTAAAATTACGGAAATATGACATTAGTATTTTAAAAATCTCTTTTTGGTTTCAATTTAGCCTGTTTTAGAGATTAAAAAAAAATTATGACTGAGAAAATGACAATTTTCAATATTAATACTTCACTAAAGAACTTCTATGAAACGAATTTAAACGATTATTAAAATTTTAGCACACACGAATTTTTGTTCTTTTACCACACCTGTCTACAGAGCTACATGCTTGATGTGATCAACGAGTAGAAACACGTTTCTTTATGCTTCACCCTTTTTTTGAGCAAAATTACCCAGTAAAACCATTTTGTTTCCTTTACAAATCACTTTTGGACTATGCTGCCATCTAACCTAAAACTAATAGTGGCGGCCAAGTTTGGATTAATAGTAAGCGATTCGGTTTGGAAAACGGCCCGATGAGGCCGCATATGGTGCAGAAACGCCACGGCATTATTACAATTGCGGCACACGGAAACCGGCCGCGCAATGAAAAATTGCGGTGCAAAAGTACCAGGGCGTAATAAAAGTGATTGATTGCGATATTATCGCAAAACGTTTTACTAAAAAATTGTTTTGGTAGCGGTTATTGTCAATTACCGAAAATGGAAAAATTGCCATTGTTTATCGCGGTTAATAATTGATCGGTTATAGTTCGATGGTTTTGATGGAATTTGGTTTGCCAGCATAATTACATTAACTCCAGTATTTAGTTTTCGTATAAATATCGTTCCCTCTTCAGTCATACAATGTTAATAGAGACAAACACTTAATGTATCATGTATGTAGTCTTAAAACTATCATTTTGATGGCTAGTTTATTTGTTCATTTCATTTCAAAAATACTGTTTGATTTCTACAGGGCATTAAGCTTGAGAATCATGCTAAAATTAGACGTCTTTTCACTTAATCCTACATAACTTTGTTATTTGATAAATAAGAGTTTATTTTAAGGTTGTGTAAAACAGCATAAAACAATCTAAAGTAACTTAAAAAAAGTGATAAAACAACGTAATAACAGCCTAACCTAAAGTAACTTAAAACTTTTATAAAACATCCTACCTTAACCTAAAATAACATAAATGCATTTGCTGAAAATAGTGTGAAATTCTATTCCCAACAAACACTTTTTGCGTGGTTTGTTATGTTATGTTATGTTATATTATGTAGGCAGTTTCTACACTCTTTTTTCAATAATTTTTTTTGGAAAATACAAAAATTTTAAAGTTCTTTTGTTATATTTATTTCACCTAATTTAAGGTCCATTGTTGCAAATATACTTTTTGCCATAGATAGTCAATAAAAAATGCTATCCAACGGTATAATAACATTAATAGATTGGTGTTACAGATTGACTATGTGAACCAGTCAAAAGTTGCAAATAGCTAAACTGATAAAAAGCATCTTGTGTCAATATTTATAATATAAAAAATCGAGGCTACAAAAATATGATATAATTTCAGTTTAAAAATCTGCTTTTCTAAAAATTCAATTTATCTGGATTAGATATACGCTACAAATTTATTGACAAGAAAGTAGGGAATGAAAAAACAAAACTTACCAGTCATTTCCAGTTTTAGTCATATTCTGTCGTTTCCTGCCTGTTTGATGTGGTTTAGGCTCGGCCACCATATTAACATCTGCAACGAAAATTATAACGGATTAGATGCGAACGACCTTTCGCAACAACTTCAAATAGAAATTTGCGCATGCAGCAGTATTTTAATTCGTTTAAAGCGAGCAAAATTTTCCACAAAACTAACTTCTATTTCTGCATATATTTACCCGCTCGTATACAGTGGAAATTTATGTTTCTAGTACATTAAAAACAGTGCTCGCTCACTTGCCTCTATACGGGAGCACACGGTCTCTAAGCTCCCTGTTTTTCGCCCAATATTTATTTGAGACGTTTCCAGAAGCTCTTAGATAAATTAAATTTTCAGTTAAGTTATTGTCTTCGGCTCTGAGTTCATTATAAACTGCACAAACTGGAGGAGTTTACTAACGTACGTTAATGAGTTGTGCCTTTGCTATGCAGTATAACGTGTGAGTGTGTGTGCTAAGGCGTTGAAAAGGCCTTTTACTATTTTGCAAAACTGTGCTTTAAGTAGTTTTGATGTCGCGACTAAACTGAAAAGATTAAATAAACAGTTTAGAAAGTGCTAAAGTTTATAATAAACAAGTGTAATCATCTAATGTATGAAAAGTTTAAGTCAGTTATAATTTTTGGAGTTGTAATATTTCATTTTAAATTAAGAAGATACAGATCAAAGTTATTGTTTCACTTTTTAAGCCAAATAGTCAATATAAAAAATGATTTTTTGTCTACTGGGTCTGCAACGAAATCACACGATTTATGTTGAGTAGACTTAATAATCAAAGTAATAATATTGTAAGTGGAAAAAAGTTGAATTAAAGCAAAATTTTAAAAAACGATGGAAACTCTGAGAAATTTTTGGGGAATTTATATTGTTCAAGGGGTGGCAACACTGATCCTATGTATTATTACAAAAATTATTATTTACATTCATAATGACAAGAGCACGTTTAAGTATTGTGTAAAGTGATCAAGGCTAAGAGTTTTCCAATTCGCATTTAATTTGTGACTTTTTTACTTTGAAAATGACTTTATTTATTTTTTTTTCATTAAAAAACCGTTAAGTCAGTGTAATCATTATGCACATTTTGAAATTTATTGTACTACCACAGTACCAGTTAAAAAAGTCCTTAGGTTTTAAAAACTTTGATAAAAAAATGTCTGATTCTGCATAGTTTCTAAAAACAATTTAAGTTACTACAACTAGTAAGCCTACTTTAACAAGAAAAAAACAAACATTATCGAACTTTGGGAATACAGATCTGAGCAATAGATTCAGGAAAAATCCAAGGGAATACACAAACTTTAATAAGTTGTGGTTGGTCACCGTCCCCGGTGAATTTTCGGCGGTAACTGGAAAATAATTGAAACCCTCCAAGAAGCCCCCCCCCCTTCGTGAAATGCCGATCTAATAACTTTTGCAAAAAAGTTTTTATATTGTTGAGGGACCGAACGCGTCTCTGAAAAGGGTTGATTTGAGTATTTTTGCTCTTGACGTAATAAATCTTTCCCGTTCCAGGAAAATTGTCGAGGAAGTATCGCAACCGTTTCTGTATTGGGTAGTAAAGTTTTTAAAATTGCGCGCGTTTTCCGCGAATAAACAATATTGCTTTCCTCATTTTTTGGTAATAAAACGCCACTCAAAATATTTGCGGTTGACTGCTGTTTCTTGTTTTGGTGTATTTATAGCCTCAATTCACCAGTGTTGCAAATTGTTAAGGGTTTTAAGGATGGAATTTAAAAGAAAATTCAGTTTTTGTATCGGGATATTTTAAGCCAACGTTTACAAGTAGTTTTAAAACTAAAACAAATTGAGTTTTAACGAAACTACGAGAAAGCCTTAGAGGCCTTATACAGGATGTTTCACCGGAAAATACGGTCGATATTTTCAAAACTGCAAAAGATATCAGGATTTAGTAATTGTAGCCTCCACATCTAAAATATTTTCACTTTCTGTAATTGGTATCAACTTCACTATTTTAAATTGAACAGCCTGTATATTATTATATTTCTTAGATTCTTCTAACGATATGAAGTATATGTTTTATGTATCAAAATGTCAATCTATGTTTTCGAGATATTGGCATTTAAAAAATTAAATTTTCACATTTTGGAGTGTCATAGCTCCTAACTTAACTTTTCCTGATGCATGTCAAGGTTATAGTGCAAACTTTGATAACTCTTATAGGTGTCAAAGTTTTCAATCTTATACATTTTTGACATCTGTCAAAATTAAAAATGTAACCGGGTGATAGATCTCAAAAAGTTAAAATACTAAAAAAGTTTTGCTCATTCTTGTATCTTATATAGTTCCAGAGATATCGCATTCTTTGTATTTGGCTGGCAGCTCCTCAAGTTCACCCTTGTAAAAACTAGAGACAGAGGTAAGGTAGTACTGTCAATTTCGGATATATTATTTTCGACTTTTTTAATAATTCACGCAAAAATTAGTTCCAGAGATATCGAACTTTCCTGAAGTTCAGAACTGTAAAAACTAGGGATAGAGACAGGGTAGGACTGTCAATTTTGAATATTTTGAATTATCTTAGCATCTGAACTAAAAGGCACCTTTGCACCTCTCATACTTTTGGAGATATTTATTTTTTTGTGATGGGATGCTTTTTTAAGAAATTCCTTCAGTCCAGACCTGTGAAAACTTGGAAAGGGGATAGGGTAGGACTTTCAATTTCGGATATATTATTCCTGTCTAATTTTGTAATAATTCACACTACAATTCACCCCTGCACACCATATAGTTGTGGAGATATTGAACTTTTTATGTTTGGATGCTTTTTTGGCCCTTTCTTAAGTCCAGAACTGTGAAAACTAGGGAAAGAGACAGGGTAAAACTGGGTATTTAAGATATATTATTCCTGACTGTTTTTCGTAATAATTTACACAAAAATTCACCCCTGTATCTCTTACAGTTCTGGAGATATTGAACTTTTTGTGGTTGAATGATTTTAACGAAATTATAATTAGTAAAGTAAGTTACTTTCGTCCCAGAATGGCATCGTAAATTTCACCATTTTAAAATTTAACTAAAACAGTACCAGATTGCCCTGTATTTTGGTACAAAATGGTGAACAAAAGCAACCTTCATTACCTGAAAACCTTTTAGCATTTTAATACACTTTGGCAAACTTTTTGACTTGGCTCCACTAAAAGGATTTATTTCGCTTTTGAGAGGAGCGCGACTGTAAAAGGACCCCATTAAAAACTATTTCGCCAATTAGTTCCCTAATTACCTCTTCTTAATAAAATCCGGATCGGATTCAGAAAAAGTTTAGATCTAATTAATAGGCGAGCCGAAATTAATGTGGCAAATAATTAAACCGAGCATGGGCGGTGACACCGGATAAATTGCGGAAAAATCGCGACCCGCCAAGCTGTTGGACCGAATTTGCGATGTTGCATGATTTAAGGAACGAAATTATTACCCTTATAAATTTGCCACCACCCTTGGACAACGTGCAAAATTATTGTTTGCCTCCAACTTTGTTTTTGGGGACGCGTATTAATAAAGTAACCGTGTGCAGTGGTCCCTTTCAACTATAAATTCACTTCAATGACGAATAATCAATGATAAAAACTTCTATTTTAAGCAACTATGAATCATACGTGTCATTCATTAATTATTATACAGGGTGTCCCTGAAATGACTGTACAACTCTTAACCACAAATTCCTTGGCCAAAAATAAGACGATCTAGGCAGACTTACTCATATCCAAAGTTGCTTTTTAATATCAATTTTTCGCAATAATTTATAAACGGATTTTTATCGGCGTAATCATGGTCTTAATAAAGTGACATTTAGAAAACATCGACTTTTCTTTCGGTTTTTGAAAATAGTTAATTTTTGGTTTTACGTTTTATTTGTTTGTGACGTTAATATAGGACTTAGACCAAAACTAATGACATTTGTGTATTCTGATGTTTTTATGTGAGATTCTGAAAGCCCTTTTTATTCCAAATTCAATAATGTATAAAATTTAACTTTTTTTTTACTTTTGAAATTGGAGAAAACTGTTTTTTTTTCTTATTTTTAACTATAAATTAATAATAACCATTTAAATAACCTAAACAATTTACTGGCATAAGCAATTTTTAATTTAAAAAAATAACAAACAATAATTTTTAGATCCGTAACAGGACATTTCTTTATTAAGCTCAAAAAACAGAGTAAAACGCATATGAACCATAAAGTGTCATACATCATTGAATTTGGAATAAAAATGGCTTTCAGAGTCTAATATTAAAAACCAATAACTGCATTTAAAAAAATGAGGTTACTGTGGAGAAGTGTAATTAGTTTTGATTTAGGTCCAATATTAACGTCACAAAAAAAATAAAATTGAAAATCAAAAATTTCACTTTTTTCAAAAAATCTCAAAAACCAAAAAAGTATTTCGATGTTTTCTAAATGTCATTTTATTAAGGCCATGATTACGCAACTTTTCTCTCATTTAACCAAATCTGTACCTCGAACCGTTACCAAGATACCCATAGTGGCCCTCCTTATCCTGGACACACTGTATAAATTGGCCCTAAAACGAAATATTTTTTCATTGACAAGAAATAATAAAAAATACTTATGGCTCGTAAATAAGAGTTTGTATTTTTGTTACCTTTGTATCAATTACTTTAATAATTTATTTGCTACTAGCTAATTCTAGTTTGAATTTTTTTTGTCAAAATTTTAGTCCGACATACGGTTTTTCTTAAAAAAAAAAAATACAATACTTTGTATTTTTAACTCTTTGCCGTCCATTATTACCACTAATATATGGATAGGATTGTAAAATAAAATAAAATGAGAAAAGAACAGTTCTCTAGATAGTAAAAATGGGCGGCACTAGTCAGTTTTCCACCGCCGCCGCCGCCGCCACGCTTCTGCCCCAATTGAATTTTAATGTCATCGGGTGTTCCGGAAATGGACTGTTTATTCGGCTGGCGATTTCGTCGAAATTCTCTCTCGCTCGCTCGTCAATTATCCAAAATTATGGATTTCAAAACGGAATCCGAACTCGATTCGATTTCGTTTCGGAGATGGAAGGCACCGGAGCCAAATGAGACGTCATTATTCCTCCACTAATCAGATTGAAATTTCATTCGCAGCATGCCGTCGTCTGATGTTTCGCCGATTAACGGTTCGAGTTGCGTTTGTCGATTTCTTTGTGACGGAAAACGGTTTAAAATACATAAACGAGACGAATGGAAACCTTTCAAAAACTTTCCATAAAAAGCAAAAAATTATACGATCGCTAAACTTTTCTATCATTCGGATACACCGAAACCAGAAAGACGTTTCATTTCAATTTAAAAACTTTAAAGTGGAGAAGCATGTTGGTCGAAAAAGTTTTCTGCAAATTATATGCGGAAATTTAGTTATTCTGGAGTATTTTTAATGTATCTAAAACTGGCACGTCACACAAATCCACTGAAAAAAACCAAAATTGCAACCAAAACCGTTTATGCAAATAACGGAAACGTTTGCGAAAATTACAAATTACCTTCTAGTTAACCCTTTCCATTAAATTAACACTTGAAGACAAATTCAGCCCTGTCTCTAATCCCATTTCGTATCCCGGTGTTAATTTGGACCATCGGTCTGCTTCGGTCCCGAAATGAACTAAAAGATAAATAAACGGACAACGTCCTACTGAACCGGAAAAGTAAAGCCGGAAATGTTTCATGATTGAGACGAGCAGGGGATTTGGACGGATTTGTTGGTAGGCCTGGCGATTTTTTTTAATGGACACACAGAACGGATTTTTTGCCGCCTTAAAAGGAGATACGTCACTCGGTTAAAAGGTAATCTGAAATTTAACTGACATTAGTGGCCAATGCATCATCATACTAGTATTCTTCTGACCTATATCCAGTTTCTTTGGAAATGGACATTTTTACATAGTTGGATAGCTGAGATTTCTCTTAACCTAAATCCACCAATATTGTATGTATTGTCTATGTAGTTCGGGATATTTTCAGTAAATTATTGTCCTATATCCTTAAATTTTAACATCTTCGGACAGCTACTGGTTCCATATCAACATAACTTACCGATTATCCTATAACCGCCATCTAAAATGTGGAAGATAATGCTTGTTTCTAACGAAGCATATATTTTTTTAAAAATCTAAATAAATAAACATTTTTAAATTGCATAGTAAACAAAGTTTTAATAATTTATTTTATGAGTACCTACATTTTCATGATTTTTCTTAACATCATAACGGTCAAATTTGGCTCTGTGGAGCTATAAAGACTACTTACAGTGTGGTTCATCCAAGAAACACATCCACTTGGCGTTTTATAATATTCCTCATTAGGCTTCTTGAGAATGCAGATATATTGAAATACTGCAAGGAGAAAAACAAGCAATGTCACATCGTAACTATATTACATCGAAACTAATAACATAAGCATATTTTTCAGTCAAAATAGAGTTAAACTGTTTGGTGCATCCTGTCACTTTTTGCCTTATAACTTCTTAAGGGCAAAACACCTTAATTCAATCTTGTAGAAGATGACATTTACTACAACTTTCATTCATTCTCCTAAATTCCTTTCTCCAAAAATAAATGTCTGAGAATTTTCCATTTCTATACACAAGTCACAGCTTAGTTAAGTGCATTTTTGTTTTAAATCGACTAATTGAATTTCCTGCAACAAATACTGAAGAAATTATTATGAACTCTTATGCATTGCAGGAAAATGTAACCATATTAGTTACTATTGTAATTTTCATTAAGTTACAACATAATCATTTTGGCTCTAATATATCAGCGGCAACCAAAGTCGAACGAGGATGAAGTAGAATAATCCATTTTCAGTTACGTTGTAATTTGCTACAGTGGCAGCTATGGTAAACCAAATTTTCCCGTTTTAGGCAAACGAATTTAGTATATTATGTGGCAGTACACAAATATGCTGGCAACACCAACTTTGGACTGGCGTGTGAACCATTTTACAAACAAACAAACGTCCATAAAACGTAAAATGAACTCATTTACCAGTTTTAATGTGTTGCAGACGCACCCTATTTATTAACCCCTGCATTAAGGTGTGTTCACACACACACATTACAAAGCGTTTTATTACACCTTACCAGCATTAATGACTGTTCGTTTGTTGGTTTTTAAACGGAAAATACAATAATTGTTGTAATTAAAGTGAGCAATAATTATTAATAAACAAGGATTATCTATTCTCCCCTTAAAAATAGATTAGCGTATACAGGGTTAACCAACCACCCAAACCGTTTATCAGGATCAAATATTTATAGAAATTTGAAATTCGATGCGTGCTATATTTTAATCTTTCTGTCATTAACCGGAAGTCGATGTCAACTTGCTTATTTTAAATGGAACACCCTGTATATTATTGTATTTTTGAATAATCCTATCAATTTCAAATATTTTTGATGTATAATAAATAACCCATAGCTATCTGTAACGGTTTTCGAAAAATTCGACAAATGACATTTTTAGTTTTTGAAGTGTCATTCCTCCAAATTTGAATAAGATAGAGAGCAAAACGGCTTGCATGTTCTTATCTTAACTTTTTGAAATCTATTGCGTGGTCATATTAGAAAATTCGACAGGTGTCAATTTTTTTACTAATATACAACTTTTGACACCTGTCAAAATAAAAAATATTACCAAATGACAGATGTCAAAAAGTTAAGATAAGACATGCAAGCCGTTTTGCTCTCTATCTCATTTTGGTTAGTATGACACTTGAAAACCTGAAGGTGTCATTTTTCAAACGTCAATATCTCGAAAACTGTTGTAGCAAGTTGACATCTACTTCCGGTTAAACCGGAAGTGACAGAAAGATGTAAATATTTTTAAAACACAGCACTCATTTTCAAACACAATTTCTTTTAATTCCAAAATTTCAAATTCTAATAATATTGGATCCTAGTAAACTTTAATGAACGGTTTGGGTGGCTAACCCTGTATAATGCCTTCCCACCTCTGTAAAATATAATTACGCATTCTGAAGTTTTACTGCTACACGGCCGTTTGTCATCCAAAACTCTTATTTATGGTCTTTTAACATGAAAAGGTAGAACTAATTTTAGGTGTAATAGTTTAAAGGTGGAGGGTGCAAAACCCTTCCACCCACAAGGGAAATGGAAAAAGTTTCAGAACATTAATATTACAATCAAATGTGAAAAACGACATAAATTTAAAACAAATAAATTAGAAGTCAAATTTCAGTTATTTTCCAAATAATAGCTAACGAAAACTTTTACATTGTTTGGATTTAAAAGAAATAATATTTTGCAGTAAGTTTCTGATGGTTTTATTGTTTTATTGTCTTGCACTTTAATATTATACAGGATAATTGACTTTAGTTTTAAGCGAAATGAAATAATTTTTGTTTTAAAAAATAACAAATAATAATATGTATAAGACAATAAACTACAGCAAAAATCAAAGTAAAATGTGATGACACAACAATGTGAAAGAATATTTTGACTTTGTATTTAACACCTTTTAATTACATGGTTACATCCACCTATTTTAGGAGAATTTGTCATTTTTAAACTAAATAGGTCGCAAACTCTAAGTGAAACTCAAACTAAAATTCCTGCTGCAAAGTGACACTGTTTACTAGGTATCGATTATTGCGGTGGAGACTAAATATAAAATAAATTTTAAGTCATAAGATTCATGTAAAATAACTTAGATAAATGTAAAACAGGAAAACAAAATGACAAACGAGCTATTAGAAATATTTTTCTATTTACCACCAGTCTAGCAGGACCAGACTGCCAGCGGAGATTCTTAAACTGATAGAGGAGTATGAGTTAATATTCGGGTAGAATTAATTAATACAGTATACAGTAACAGGAATAATATCGAATGAATGGTTGCTAACAACTTTTATAACTCTTCCATAAAAGAAAAAGTCTTGTAATAAGCCTAATAGGACACACACTGAAGAATCTGATAAAAGTTGTCCACAATATAATAGTCAGGAAGCTTGATATCAGCGATACATAATTTGGATTCCGGAAACAGTCAGAAGATATAGTACTTGCTGAGCAAAACATTAACAGTGTGACTGTCGTCTGAAAAGCTGCCTTTAGAGGTCGTCTTTTGGAAGATCTAATCCTTCAGGATGATATGGTATGGGCTATTTGTACTATATTATGGGGTGAAGGCATAGACTCTGGAAAAAATTGACATGAGTAGACTGGAAGCGTTTGAAATGTCGGAGAATACTGGAGTTTCCTAGGTGGACAGAGTAACCAACGTGGAAGCGATGAGACGTATGCATAAGAAGAGAGAAATACTTTCAACAATACGGAAAAGGATATCGAATATTATAAACCATTATGCAGGGAAAAATCCGAAGAAAGAGATCCATAGGAAGGAGACGAAACTCATGACTGAAGAACCTTAGGAAGTGGTTTGGATGCAGTAGGACTTATTTAGAGCCCCGGTCTCAAATGTCCGATAATTGCCAATTTTCGATACGGAGACGTCACCCAAATATGAAAAAGACCAATCCAGCTAAATAGTCAAACAGCTGAAAGACGTAAAAAGTGAGTGATCAAGAAAAATCTATTTACAGATAGAGAGAGCTATATGTTTAACTGTCACATGAACCACTCTTAGTGAACTCTAAAAAAACGTAAACAGCCTAACACCTGATGATGTCTCTAACCGGTTTGCGAGATTTTTCCGGCTGCCCGAACGAATCAAGCCGTAAAGTCGAAAAACGCCGGATTTTCTGACTGAAGTAAAAAGGAGCGCGTTAAAACCTCTAAAAGTCGGTCGGTCCACTCGATATCTTTTCACTGACTAATGCAGAACTCGTGTAGGGACTGGGAAAATCGCCTTTAGGACCTCCAGAACATCTCCCAGACATCGGAAAATGCCATTCCTTAGAAGTGTCACGAGCTTTGAGGTTTAAAGCTTTCCTTAATCGCGTGACGTATTGTGATGCCTTAATGCAGCTTAGCCGCATCTCCCAATTTCTACATACGAATTCGCTTTAACATTCTAGTAGGGCTCAAAGGACACTTGATGACTTAATTAGGGCGGAATTTGATATACGTGTTTAGGTTAATTTGTCTGTTAGCATTTTCATTAAATCCTCGGTTGTCCGTAGTTATAAATCAAACATTCACCGAACAAACTACTTACGTAAATCCCAGCTCTGATTCTAGATCAATATGCATAATATACAAAGATACCGAAGCTACTTTTTCGGCCCGACTAGATCCAATGTATATACGATCACGTTTCATGATGTTGGTATTTTCAATTGAATATTCCTTCGTCTTATAAATATCAAGCTGTATCGAACATGCACGGATCTGTTCCAGACGTGCTGCGAACGGATTTACCTATGAAATATGGAGATTCGGCTTTTCACTCGTTCATTCGATCTCGACGAAATGCAAACTTTCTAATTGAAATTTGTTTTCAAACTAGTCCAGGTTATTTCGATCGTATCGTATTAATTCATAAACAGACGGTTCGCATCTCTCAAAATCATCATTCGATAATTTTTGAGTTTGGGAAAGTTAATAGCACAGCCGGAAGCTACACAGCGGAAATGGAACTGAAATTACCAGAATTTGATGTTTAGAACCAGTACTTGTTAAAGCAGATCTAATTTCTAATTAGTATTGGCATTTTTTATTCTTAAAAGTAAGTACAAACTAACTGTTGTTGAATGAACTTTCACATAACCAATATTTTGTCTTTTTTGAAATTCATCTTTCTCGGACTGTTTACTACCCTCGCTAGAACTTTCTCAAAATATACATATGATATGCAGCAAATAATGTTTAAGCCTAAGAAGTATTTTGTGAACATAAATCATATTCTCAAAACGAAGGAAATGTTATCAGGAGGAACGTGACAAAGGCTATGCAGAAGCGTATTCATGTATTGAAGTACTAAAATAAAAAAGAAAATTAAGTTTAACATAATAACCTAACCTAACAAACCAAAAAATTTTTAGTTTTTCAGACTCTAATTCTCTGTTTTTTATGACTGTTATTACTCACTAGTAGGACACCACCAATATATAGCGAAAATCAAAGTAAAATGGAGTGACGTACTAACTTAATAGAAATCATAAATGTTTTGAATGTAACGTTTGTGTGCGTTTGCTTCTTCATTCGTCAAATTTAAAATATTTACTTTCCTGTGGCGACGTGGAAGTCCACAGTGTTATTTCTAAACCTGATTTTTCTTTCTATTACATTATTACGTCATATTTTGACATGATCAGTTACAGCTCTGTCTTTTGTTCTGTTCTAAATTGGAAACTGTAGAATTCAATCTCGTAGAGATACGAAACATCCTTGAAAAGTAACGAAATGAGGTTAACTTTGCTTGAATGTATTGTATACCTTGATTCCAGTCCGTTTTTGTCATTTGTAACGTTTGGTTGTCAGTTTCTGACTTAATTTTAGTCTATTTTTAAATATGACAACCGTCAAAATCCTCTCCATAAAGCTGTAAAACCACAAAACTAAGTCTTAAAACGTAGTAAAATGAGTATATGCACTACCAAGCTTATTTCGTAGCTTCATTAGGATTTTGACAGTTTTGTCATTTGGTCGTTAGTTACAGTTCTGTCCTAAACCTTAAAAACTGTCAAATTCAATCCCATGGAGGTGCAAAACAACGAAACATACCTGAAAAGTAACAAAATCAGTTTGACTTTGTTTGAATGCATTTTATACCTTATCAGTCCATTTTGGGCATTTGTAACGTTTGGTTGTCTGTTTCTGACTTAATTTTAGTCTATTTTTAAAACTGACAACCGTTAAAATCTTCTCCATAAAGCTGTAAAATCAGAAAACACTCTTAAAATTCAGTAAAATTAGTATAGTGTGTGTTCCAAATTTGTTGATTGGGATCTTGGTAACCGTAAGAGCTACAGAGTCGGTTAAATGAGGAAAGTTTGAGAGAATTTTGTGTAAAACTTATTTCCGGTTTCCAAAAATTAAATTATCTTTCTCCGTTTTCCGGAAAATTGGGAAAACGTCAGAGGCTGCATTTCACACAGCTCCTTGACAAATCCAAAGAGACTTTTGAAACTAAAAACATTATTAAGGCACTTTTTTACGTAGAACACGATGACGTAATTAGAAAAAATCTATCGTCGTTGGTTTCCGAGATATGGATGATAACTTTGTAAATTCTTATAGCCGCCATTTTGAATTTCTGCATTTTTGGAAAGCACTTAAAAATCTTTTTCAATGATGTACTTGATGATGGTATTATTTAATTTCTAAAGGGCAGAAAAACGTTTTTTAAATTTTTGTCATAGTTGAGTGAACCAAAATTTTAACATTAGTGATTGATTGCTTTAAATTAAAACATATTCGAGTTAAGCGGAGATTATTTTGTCGTTAATAACATTTTTTGTCGCTTTATATAAAACTTTAATTTTTCTGTGGCTTTACTTTAAAAAATAAATTATATCGAAGTAGAAATATTAAATCAGATATTGAAAACCACGGGAAACCATTCGAAATTGTTGTCGTTTAAGTTTTAAAATTTAATTTCTCTACAAATTAAAAGTGGACGTCAAAAGGTGGAAAGAAACCGGAAACGCAAATTGAAATTGCCACGAAACGGCAAAATTTAAATTGAGCATTTTTCGTCTGGCGCTGATTTTTCCTAAAAAGAGAAATTACTCATTCGTGGATTGAAAATTTCAGTTTTTTCCGATCCTATTAACTTCACGTCACTTTAGCATGTGGATAACGTAAATTGTTGCTTTGCTAACAGGTGCAACAATTAGTAAAGTTGATTTTGTCCACTTTAGGGAGTGAAATGGACCACTTGACCGTCATCTAGCACATGAATAGAGAAGAGCGTCCATCAAATTACATCTTATCCCTGTCCGATCCATAATTCATGGCGTGGCATTCGGAGGGGATTATCCTCAGTCTAGGAATAAGGCCGTAGTGCAAATTACAATCCCATTGGCCAGACCTTGCGGTGGTCACGGATAAATTCGCTTTCCGAGATTGAGTTTAAACATTTATTATTGTTGGTGGTGTCGTGCCTCGCATTTCAATCCCCCCCCTGACATCGTCTCAATAAAATATTATGACACCGAACCGAAATTGTGTTGTTTGCTCCCATGATACACCGATTTTATTTAATAATATTGTGTAAATGCACCTCTCATGTGATATTAAATCTGTTTTCTGGTTTTCAATAAAAATTTCAAATTTTGATTAACGGGAAACAGATTAATCTCCGACAACCACTGTTTTGATAGAATTGCTAGTATTAACACTTTTTGAGAGTTTGAGGTTTTCCCAGCACAGTAGACCATCAAATTGTAAATAAAATTAATAAATACAATTGCATTAGGTTGTTTTCGGAATTTAAGAAACGAAAATTTGGAGAAAAAGTAAGAACAAAATAAAACTTTCTTCTAAATCACTCTCTATAACGGCAAGTGCTCTTTTAAACCGAGTTGTCATTTTTGAGATATTACCTTCTTTCAAAATTTCGACCACGAGCACATCACCAAAACAGGACTATATATTTCCATTTAAAATTTCAGAGCTATTGAGCATTTTTCATTTTAGTGTCAACAACACTTGTGAAAAGCTTTTTTTCCACACTCGACTCCGCTATGCGTCGTTCGTATTGCTTTCTGCACTTGCACGTTTTATTTAGAAGGAAAACAGAGAATATAATCAAATTCTTGTCAAACTATATTGTTGTTGTAATTTTTACTTACATATTCATATAAAGGCGTAAAAATTCGACTTCAAACTAGAAAATTAGTTAAATTCCGACTTCATACTCAGAATTTACATTGTCACATTGACTCTTCAAACAAAATCAGTAAATTTTTCAGTTTGACAACATTGCAAAGACTAGGGTAGCGCACGCAAAAGCTTTCTGCAAAATTTGAAATTTGAAAGTTTTTGGGTAGAGAAGAAACGTCTTCAGGAAAGTTTCGAAAAAAGAAATAGAGAAGAGGAAAAATTCAAGTTTTGTATTATTTGACTATAATATTGTTTAATGATTTCAGTATGATTATCTCAAAACTGTCAAATATCGATAATAACAATAATACAATTAGTAAATAAATATAATAATAAATATGTGGAAGTGAGTCAAGTCAACAAAGATCGAAGACAACAACATTGAATATTGAATTGAATGACAATATTTACAGTTTAACACGACACCAAATGTCAATATTGTCAATGTCAAATACGTCATATAACCACAAACAACAATTGCTAATTTGAAAGTTTTGGAAAAAATCTGAAAATTTCTTAATTTGTCCAACTCTTCTTTAAACCAAATTAGTAGAATTTGTCAGTTTGACAACATTGCAACTAAATTCCTAGTTTAAAGTCGGAATGTAAGGAAAATAATGCCTGTGGTCCTTTCACGACTTCGTATATTCACAATTTTTAATAAAAACTCTATTCTTATAAAATTGTGAAAAAAGAACACTTTTTTTAATGATTTTTAGTGTAAAAAACTTTACTTTTTTGCACTACCTATGTTATATTTGCTCTGCATTTGTCATCAAACAAGTCGATTTTATAAAAAATATTGTATGCAACCCATGCAAAAAGTTCTTTTTTGCACTTACGTGTTGTATTAAAGTCGACCAAAGATGTACTTTTTGCACTTGTTGCATAGATAACAAACTAATAATAACTTTTAATAAAAATTTAAAGTTTCAATTGGTATATTTATTGCACAAATAATTGGCCGCATTTCACTTTCAAAAACGTTATTACAAATTCCGATGGTACTCTGGAAACAACGTAACTTAATAACTAATTAAAAGTCGACATGTTGACCGCAACTTATCAATTTTAAGGTAGTACTGCGTTATTTTTGGCACCGTTTCAAATCGGTGCGTCACACCTCTATTCAACTATGCACTTTTTGAAAAAACAATAATTTACAAACTTAAAATTAGAAACGAGTTGCAATAAAACGGGATAATATTAGATCCGCGATATTTCTGTTGGAAGTTGATTTGAAAAACTGATATTAATGTTGTTTTTCTATTAATACAACATAAATTTCGATGCGGAATGAATTATTTTTGCGTCCGCGTATATTAAGCGTGCCTATTTTGTTCTACATGTCAGTTTTAATTTTTTTTTTCTTAAATATATTACAGACTAGCGTAATAATGCATTAAAATTACAGAAATCTACTAGTTTTGAAACCAAATGATGTGAAGAGATTGTGAGATGTTGATTTGAAATGTTTCTTTTTCCTACACTCTTTCATTGGCTTTGACCACCCTGTATGGTCCTATATACAGGGTGGTCCAGTTTCGACTTGCATTATTTCATTTTTCTGAAAAACATTTCCTAAGGAAGATACAGTCCTCCAAATTTCAATTTAAAAAATCGTTTTATAGTTTAAAACTGAACATCCAAGACTTGTGAAAGTCCAAATTTGTACTGAATAGTCTAAAAACTTTTTTACTACTAGGAATGGTCTTATGATTCGCTTTCCATCCTGGTTGAGTGTCTGAAACTGACATTCAAGAACTAAAAAAAGTCCGGAAATCAAGACAAAGATTGTATTGTGCATGAAACTCATTTTTTACTACTAAAAATAATATAAAAGTTGACTTTTAATGCTAGAACTGACTTTACTAGGACTAAAGAGAGTCCAAAAGTATATTTTCAAGACTTTAATTGGTGTACAACTCAATTTTCTGAACTGGACAACAAGTCTAGAAGTAAATTAAATTTTCGGACTATTTTATTTCTAAAAATTAGTTCTCAAGACTATTATTGTAGCATTTGGTACCAAAATTTTTTACTTTTATTACTGAAGAAACTTGACTTTTGGAAATAGTCTTAAACTCGATTTTTCAGTCTTAAAAAGCATTAAAAAATTAATAGTGAAGAAGCTTGAAATAACATTTTCAAGATTATGGTCAGTGGACAAACTGGCTTTTAGGCCTGATAAGTCAAAAACTTCGTAAAGATAGTCTTGAAACTCGATTTGAGGCACTGAAAACAGCCTTAAAAAACTAAAAACAGTCTAGTTTATTAAGAAATATCCGAATTTTTAGCACTGAGGTGTCTAGAAGTCGATTTAATAGTGACATAGCTTGGAATGCCATTTTAAGTCTATGAAGAATGTAAAAATTGTTTTTTAAGTTTGCTATGTCAATAACTTGGTAAAGATAGTCTTGAAACTCGATTTTCCCAGCTGAAAGCAGTTTTGAGGCACTAAAAATAGTCCAGAATTCGAAGAAAATGAAAAGCAAAGTAAAAAGCACGAAAAGTTAGTTTTCAAGACAATTTTCATGAATCTAAGTCAATGTCTTGCATCTAAGACTATTTTCAAGGCTAAAATATTGAAATTTGTCTTAAAATTATGAAAATTTACTTCAAATGCAAATTTTAAGCTTCTGATGTCACTTTTCATTAGTTTAGTCACATTTTGGGGTTCAAGTCAATTTTTAAGGTTTAAATGTATGAATTTGTAGTATCAAATTCTTGAAAAAGTAATTTTTATGTCTACAAGTCAATTTTTAGTATTAAAGTCTTTCGATTTGCATGAAAACTGGTTACAAACACAATTTTTAAGCTTCTTAAGTGAATTTTCCGTTTCCAATACAATTTTTAAGTTGGGTTGGGTTAGTTTTGGGTTTACGATTTTTTAAACAGAAATTTGAAGTACTATTTTTTCCTTAGGAAGCACTTTTCAGGAAAATGACATAATGAATGTCAATTTATTTTTTAATTGGGTATGGATTGGTGAATTATTGACATTTAAAACTGGACCACCCTGTATTAAAAAAAAATTACATTTTTTTAAAAAATGTTGCTTAACACTTTTTTTGTCATTTAAATCGATGTTAGCACAACATGATATGAGTGTGAAAGGGTGAAAAGCGTGACTGCCCTTTTACAAACACAAACAGTTTTTTTCCATCGACAAACTGGGTAAAAAGCTTAATTGAATCGTGAGGGGGCTATTCACACCCCCTCTAAAATTCCACCTACAATTTCAGAGACGAAATTCCAAATTTAATGGGCCACAACTCACGGTGTTACGTAATCTAACGGGGCGCTTTAACCCTCTTTATTTCGAGCAGTGAGATAGAAATTTCATATTTGCACGCGTGATTTACGAACGAAAATTCAATTTGTAACCCCGATTACTACTGCTACTAGTAGTATAGGTAAAAGACGAATTAAACGAGCTCGTTTTCATAATCATTGAATGGCTAAAGGCGAGTTAATAAACAACTGAACTGTCTCAACAATCACGAAATCTACGACAAAAGAAACTTGGAAAGTTGCTAAAGTCACGCCAACAATATAAACACGCCCTGTGTGTGTGTGTGTTGAAAAACCCCCGTTAAATAGGGCCATAAAAGTTAGGGTGTTCTTCGTACTGAAAAGTTGGTAGTATACTTCCAACCTGTCGTTTTATTATACAGTGTGATTCATAGAGATGACCGTGGATATTTTTACGAATTTTTTTGTACGTTAAATTCTCAGTAATTTACCAAAAATATTAGAAACTAAATAATACCATCATCAAGTATTTTTAAGGATTTTTTAAGCGCTTAAGAAGCGGCCTAAAGAACTTACAAAGTTTTCATCCATATCTTGGAAACTGCTGACGATAGATTTTTTCTAATTACGTCATTGTGTTCTACGAAAAAGAGTGCCTAATAATGTCTTACTTTCAAAACTCCCTTTGGCTTTATTAAAGAGCTGTATCTCTGTATCTGTAGAGTGGGGAGGGTGAGTATAGACCCACGGCTCTTAGGCCACATGTGACCCATTGTACATCCTCCCGAGTTGTCCTCCTAGGTAACCGTCCAACCTGCCTTTCCCAGGAAGGTGGACAGGTCACTAGGGGACATCTCTTTTATGTCGGCAGGTGTAGGCCAAGACTCACCGAACACACACTCTCTTATTGACGATAACTCCGGACACTCGCATAAGACAGTTTCATCTTCCTGTTCACACATCCTGCATAGAGGTGTGTGTCCACTAGCCCCATAGTATGGAGGTGTTTCCTTAGTTGACAGTGGCCAGTCAGAAATCCTACTGTTAAACGTAGGTTCTTCCTGGTCATTGCCAAATATTTCTTTGGCGCCAGTGTTACCCAGGGTGATCCTGGCAAGACTGCATTCTTTGATTCCATCCCATCTCTTTAGGAATGGAGCATGGGAGTAGCGTTTGGTTGGTTCCGCAATTGTCGAAGTCATCAGGCCGTAAGTGTCACTGGGTCCTAAAATTTTTAGTCCAGCCGCTTCCCTGGCTAAAGAGTCGGCAATGCGATTACCTTTGCTCCTCTTGTGCCCTCTAACCTATCTCAGAATAATATTGTTATCTACCGAGGCGTTAGCTAAATCTTGGTGGCACTCTAGTACTAGCCCTGAGGTAACACGTTGTGCAGATTATTATGTTTTTGCTAGAAGTACCTTTTCTGGTTAGTGCTTTCGTGGCGATTGAGATACCAGCCAGTTCCGTTTAAACCACGCTGGTATTTTTTCCCATTCCCCTCATAATCTTTAGGCTTAGTGACCTAGAGTAAACTCCACATCCTGAGCCTTCTTTGGTTTTCGAGCCGTCTGTGTAAATACGTATTGCATTTGCAGCATCTGACTCGGAGTTCTGTTTTGTTTGTATTTTGTAGGGTTTGTTAAACACAAATCTGGATTCAATTGCATCACTGGCTGCCTGCAGCAGATGCAGCGCAGTGAGTGCTTCTCGCCATAGGCTTAGCCTCAATTGACCTGCTTCTACTACGGGGTTTACACCAGCCGTGCGCAATCCTAACATGGCCAGAAGGGTCAGACCAGTAATTAATTCCATTGCTGCGGTTGGTATTGTTCTCATGGCTCCTGTGATGTTTAAACAAGCCATTCGCTGTATTTAATATAATTTTCCGATAGCCGTTGCTTGTAGAACCTTCGGTTCCCATGCAATAGCTCCGTATGTTAACATAGGTCTTATTATTCCAGTGTAGATCCAAGTGACCACGCGGGGTGAAAAACCCCATGTACATCCCACTGTCCTCCGACACTTTGCTCTGCTTTGTAGGTGAGAGTTTCAGGTTAACTTCCTGTCGAGGGTAATACCAAGGTATTTCACCTCTTCAGAGAAGTTTAGTTTGCTTTTGAAGATTTCGGGAGGTTTTAAGCCCGATAAACTTCTTTTCCTGGTGAAAAGGACCTTCTCCGTCTTGTCGGGATTGATCGACAGTGAGTGTTCCTTACATCATGTTTCTATTAATTTGAGCCCATCCTGCGCTCTATCGCACAGTGTGTTCACAAATTTGCCGGTCTGCAAGATAACTATGTCATTTGCGTATGCAATTGTGTAGAATACATTATTGTTGAGATGATTAATTGGGATATCCAGAACTATGTTCCAAAGAAGGGGTGATAAGACCCCTCCTTGTGGACATCCCTTGATGACCAGTCCTCTCACTGTGATGTCTTCTACATTGATACTTATTGCTCTACTGGAGATCATCTTAAGTGTCCATTCTCCTACTACCAGGGGTACATTCCTGGAGTTAAGTTGCTGGGTAATTTTCGGAAAGGTTATTTTTTCAAAGGCTCTCTCGATATCTATGAATATACCCAGGGTGGATTCTTTATTGTCCAATGATCTTTCGGAGGGCAGAATAAGTGGACCTACCTGGAGTATATGCATGCCTCTCCATTGTTTTTAAGAAGAACGATGTGAGACTATTTGGTCGAAGTGCTTTTGGTAAGGTGTAATCCATCCTACCTGGTTTGAGTATAAATACCGCTCGTACTTCTCTCCACTTACTGGAAATATAGCTTAGAGCTAAAGAGGCTCTGAATACTCCAACCAGGTGCGGCATAAGAATGTCCATTCCCCATTGAAGTAGGGCTGGTCTTATACCGTCAGGTCCTGGTGACTTGAAAGGGGAAAAACCGGATATGGCCCACCTTATTTTGTCCTCATCAACTACCACACTAGCACATTGCCAGTCGTATTGTGAAGGTGTTGATTGTACTTTCGTCGTTCCAGGAAAGACAGAACCTGGGAAGTGAGTTTTCATAAGAATCTCAGCACTCTCTTGGAGGTTGACGGCCTTGTCGCCATTTTCCCTCGTCAGGATGCCGATAATCTTGTGGTAGTTATTTAGGAGTGCTTTCTGTAGCCTAGAGACTTGTGGGAAGTCTTCGACTGCCTCACAATAGACTCTGCAGGCTACTCTTTGCTTTTGTCGGCAGACTTTTTTAAACTCTCTGAGGTTGGCTTGATATATCTCCCACTCCTCTTTGAGTTTTGCTCGTTTTGCCTTGTTAAAGGTCGTTCTCGCTGTCTTTCTGAGGTGTTCCAGTTCAGGGCATTGGTTGCGTCATCTGTCTGAACTCATCGGACAGGATTAAAAGGCTGTAAGCAATTGTTTAAAATGCAGCCTCTTCCGAAAAACACTGAGAAAGATAATTTAATTGGAAACCGGAAATAAGTTTCACATACAATTCTCTAAAACTTTCCCCATTTAACCGACCTTGTAGCTCTTACGGTTACCGAGATCCTTATACAGTGCGTTTTTTTTAACGCGCAACATAGGATTTTACGTGTTAAATTTTTAAGCCCATGTTAGACTATGTTATTTTGGAACTACAAGTATAAAACTTGACGGGTGGCTGTTTCGTACCCTGAAGCTTAAGTAAGTTTACCAATTCGGCCTAAAAAGTGTTAAAAAACTTGCAAAAAATCATCTTTTTTCGAAAAAGTTTTATCGTTTCATACTCCCTGTATGCATTGTTGTTCTTTGTTGTTTTTGATGCTGGCACGGCAGCTAGCAGGTAAAATTTAGCGTAGAAAGTAAAACAGGGTGATCATTAACTTTATATCAAGAAAGTTAAGAACAAAAGAAGTATTTTTATAATGAATTGTTTAAAGTGACCTCCGTTTGAAGCCAACCAGTATTCCAAACAATCATAAAATGCCCTTTTGACGTTCAAAAGATGTCGGGTCGTGATGCAGTCAAAATATGTCACTTTACCTGCTACCTGCCCTGCCAGTATCAAAAACAACAAGGAACAACAATGCATACAAGGAGTATGAAACGATAAAATCTTTTCGAAAAAAAATAATTTTTCTCCAGTTTTTAATCACTTTTTGACCAAATTGGTGGACTTACTTAAGCTTCAGGGTACTAAAGGCACACCCGTCAAGTTATAGACTTGCAGTTCCAAAATAACATGGGCTTACAAATTTAACACGTAAAATCCTATGTTGCGCGTTAAAAAAAACGCACTGTACATGTAGAATTTCAGACACACTGTATACTACTGATTTTATTGAATTTTAGGAGTGTTTAGTAGACTAATTTAAACTGGTTGTTAAGTTATTCTACTCGTAATAGAAATATGCTTTTCCTATTCAGTTTCTTCAATTTTAAGACTTTATACGTAAAGTATTGGCTATACGGCAAGCTGTATTGCAAAGGTACTACATTATGTCAAATAAATAATAATAACGGTTAACATTTTTTAATAAAATTCAAGTTGGTGCCAACACCTGTCTCGTATTTCTTACCCGATCCAATCAGAATTGAGAACGAAAACTTAATTTTAATTCCGCCGAACGTATAAATAGTCGTCGGAAATAATGTTGCGTTGGCTTAAAGCCCGTCGTTTCGAGAGTTAATTATTTAAATTGGTATTAATTGCCGATTTAACTTTTGATGTTTTGTTGTAACGTCGACACTAATGTTATGCGACAATTTATGTTCATTGTAGTTCGCCAAAATCTCTGCAAACAAACATTATTATTTTTTTAATAATTTTTAATTAACAAGTACGAAAAGTGACACACCAATATCGGTAATCAAGTGGAAGCTAGTAAAAGTGTCAAAAGTTACTTGTTTGAGGCTATCCTAGTTCAACAAGCGATCAACCGAACGTTGACTGTATCTAAGAAACGAAAAACGATACAAATAGGTTTGAAGCAAAACTTTTATTAATAAGTAATATACAAGCTTAAGCATAAACACTATTTTAGAACTTTTAACAATTTGTGTTAAAACAACATTCTTCCAATATGGAGATGATTATTACCAACAAAATTCTGGAATGGCAATGGGTTCTCCATTGTCTCCAATATTAAGTAATATTTTTATGGAACATTTCGAAGAAAATAACATTAATAATTTTAATTATAAACCAACAATCTGGTGGAGATATATTGATGATGTTTTCACAATATATCCATTTGGTAATGATCATCTCCAACAATTTCTAACTCACATAAACTCAATAGAACCCACAATCAAATTTACAACAGAAACTGAACAAAATAACGAACTTCCATTCTTAGACATCCTAATCAAAAAAGACATAAACAAATTTGAAACAAAAGTATACAGAAAACCAACCCACACAAATAGATATTTAAACTACAAATCCAATCATCCAATAATGGTAAAAAAAGGTATTGTAAAAAGTTTATTTGATAGAGCCAAAATTATTTGCAATAATGAACAATTTAATAAAGAAAAATTATTCATTAAAAATGTTCTAAAAGAAAATGACTATCCTGAAACATTTATTAATAAATGTTTTAGGGATTTAGAACATCCAAAACAATCTGGAAATCAAAATCAAATTTTACCTTTTACTAACCTTTTTATTCCTTACATTCCAGGTATTTCTGACAAAATCAAACGAATAGCTAAAAAATATAACATCAGAACAATATTTAGAACTCAAAACACATTAAGATCACACTTAACTAAAACAAAACCTCACAATGAAAATGAATCTACAAGAAACGTGATATATAAAATTCCTTGCGAATGCAATCAATTTTATATTGGTGAAACCTCCAGACCTTTAAAAAAACGTATTAAAGAACACCAAAATTATTTAAGAACTGGAGACTTTCACAAATCTAATATATGCCAACACGCGTTTGATAATGATCATAGAGTCAAATGGAATGAATGTAGTATCATAGACAAAGAAACTTTTTCAAAAAAACGTAAAATAAAAGAAAGTGCATATATTAGATTAAACCATGACTCCTGTGTTGCTACATCCTCTATTAATATTGACCAAACTTGGTTAAATATTCTAGAGGAGGAGATAACACTTGGTCATATCAAACGTAACTGAATTTTCTTGTAATTTTGTTTTCATTATAAAACCCACCTTTCACTACAACAATAGATAACCTTTCCTATTGGAATGACAAAAGTCAAAATTTATGTCAATTTTTATTGACAAAACCCTTCTCAGAGTTCCAAATTGAACATTATCAGGTTTAATATTTATTAAGTTGTTGTTTTCTGTGTTCTGCCGTTGTGTTCTTTCTTTTTTAGATTCTCTGAAGACGGTGGTAGATTTTCCACCGAAACGTCAGCGTTTTTAGGTAACAAGACCGAGCCTAAGTCAGTGGTCTTGTGTTGGGACGACTAGGTTAATGTTATTTTCAACTTAGTTGAAAATAGTGCGAAATTCCATTTTCCCAACAAACCTTTTTTGTGTGAGACAGAAGACCCAATAAACAAAGAAAAAAAATAAGTAATATACATTTTTCTTAAATAATTCCCTAAATGTTAATACGATTTATTTCAAACTTGTATCATTTCTAGTTTCCTAGATACAGCCGGCGTCTCTCAGTTGATCGCCCGGTATAAAACGACAAGAAAACACTGTGCATTTGAGAAACATTTTTCTTTCTTTTTACCTGCTTCCTGCAGGTTTTTCGCTTATTTCTCACAAACTGAGCATATTTTTTGTAAAGCAGTTGTTGTTTTTACACTAATTATATTATTACATTCTCTTCCAGAATGACAACATTGACAGCTCAAATGGGCACCGCTGTACGGTACAATATCCATAAGTCGTACTGTTAAATTTTTTAGCAAATGGTTTTTGAGCCATTGCAGACCGTTTTAGATTAGTAGTGAATTTTGAATAACATTTCAAACTTAAAAATCTGAGTTCTTTGTAAAAACATGTAGCTATTTCTCTAATCCAACAGCAAAGACGATTAAAATCAGGATTTCGTACAGTTCGATTAGCTCCGGAGACAACCATTTCAAGCACAATAGAATACGCTACTAAAAATCAAAATGGTTCTCCGAGGAGTTCGGAACATTAGAGGAAATTTCTCGAAGGGTCTATAAAAAGTGTACGGGAAATAAATTATTTCTCGGCAAAAGCGTCGGAGTATTGAATGCCCGAAAGCTGAGAAAGGTGTATATTGTGTAATTCGGTTGTCGGTAGTTTAAACTGGTTTTCCTCAATTGCGGGAAAGAGGGGGGAAAGTGTTAAGAAATTGCGGATTTGCTAATTCGAAAGTTTTGCAGTTGCTCATCTTCGGGTTAGCAAATTTGCCTTTGTTAATTCTGCAACATTTCACCAAAGTAAGAAGAGAGTAGAAATTTTCAAATTGACACCTGAAAGCGTATTCTTGAAACAAAGGAAAGGAGTTATCAAGAGAAAGATCTGGAGAATATGACAGGAACCCGCCATTGTCAGCTTCTTCTGTCACATTCATTTCACATTTCTTTCAAGAATTAGAGCCCAGAGTGCGTATTCTTGAAACGAAGGAAACGAGTTATCAAATTGTTGTATGAACAACAAGTTTTATTTATCTCATATACAGGGTGTCCCACGACGAAAGACATCGATTGATATTGGAAAAAGTATAAATAGGAGAGTTTTGAAAATTTGGCAGGATACTGATGTCGGCATGCCCAATCTAACTCAAATATTTTCAAGATGGTTGCACTTCCGTTTATACCGGAAGTCGATCACAACTTTCTTATTTTAAATAGAACACCCTATATATTATTACATATTTGGATTCCTCACAAAATTCTGACCAACTTTTGTATAGAATGCCCTATGCCTATCTCTAGCCGTTTTTGAAATATTTGATGTTTTTCCAAAAAAGTGACATTTGCAACGCTCAACATATTTTTGTACTATGTTAAAACCGTATTTCATTTTGCAATGAAACTTTGGGTTATTGTAAATAAAGGATCGTTTTATTAAACTGAGGGTGCGTAATGACTCATTTGTATACAGGGTCGTCAAAAAAAAATCATAAACTTGCCACTAAAAAAAAATGAAAAATCTCAAGTTTTTTAAATAGAAACTCACATTTTTTATGACGGAATCATTTTGAGCATTAAAAATTACTACAAGTTTCAATTAGAATAAACATTTTTTTATTATGCTGCACGGTTGGGATTATGTGGTGTTTTAGTTGGTCATGCTTTTGACACACGGTAATATTGGAGACCTGCAGGGCATGTTAATAACACTAGTTTTGAGTGTTTTGACAACTGCAAATAAGCCGTCGCGGTGACGTTATTCAAACCAAGATTACTTAAATCTGTTTATTATTTACGGAGAATGTGATAAAGTTGTGAGTAGAACATGTGAGGTATTTGCCGCTCGTTATCCAGAAAAACTAAAGCCATCACCAAAAGCTGTCAAGCAAATAATTGAAAATTTTAAGAATACGGGATATGTGAAGATAAAAGCTATTAAAACAAAACCAATCCTTAATAAACAAATGTAGAAATTGCAATTTTGGGCTATTTTGTTGCAAATCCAACTTTGTCAATAAGACAAGTTTCCGTAGAATCAGGCATATCCAAAAGCTCAATTCAGAGGATCCTGAAGAAACATAAATTTCACCCTTTTTCATTTAAATTAGTGCAACACTGAAAAGTGGTTGACTTTCCGAAGAGAGTTGTTTTTAGTGAGTTTTTGCTGACTAGTCACTATGGAGAAGAATTGTTTTTGAATAATATTATTTGGAGCGACGAGGCCAAATTCACTAAAAATGGAATGTTCAATAGACATAATTCACACTACTGGTGTGACATAAATCCACACGTAATTAGAGAGAGAAATTTTCAAGAAATCTGGAATTTTTATAATAAAAAATGTTTATTCTCAAATAAAACGAAATGGGTTGGATTTAGGTATAGGCAAGTAAATTGAAACTTATAGTAATTTTTAATGCTCAAAATGATTCCGTCATAAAAAATGTGGGTTTCTATTTAAAAAACTTGAGATTTTTCATTTTTTTTAGTGGCAAGTTTATGATTTTTTTTTGACGACCCTGTATACAAATGAGTCATTACGCACCCTCAGTTTAATAAAACGATCCTTTATTTACAATAACCCAAAGTTTCATTGCAAAATGAAATACGGTTTTAACATAGTACAAAAATATGTTGAGCGTTGCAACTGTCACTTTTTTGGAAAAACATCAAATATTTCGAAAATGGCTAGAGATAGGCATAGGGCATTCTATACAAAAGTTGGTCAGAATTTTGTGAGGAATCCAAATATGTAAGAATATATAGGGTGTTCGATTTAAAATAAGAAAGTTGTGATCGACTTCCGGTATAAACGGAAGTGCAACCATCTTGAAAATATTTTAGTTAGATTGGGCATGCCCACATCAATATCCTGCCAAATTTTCAAAACTCTCCTATTTATACTTTTTCCAATATCAATCGATGTCTTTCGTCGTGGGACACCCTGCATTTACAAGGAAGTTTATTAGCAGATGCAAATACTAGCCCTAAGTCTTTCAAATGGGGTTAATATATTAGATTTGTAACATGATAAAAATAATAAGCGCTTTATCATTAGCGCTCATCTTTTGTGCATTTGAAGGTATGAGGCCACTGTTTCTTCAATTCTCTTGTATATCTCATAAACAAACAGATAGACACCAATAATGGCCAACAAGTTTTCCCATTTGTATAGAAACATCTCGGCAAGTTCCTTTATATACGATATTCCAAATATAATAATACAGCGGCAAACACACAACATAATAGATAATACTGACGTAGACCTGAATTTCTGCAGAATCATTTCCCTATTCTGAATTGCCCTAAGTGTAATACGAACAGACAATACGCTACCGGTTTCTCTCCTATCTGGTTTTGTTTTGCCCAACTGTTTCGAAACGTTGCGGCTGCCTGAAACTTTCAATAATATGCAAAGGGAGTTCTTCCGTTTCTCAACTGGTGGTCCTTTGTTCAATTATGTGGACGCATAAAAGGGAAGTGTAAGAATAATTATTTTACAGAGTGTCCCAATTGATGACTGTACGGAATACTCCTTGTCAGAAATTTAGCTTGCATTTTGGAAAATTTGTATTGGGCAGAACTAACTGCTGAAAATGCACTGTTTGTGGTTTCACTATTTTATTATTTCTAATATTTTAAAACAAAACAGGTTTAAATTAATGTTTTGTGCTTTACGATCCTCTGTTGAACGGTTAACGTTAGGTTTCGGAAGTTTGATCATCGATGTCTTGCAACAAATTTTGCTGTCCCATTCTTTTTGAAGAGCAGTTTATTTCGCATTAAAAATCATTACAAAAAGTGTCGTTTTTTATATCTTAACGAAATAAAAACAATATCTACAAACCACATCTATGTTATAGTAATAAGTATTGCGTTTAACGATCAAATAAAAACCTAATTGGGGCGAGTATAACACACGTGGCGCCAAGAATTACTCTCCCATCTACCCCCACGACTATGATATATGATCCAATGTAAGTGCAAATGTAATACACATCGGGTTGTATCTTTACGCGCAAGGAATTTTATTGGGCACGTTATGGATTGCCCCTATAATTGGAGCTCTCCTACCTTGGGGCTAATGCTATCAACTGAAAAATTTATCGCTATGAGCTTCCAGAACGATAAAACACCGTTCGGAGGGGAGGAAAAGGGGTAGAACGGTGCACGTAAACTCCATATCGTGATTAGTTCAATTGTTTCAGTGACATATCGAACTTAGTTTCGGTCTTTTAATATTAATGACAAAACTTGGTTTTTGGAAGCTGGATCTGTTGCACTGGGAATCAAACTTCACAGTTTAGCAGACGTTACGCAAAATTTATTTTTGCATCTTCAGGGTTTATAACATATAACACTTAGAGAAAATGGTTTCAGGTCCTACACAATGTACAAATTTGAAAATTTTGTGATATTGGCATTTTTGAAAGTTTTCAGTAGCTTTTAGAGGCACGTGACACTTACATATCAGTTTTATAGGCTTCTGACAACTTTTTTGAAATTTTGTAAAAATTTTCAAGCACTTGTGGATGCCACTAGCAATTTTAGAAAATTCTTGGAAGGTTTAGGACCCATGTAGAGACAATTTCTAGAAGGTTTTCAGTCGTTTTTAGAGGCTTCTGACACTTACATATCAATTCTATAGGCCTCTGACAACTTTGGAAAATTTGTAGAAATGTTCAAGCACTTGCGGATGCCACTAGCAATTTTAGAAAATTCTTGGAAGGTTTAGAACCCATGTAGACAATTTCTAGAAGATTTTATGTCATTTTTAGAGGCTTCTGACACTTATATATCAATTTTATAGGGCTCTGACAACTTTGGAACATTTGTAGAAATGTTCAAGCACTTGCGGATGCCACTAGCAATTTTAGAAAATTCTTGGAAGGTTTAGAACCCATGTAGACAATTTCTAGAAGATTTTCTGTCGTTTTTAGAGGCTTTTGACACTTACATATCAGTTCATAGACATCTGACAACTTTAGAAAATTTGAAGAAATTTTCAAGCAATTGTGGATGCCACTACTAATTTTAGAAAATTCTTGGAAGGTTTAGGACCCATGTAGAGACAATTTCTAGAAGGTTTTCAGTTGTTATTAGAAGCTTCTGACAGTTACATATCAGTTTCCCTAATATTTAGAGGACTCTGGCGTTTCAGAATAATTCTATATTTTTTTGTGAATTTTTAAAAAATTTTAGAAAGTGTAGACTTGTAGAGACTTCTGTCAATTTCTAGGAGGTTTTCAGAATTATCTAGAAGCACTTACAAAATGATGCTGGAGACCTCTGGTAATCTTTAGAAGGTTCTCACTAATATTTAAAAGTCTCTGGTACTCCACAATAATTTTAAAGATTTCTGTTAATTTAAGAAAATTGAGCAAAGTTACTAGACGCTTTCAAGGTTCACACAATCATTCTAGACTCCTCTGACAATTTTTAAGAGATTTTCAGGAGATCTGGCAACTACAAATGGATTCTAGAAGCTTATGGCAATGTCAAAAAATGAGAAAAGGTTTAGAAGACTTTCAGACACGTTTTGCAATTTCTATGAGGTTTTCAGTGGTATGTAGGACCTTTTGGCACTGTATCTGACCAAATTTAAGAGATTTTTAGTGATAGTAAAATTTGTACTGGAAGTAGTTAGTATAATTGCAGTAAAATTTGACATTCTGCTGCTACTTTTTCTTTGAAAATATTATTTGAGTTATTGAGTTTATTTAGCATTTACTTCCAAGTTTCTTCGAGATCTTGTAGACTTTTTTGTAGGCAATTTACATGCATTTTTGATACTGGTTTCCTAATAGTTAACTTACCCAAAATTTGGCTGAGCACAGTTCGTCCATCTTCCCCCAAACAAGCACTGCGTGCATCAAAAGGGTTGGTGAACTGAACAAAAGCGTATCCCTTGTGCATCGAGATGCCTGCAAGAATAAAAAACAACGTACATAAACCATTTTAAAAGGAAAAACAGGATCGAAAGGAAGAGGAAAGTTTGCTTTTTATGACTTTACGTACGGTTAGCAGTGCATAGTTAATGTCGGTGTTAAAGTAATTACAATTTATAACGTAGTAAAAACTTTGATTATAACCCACTTCGAGCGGAAAGTTAGTTCTGCCAACTTGTAAATTTGCCCTTTTGTAAGGGCGGCGCATAAAATATTTATATAGTTTCGAATTAATATTGCTAATGTTCATGTAATTTACGATGAGAAAATTTCAACTCGAGAACTTGAAATTGGCTCTATCGGTATACTTATTTCCGAGTTTGATGTGCAGCATTATAAGGGGAGAAGAAAATCAGAGTAAAGTAAAACTTTGGCTTAACTCTGCATCAGTCTTGTAGTTCGTTAGTTGCAATTTAGCATCGGGTAAAGTGTTAAAGTTTTTGCTTTTCAATTTGAACATTTATGGTATATTACGTAGCTAGTGCTGTAATAAGCTTCTTACGAACGATTTGGAAAAAGTAACTAATAAGTAATTCCATGAGGGCGTAAAATGCTTTAGAGCGAGTGTGTAAAGAAAAAGAAGAAAAAGATACATTTTCTTCATTATCAGTTACTTTACGTAATTGAAAACTATGCGTAATACATTACAACTTACGCTTGGCTCAACTTAGAAGTTTTCCATTATTTTTTTTATTTCATAATTTTTAAGAATTACAGAAAAAAATTAGATTTTATGTTCAATCCGGTTTTGACAAGGGTTATGACTTTTAACCAGTTTTTTAAGATCACGTGACATTTACACTATTTTGACATGTTTTAATTTGTTTTATTCGAACCAGTTTTTCCAAAATCACGTGATTTTTATTATTTTTTTACTTTTTTGTTCCGTTAAAGTCGCGTGACACAAAATTTCATTCATTTTTGGAGTCACATGAATTTTGGCGGCTAATATGACTTTTTTTAGTTAAAATGAAAAAAATCACGTGACTTTTCCATCATTTAGCCCACCATTTTCTAGACCACGTAACACGTTTTCCAAATTTTCGTTTTTTAAAACTTTTCATACACTTTTTCATTCAATCGTGAATAACTGTCTTATTTGACACATAATGTAAATACTTTTTTCTAACTCCATGGTGCGAACAAAAGGGGATAAAAACCTTAAAGGAAGAGGTACTTTTAGCGTATTTTGTTACTTTAAGCAAAGAATTCAAACCTAACACAATGTGGTCAAAGTATTCAATGCTCAAAAATGTAATAAAAATAAAAAGAGACATCGATATCGATGAATTTTATAAGCTCACTGCATTTCTGAAAAAGCAGAATGTTGGTTTTAAACCTAAAAAGGCGAAAATTTTTACAAAAGAAGAAGATGATGATCAGTTTTATGAACTCCGCACCAGATGAAATTTACTTGTTAATTAAAGTTGCCACTATATTCGGACTTGCTGGTGCATGTCGAAGGGAAGAGCTAGCCAATTTAACCACTACAGATATTGAAGACAAAGGAAACCTCATAATTGTTAAAATTAGGGATTCCAAAAATCATACAGCAAGAAACTTTATAATATCAGAAGAAGTTCATAACGGAACCTACCTGCAACTGTACAGAAGATACACCGGCCTACGTCCAAAAAAGTCAAACAATCGTTTTTTCCTAGTTTACAGAAAGGGTAAATGTTTTTCGCAAAGTGTTGGAGTAAACAGTTTTGGAAAATGCCTTCTGAAATAGCAATTTTTTTGAAGTTGCCAAATCCAGAACTCTACACAGGGCACAGTTATCGTCGATCATCGGCAACGTTCCTGGCCGATTCTGGAGAAGGAATCACTGACATAAAACGCTTGGGGTTGGAAATCGACTACGGTAGCTGAAGAATACATTGATGAATCCACAAGTTATAAAAAAGGATTAAGTAACAAAATTCTGACCTTCAATCCTAAAGAAAGTGAAGCAGTTCCAAGTACCAGTATTTTACCTTCAGTTGCTCAATCTGCGATCAATTTAAAAAACGCGACCAACTGTACATTTAACATTAATGTTGTTAATAACAATAAATAGTTATAAGTTGTTGTTTTTAATATCAATAAAAATTAAAAACAAAATGTATAGATATTTCATTCGTAGAAAAAAATTATGGCATATAAAATGACACTTTTCAAAACTGATTAGAGTGACGAAACGTTTTACTTTATGTAACTAGTTACATAAAGTATCACTTTATGTAACTAGTTATGAAAAGTTCATTTCATCACTCCCTGTTTTTATGCATTTCCGTAGAAACATATGGGCGACATCCATCATAACATGTCGTTGTCACTGTTTATACAAGGTGCTATGAAAGTGAATATTTGTGTTAAATCACTTTAAAAGATGGTTTTTACCGCTTTTTGGTCAAAATTAGAAAAAATTATGTATGCAACACGTTTCGAAAATGTCTTATTGTGTAACTCATTCAAATTGTAGGACCTCGCTGCGCTCGCCCTACAAACATTCATTCGTTACACAAAATCGATCTTTTCGTAACTGGTTACATAAATAGCTATTATAGGTCGATAGCCAATGAAATCGACGTTCCAACAATATAAGGGCGTCAAAGTTGACCAATATTTTCTGTTCAATTTTCATGCACTGTTTTGTTCGAGCCTAAATAACTTCCTTATTTGACTGACATGGCCGGGACTTTAATATGTCAATGGATAGCCAAGAAAATGAGCTTTTTAAAATATGACATCTTTGGTTCATTGGTTTGACGGTTTGGCCGCTAGAGGGCGGCAAAGTTAACCCATTTTTTTTTTTTCACTTTTTTGATGCAATATTTCAGTTTGGTACACTCTGTGTAGATATTTTATGTATCAATGGATAGCTAATAAAATGGGCTTTCCAGCAATGTGGCAACACCGGTTCGTTGATTTATTGGTTTCACCGCTAGTGGGCGTCAAAGTTGATACATTTATTTTCCACTTTTTTCAGAGTTTCACTCAATCGTAAATAACTCGTTTATTTGGTACACACTATATAAACTTTTGTACGTAAATAGATAGCCAATGAAATGGACTTTCTAAAGATATGACAATACTGGTTGGTAGGTTAAACCGTTTGGCCGCTAGAGGGCTTCAAACTTAATCAATTCTTCTCTCAACCTTGCGAATCCAAGCAACTAAAAACAGTTTTCAAACTTCTGACTTGCAAGAACCCTTTGAGAATCTCTTGTAATGCTTTCAAGACTCTGGTGACATTTTGGTGTTTCTGAGCTGCAAAAAACTGTTTGAAACCTTTTTCTCTTCTCTTCATCTACAATTTTGGAGCCACTAAGAGCATTTTGGTGTTTCTGAGTTAGGATAGAGAGAAAGAAAACATATACTTGGAAACGTTGGGGATATACAAAAATATAATAATATACAGGGTACCATAATACGGAAAACATTTTAGATGGATTGGACATGCAGAGTTTTTGCATCTTATTTGATGTTTTTTTCATATTGATCAATGTCTTTCGTCGCTCATCCAATATTATTCATTATAACATATTATTAAAAGCCTCTAAAACTATCTAAACAAACCATTTATAATTTACTAGATTGGAAACACCAAAAAGACTCTAATAAATGAAAAGTGTGTAGATATTGGAATTTTGAGTATTTTAAAAATTGGTAATCTCAACTTCAGTTTTCAAAAAAAAAATGAAATATACGTAACCCTGCATTTTAAAGATTGTCTTATAATTTCTCGTTTATTAACATAAGTCAAAACGTAATTCAATTTTGAATCCGGATAATAATGTCATCTTCCCAATAAAAATTCCCCAATTAATCGATCCTATCTTATAAAACGACCAAAAGTCCTCTTGTTAATAATGTTTTTCTAATTTTGGCATATAAAGTGACACTTTTCAAAACTGATTAGAGTGACAAAACGTTTTACTTTATGTAACTAGTTACGTAAAGTTATCACTTTATGTAACTGGTTAAGAAAAGTTCATTTCATCACTCCCTGTTTTTATGCATTTCCGTAGAAACATATGGACGACATCCATCATAACATGTCGTTGTCACAGTTTATACAAGGTGCTATGAAAGTGAATATTTGTGTTAAATCACTTTAAAAGATGGTTTTTACCGCTTTTTGGTCAAAATTAGAAAAAATTATGTATGCAACACGTTTCGAAAATGTCTTATTGTGTAACTCATTCAAATTGTAGGACCTCGCTGCGCTCGCCCTACAAACATTCATTCGTTACACAAAATCCAACTTTTCGTAACTGGTTACATAAATAGCTATTTTTTTAATGTTGCAATTATTATTGTAACTCCGCTAGAAAATTGCAGAAAAGCAAATATATTTGTCAAAAATGTACTTCGTACATCACTAAATTATGAACAGGTATCACGTCATCAGTTCTCGAACTAGTGAAGCATTGGAAAAGATAAAGAATTAGATTGAAAGCGGTTTAGTTCACGAAACATCGATCAAAAAGCAACTAAAAGGCAATAAGCCGCAAAACCAATAAAAATAAAATTCCGTTTTTTTGCGGTGATTGCTACCGTAACGCAATTTTTCGGCTAAGATCTAATGAAGTGTCTTATCAATGTCGTTCAGCGTTTTCGCCGAAAACGAACCGCCCCTAATTTTATTTTTCTCGTCCTGGATTGGCAATAAATCAACTTACGTACGTTTCCTCTCTGTTTCAATGGCTTTGTTCTTATCCAGATATATGTTTAGTCGTAGATGGGGTAAAAGATATTTCTATCGAGTGGCTTTTCGTTTCGACTCGGCTGATGATAAGAGTATTTCGGGGAGAGCTGTACAGACATATTTTACGCTCAATTTGCGTCACTTTTTCCAACGTAATTGATAAGAAACGGTGCAAGAAGGAAATTAGCCTGGAAGGCGCTTTTATTGGAGAAATTGAGGCCGCGCCGAATTGGCCCTCCAGAGTCACGCTCGATTTTTCCTCCACTGACATATTATGAGAGAATATGAGGGGATGGAAGGAATTCCCCAAGCAATTTACAGTCTACCAGACCTAATCAGAACACAGACATTTTTATTCCTAATTTTTGGATTAAGTCTCGTCTCAGCTATATAGGGTTATGAAAGTACACCCAACCAAAAATTATAGAAAAGTAGTACAAAAAAAAATTAATTAAAAAAATAAAGTAAGTAATATACAGGTGTGGTAAATCCAAAACCGACCATAGGAAAACCGCGTAACGGACAGAGATACGTACATTATTGCATGCGCGGGACTAAGACAGAAAACGAAAAAAATATCAAGTAGGCCATATTTTCAGCGCGCTGTTGCCAAACGCCAAGTTATTTTGTCGACGGTATTTGAGTGATACTTGGCGTTTGGCAACAGCGCGCTGAAAATATGGCCTACTTGATATTTTTTTCGTTTTCTGTCTTAGTCCCGCGCATGCAATAATGTACGTTTCTCTGTCCGTTACGCGGTTTTCCTATGGTCGCTTTTGGATTTACCACACCTATATAGTAATAATGTCTACTTGAAAATGTCAGTGTAAATGACTATCACAATTAGGCGTAAATGTACCGTGACCGGTTATTTACCGCTAAGTAAAGTAAAATTCAGTGTGTGACAGGAAGATTTACCAATTTTACCATTAAATTCCAATTTGATTAGTATGTTACCAGCGAGCTTAAGTTTCCTTAGTAGGTAGGGTTGAAATAAACATGGTGAAAACAAATTATGTTATGTCAGGATAACTTAAAAATTAACAAAACCCTAGTAAAGTATAACCTAATGATATTTCTGTGCAAAAGGGCATAATAATTGAAATTTGCTTGAAAGATATCATTTTCCTGTCACGACAGATTTAAATTGTCATTCAATCCATTAAAGTCATTTTTAGTCAATATTGTCCTAAAAAATAAAGACTGAATTGATGATGATGAGGAACTTTTTATGAAAAAATTGCTTTTTCTGGAAAAATTTCATTTTTAGATTTTTTGTCACTTTTCATTATTATCACCTGTTTACATTATGACAAATATTATGTTTTTGAGATGAGAAAAATGGTGCGAATCTAAAAATATTATTATGTAAACGATCTGTAATTTACCAGACTGACATTTGTTAAAATAACGGTCAAAAACACGTCTTGTTTCGAAAACTGTAAGAAAACTGTGTGTTGCAAATTATAGGCATATTTTGAGAGTTTTGACATTAGTGAAAGATATCACGTGGTTTTTGCAGGATAATTTAGCTAGGCAGTCACGTACGTGACCACTATCAAAATAACTATCATAAACCTCAGAAACACGTTTTTGTAATTTTTGCAACTTTTGAGCACAGTTTGACAGTGTGATAGTCAGGAACAAAATTGCTTGTCAAACCCTCTTGGACTGAGATAATTAAAATTTAAGCACATTTTTGGAATCCTCATTAAGTTTCCTATCCAATGACCTGAAAAAGCACCACAAAACTGGTACAGTCAGGGAGACAAGCGGTGTCAAAATTTGAACTGCCAGAAACACAGTTTGAAAGGACAGTCAGAGACCAAATCGCCTGTAAAACTCACTTAGAGTACGAAAATTACTGTTTTAAGCACATTTTCGAAATCCTCATTAAATTTCCTGTCCAATAACTTGAAAAACGCTACAAAATTTGGTATAGTCAGGGAGAAAAGCGGTGTCAAAATTTGAACTGTTAGAAACACAATTTGTAAGGACAGTCAGTGAACAAATCGCCTGTAAAACTCATTTGGAATAAGAAAATGACTGTTTTAAGCACATTTTTGGAATCCTCATTAAATTTCCTATCCAATAACCTAAAAAAGCACTACAAAACTTGGTACAGTCAGGGAAAAAAGTGGTGTTAAAATGTAAACTGCCAAAAACACAGTTTGCAAAGACAGCCAAGAACAAAATTGCCTTTAAAACCCAGTTGGACTAAGAAAATGACTGTTTTAAACACATTTTTGGAATCCTCATTAAATTTCCTATCCAATAACCTAAAAAAGCACTACAAAACTTGGTACAGTCAGGGAAAAAAGCGGTGTTAAAATGTAAACTGCCAGAAACACAGTTTGAAAACACAGTCAGTGAACAAATCGCCTGTAAAACTCATTTGGAATAAGAAAATGACTGTTTTAAGCACATTTTTGGAATTCTCATTAAATTTCCTGTTCAATAACCTGAAGAACAGTACAAAATTTGGTATAGTCAGGGACAAAAGCGTTGTCAAAGTTTGAACTGCCAGAAACGCAGTTTGAAAGGACAGTTATGGACAAAATCGACTGTAAAAATCACTTGGAGTAAGAAAATGACTGTTTTAAATACATTTTTGGAATCCTCATTAAATTTCCTATCCAATAACCTGAAAAAACCTTACAACATTTGGTACAGTCAGGGAGAAAAGCGGTGTCAAAATTTAAACTACCAAAAACACAGTTTGCAAAGACAGCCAAGAACAAAATTGCCTTTAAAACCCAGTTGGACTAAGAAAATGACTGTTTTAAACACATTTTTGGAATCCTTATTAAATTTCCTATCCAATAACCTAAAAAAGCACTACAAAATTTGGTACAGTCAGGGAGAAAAGCGGTGTCAAAATTTGAACTGCCAGAAACACAGTTTGAAAAGACAGTCAGTGAACAAATCGCCTGTAACACTCATTTGGAGTAAGAAAATTACTGTTTTATACACATTCATGAAATTCTCTTTAAATGTTCTGTCCAATAACCTGAAGAACACTACAAAATTTGGTATAGTCCGGAAGAAAAGAGGTGTCAAAGTTTGAACTGCCAGAAACACAGTTTGAAAGGAGAGTCAGAGACCAAATCGCCTGTAAAACTCATTTGGAGTAGGAAAGTGACTGTTTTAAGCAAATTTTTGAAATCCTCATTAAATTTCCCATCCAATAACTTGAAAAAGCACTACATAATTTGGTACAGGGAGAAAAGCGGTGCCAAAATTTGAACTGCCAGAAACACAGTTTGAAAGGACAGTCAGAGACCAAATCGCCAGTAAAACTCTATTGAACTAAGAAAATTACTGTTTTAAACACATTCTTAAAATTATCATTAAATTTCCTGTTCAATAACATGAAAAACACTACAAAATTTGGTATAGTCATGGGGAAAAGCTGTATCAAAATTTGTACTGCAAGAAACACAGTTTGCAAAGACAGTCAAGAACAAAATTGCCTGTAAAACCCACTTGGAGTAAGAAAATAACTTTTAAGCTCATTTTTGAAATCATCATTAAATTTTCTTTCCAAAAACTTGAAAAACACTACAAAATTTGGTATAGTCAGGAAGAAAAGCGGTGTCAAAATTTGGACGGCCAGAAACACAGTATTTGTAATTTACTAATAATTTACCAGTAAAATTTTCCTGGTAAAGTAAAATATTTACTTTAGCGGTAATTTACCCATCACTACAATTTTTTGAGTCACTAATAGCACTGTAGTTGGTCTACATCATAATCCCTCTTTAAATTGTCTCTGATTGGTCAATTTTATTTTTCACACTCAAGATTTGTTGTTACTTATCTATTTACTAAACTGTTTATGAAATACCAAATATTTCTGTAAAAGTATTCAATAAAGTTTCACCAAGAACTCTAGCCTCTCACTGGAAAAACTTTGCACTTAAAGAAGTGGAAAACAACGACCGCTTTCCTAATTCTTTTAATCCACAACAGCAAATAATAAAGCGATTTAGCCAAAGGCCAATGAAGTGTTTTATCAACTTTCTACAAGAGAGGACACTCGCACAAGTATTAAGTATTTATCGCTGTTCCGATTCTTGATTAGTTACGGTTCAGTAATCGGTTCTGACAATGAAACTTTGAATTTGGGCCAAACAACTCGGAGGAAAGTTCCTAAAGACCGATAAAATACATAAATCTAGCCGCCTCTGCTATGCTTATTAGAGCGACAAGGCCGACGAAAAAATAATCAGACGAAGACAGTGCCGAAATAAAAGAAAACCGATATTCGAATTTGAATACGTTCGCGCTTTATCGGGACTGGAATTTCGGTATGCAAATGATCGTTTCGGAATCATTTTATTGCCGACAAGCAAGACGTTATAGTCGTTACGAGGCGGCCGTATTGACTGCTAACAGATTGGGAATTGATAAAAAATCTTCCTCGAACGAAAGATTTACATGTTTCGGTAAATGTTTTCCATCTGTTGCATGTTACTATTCGAAACCCAATCATCAAAATGTGTGTCGTATACAAGTAAATTGTGTCTGCATTAGAAAGTTGTGCAAGTCAGTATATTACGTAACTAGTGATGTAAAAAGCATTTTATGCACGATATGGAAAAAGTTAATTCCATGAGTGCGTAGAATGCCTTAGAGCATTTCTTAGAAAACAGCTGAATAACGACATAGGATATGCTACATGAAAAATACCCACAACTTACTTGTGATTGGACAAGAAAAAGCAGCAAGCTGGAAGCTGCTGACCAATCACAAACTACCACAAAGAGTTACAAAAAAGTTTAATTTTCTAGTGTTAGTTAATATTAATTCAATTATCCATTAAAAATTTCTCATTTTTTAGCTTTTTTTTTATTGTAAAATTTGTACTACCGAAAACATTTTTCTACGTCTTGCTCCCCATTCATTGTTTTTAGTACACCAAATTGCAAGTTGTTTAGGACATTAAGTGTCTCACTGTGCAATTAAACAGCACACTCGAAAGTTACAGAATCAATGCAACCGGTTGAGGCGAAGCAAACAACCAAAAGTAAGCAATAATCGAGTTTTATGAGCGCTTTTAGAGTGTGAAATTTCGCAACTTACCAGCAAGTCTGCCGTACCGCTGAAACATCCTTTCGACGTCCGTTTTCGAGCACTGGAAAGTATTTAAATTTCCAACGAACACTCGAGAATTAACGGCCTGGGGGTCTTGCGAATTAGTCTGATTACCAACTTTGCTCATTTTCATTTTCGCTGTTTGTCTGCAACAAAGAAAATTACTTTACTTCACTATTTTCAAACCTTTTTATTGCTATTACATTATGGAATTATTATGCGACACGATTTAACTTAAGTATAATGCTGCACTGCTCAAAAAATATGGATTTTTAATAATTAAGTGATTAATTGCAACCAGAAACTAAACAAATCAAAATTTCACCTGAAAAGGCATCGTGACCCTTTCTGAATGATTGTAACTTTTTTATTTGAACTCTTATAGATTTCACTAAAACGTCATTAGAAAGAGGAGAGCTAAAACTGGCCTAATACCCCCCTATTCTTTCAATTTTTTTGAAAAATGGAAAATTTAAAAGTGCTTTTTTTGTACTTATTTTACCTAATTTAAGATCCTTTGATATAAATATGCCCTTTGTTGTGCATTGGAACCCTCCTGGAGCAAAATAAAAAATTTGTATTGCACTTTTTGCAAAAATCGCATTTTTGTCCTTTCTGAATGATTGTAACTTTTTTATTTGAACTCTTATAGATTTCACTAAAACGTCATTAGAAAGAGGATACAAAATAAGCTAAAACTGGCCTCTCTAGCACTTCATGTTACCGAGATATTATATTTCAAAAAGTAGTACAAAAAGACCCCCCCCCCATTCTTTCAGTTTTTTCGAAAAATGGAAAATTTAAAAGTGCTTTTTTTGTACTTATTTCACCTAATTTAAGGTCCTTTGGTATAAATATGCCCTTTGTTGTGCATTGGAACCCTCTTGGAGCAAAATAAAAAATTGCCAAAATTGCACTTTTTGCAAAAATTGCATTTTTGTCCTTTCTGAATGATTGTAACTTTTTTATTTTAACTCGTATAGATTTCACTAAAACGTCATTAGAAAGAGGATAAAAAATACTACAAAATGAGCTAAAACTGGCCTCTCTAGCACTTCATGTTACCGAGATATTGAATTTCAAAAAGTAGTACAAAAAGACCCCTAATACCCCCCCATTCTTTCAGTTTTTTCGAAAAATGGAAAATTTAAAAGTGCTTTTTTTGTACTTATTTCACCTAATTTAAGGTCCTTTGGTATAAATATGCCCTTTGTTGAGCATTGGAACCCTCCTGGAGCAAAATAAAAAATTGCCAAAATTGCACTTTTTGCAAAAATCGCATTTTTGCCCTTTCTGAATGATTGTAACTTTTTTATTTGAACTCTTATAGATTTCACTAAAACGTCATTAGAAAGAGGATAAAAAATACTACAAAATGAGCTAAAACTGGCCTCTCTAGCACTTCATGTTACCGAGATATTGAATTTCAAAAAGTGTTAAAAATATACCCCTAATAACCCCCCATTCTTTCAATTTTTTTGAAAAATGGAAAATTTAAAAGTGCTTTTTTTGTACTATTGAATTTCAAAAAGTGTAAAAATATTCCCCTAATAACCCCCCATTCTTTAAATTTTTTGTATGCCCTTTGTTGTGCATTGGAACCCTCCTGGAGCAAAATAAAAAATTGCCAAAATTGCACTTTTTGCAAAAAATCGCATTTTTGCCCTTTCTGAATGATTGTAACTTTCTGAATGATTGTAACTTTTTTATTTGAACTCTTATAGATTTCACTAAAACGTCATTAGAAAGAGGATAAAAAATACTACAAAATGAGCTAAAACTGGCCTCTCTAGCACTTCATGTTACCGAGATATTGAATTTCAAAAAGTATTAAAAATATACCTCTGATAACCCCCCATTCTTTCAGTTTTTTCGAAAAATGGAAAATTTAAAAGTGCTTTTTTTGTACTTATTTTACCTAATTTAAGGTCCTTTGGTATAAATATGCCCTTTGTTGTGCATTGGAACCCTCCTGGAGCAAAATAAAAAATTGCCAAAATTGCACTTTTTGCAAAAATCGCATTTTTGCCCTTTCTGAATGATTGTAACTTTTTTATTTGAACTCTTATAGATTTTACTAAAACGTCATTAGAAAGAGGATAAAAAATACTACAAAATGAGCTAAAGCTGGCCTCTCTAGCACTTCATGTTACCAAGATATTGAATTTCAAAAAGTGTTAAAAATATACCCCTAATAACCCCCCATTCTTTAAATTTTTTTGAAAAATGGAAAATTTAAAAGTGCTTTTTTTGTACTTATTTTACCTAACTTAAGGTCCTTTGGTATAAATATGCCCTTTGTTGTGCATTGGAACCCTCCTGGAGCAAAATAAAAAAATGCCAAAATTGCACTTTTTGCAAAAATCGCATTTTTGCCCTTTCTGAATGATTGTAACTTTTTTATTTGAACTCTTATAGATTTCACTAAAACGTCATTAGAAAGAGGATAAAAAATACTACAAAATGAGCCAAAACTGGCCTCTCTAGCACTTCATGTTACCGAGATATTGAATTTCAAAAAGTATTAAAAATAGACCCCTAAAAAAATGGAAAATTTTAAACTGCTTTTTTTGTACTTATTTTAACTATTTTAAGGCCATTTGGTACTAATATGCCTTTTGCTGTGCATTGGTTTATTTTTTTTATTACAAAGATAACTTTTTGACAATTTCAGGGTTTAGTAATTGCGTTGTCATCTTCACATCTAAAATACTAAATAATTTTCACTTTTGAAGTACCTACTTCACTATTTTAAATGGACCACCCCGTATTCTATCATGTTTTTTGAATCTCAAATATGTTTCATGTATTATAACATATATTCATTCAACATTTTTGGAAATATTGACATTTGAAAAATGACATTTTTACATTTTGGAGTGTCGCAGCCAGAAATGTGAAAACCCCAGTTTGATTTTTTGGAGTAAACATTATTTTGTAAATTTTTATAGAATTGTTGATATATAAAAAAAATGTTTTTTTTGTTTGTCTGTTAGGTCAACTTTTGGTTTCCAACATTATTCGTTTTAATGAAAAATGATATTACAATAGTGATTTCAAGGGACAAATTTTCATACTAAAATTAAATTTATTGGGACGCTGTTTTAGAACTTCCTTAAAGAAATAAGTTATTGATTGATTTTTTTTAAATTGTAAAGAAAGTGTGACATGGCTATGAAAACACAATTTTTTTTCCACATTGTCTTTTATTTATGTACAATACGGACATATTGTATTGTATAAATATATAATATGCGATATTGTTGAGCACAATTCTCGTTGATACATAAACAACAAAACATACAATAATAAATCACGAAATTCAAAAGGAAATTTATTCATAGCATCCTATTTTATTATGGCACAAAACGTGTCAGATAATTATTGTGTGTGTATCGATCAGTCGTGCGTGTAATTTTTTATTTAGAGCCACGGAGCCGAAACAAATTTTAATGACAGAGCGCCGCTCATACTCGTCATGTGGACATAAAATTTGCAATATTTCATTTTGCCGGCCACAATTCGGTTACGTATCAGAGATGACGGCTCCGGACTGTATTAATACAGATCGTATCCGGACTAACAATAATTAACGGCTAAATTAAAATGCCACATCCAATCTCGTTTATGACCGATTTAAATATTTATTGTTCGGTCCCGTTTCATGCTACACAATGTTTTTTCTCTCAAACATCAAAATATATGAATTAACTATATCAAAATGTTATACATATTCGAATTGGAAATAGAATACACTTTTATATCAACAAATTGTTCAACAATAAATATAGTAATTTTCGAAAGGCTTAAAGTGCTTAATTCTTTTGGTAGAAATATGCCCTTTGCTGTGCATTGGAACCCTTATGAACCAAAATAAAAAATTGCCAAAATTGCACTTTTTACAAAAATTGAATATTTTGACTTTTTGAAAAATCGTAGCTCTTTTATTTAAATTCGCAGGAAATTCGTTCCTACGCCATTCGAAAAAGCATAAAAAATAATACAAAATAGGTTAAAAATGGCCTCTCTAGCTCCTATATTGAATTTAAAAGAGTACCTAAAAAACCTCTCTAGTACCCTCCTATTCTTTAAATTTTTTTGAAAAGTGACAAATTTTAAAGTGCTTTTTTTGTTCTTATTTCACCTAATTTATGGTTCTTTTGTATAAATATGCCCTTTGCTGAGCATTGGAACCCTTATAGAGCAAAATAAAAATTTGCCAAAATTGCACTTTTGACAAATATTGCATTTTTTTACTTTTTGAAAAATCGTAGCTCTTTTATTTAAATTCGCAGGAAATTCGTTTCTACGCCATTCGAAAAAGCATAAAAAATACTACAAAATGGGTTAAAAATGGCCTCTCTAGCTCCTCATGTTACCGAGATATTGAATTTCAAAGAGTACCTAAAAAACCTCTCTAGTACCCCCCCATTCTTTCAATTTTTTTGAAAAGTGAAAAATTTTAAAGTGGTTTTTTTGTGCTTATTTCACCTAATTTAAGGTTCTTTTGTATAAATATGCTCTTTGCTGTGCATTGGAACCCTTATAGAGCAAAATAAAAATTTGCCAAAATTGCACTTTTGACAAATATTGCATTTTTTTACTTTTTGAAAAATCGTAGCTCTTTTATTTAAATTCGCAGGAAATTCGTTTCTACGCCATTCGAAAAAGCATAAAAAATACTACAAAATGGGTTAAAAATGGCCTCTCTAGCTCCTCATGTTACCGAGATATTGAATTTCAAAGAGTACCTAAAAAACCTCTCTAGTACCCCCCCATTCTTTCAATTTTTTTGAAAAGTGAAAAATTTTAAAGTGCTTTTTTTGTGCTTATTTCACCTAATTTAAGGTTATTTTGTATAAATATGCCCTTTGATGTGCATTGGAACCCTTATAGAGCAAAATAAAAATTTGCCAAAATTGCACTTTTGACAAAAATTGAATTTTTTGACTTTTTGAAAAATCGTAGCTCTTTTATTTGAATTCGCAGGAAATTCGTTCCCACGTCATTCAAAAAAGCATAAAAAATTCTACCAAATAGGTTAAAAATGGCCTCTCTCGATCCTTACGTAACCGAGATATTGAATTTCAAAGAGTACCTAAAAAACCTCTCTAGTACCCTCATTCTTTAAATTTTTTTGAAAAATTAAAAAATTTAAAGTGCTTTTTTTGTTCTTATTTCACCTAATTTAACGTCCTTTGGTATTATTATGTCCTTTGCTGTGCATTGGAACCCTTCTGGAGCAAAATAAATATTTGCTAAAATTGCACATTTTACAAAAATTGCATTTTTCTAATTTTGGAATAAAGTGACACTTTTCAAAACTGATTAGAGTGACAAAACGTTTTACTTTATGTAACTAGTTACATAAAGTGATACTTTATGTAACTAGTGAATTATTATTATAGTGAATTATATATATTATTATGTAACTAGGTGCTATGAAAGTGAATATTTGTGTTAAATCACTTTAAAAGATGGTTTTTACCGCTTTTTGGTCAAAATTAGAAAAAATTATGTATGCAACACGTTTCGAAAATGTCTTATTGTGTAACTCATTCAAAAACATTCATTCGTTAAACAAAATCGATCTTTTCGTAACTGGTTACATAAATAGCTATTTTTTTTCTTTTTGAAATATCGTATCTCTTTTATTTAAATTCACAGGAACTTCGTTTCAACGCCATTCGAAAAAGCATTAAAAAAAACTATAAAATGATCCAAAACTGGCCTCTCTAGCTCTTCATGTTTTTCAAAAACAGTACAGGCTGAGTCATCGATAGAGTAAAGTTCATTATCTCATTTGTTTGGAGAAATACAAAAAAAAAGTTAAATACAAGAGTTTTAGAGAATATTAAGATGTATAATTTATAAAGACGTGGCATGTAAAATATTAGGTTTTTTAAATAGAGCCCCCTATTTTTTTAAACATTTTTAGATTCACCATGGAATTCTAAAAATATTTTGTTAATAATGTCATATACCTAAACCTAATAGTTCCTCTATAGAACGTTCCTACCAAATATGAGTATTCTACCTTTAGAAACAATGTCAATTTTCCGTCATAGTAAAAAGTAATAATTTTTAAAAAAAATTGAAATATTAGATAAACTATTAGGTTTTGGGTATATGACATTATTAATAAAATATTTCTAGAATTCCATGAGGAATCTAAAAATGTTTAAAAAAATAGAGGGTTCTAATTAAAAAAACTAATATTTTACATGTCACGTCTTTATGAACCACCCTGTGTATATTCAAAAGTAATTAACTTAATATTCTCTAAAACTCTTGTATTTAACTTTATTTTGTATTTCTCCAATCAAATGAGATAATGAACTTTACTCTATCGATGACTCATCCTGTACAAAATTAATTTAAAAAAAAAAACGTAGAACTGCGTGTAAAATTTAAAATTACAGTTTCATGTCAATGTTTTGGAGCATTTAACGGAGTTTTTGAGATATTATGCTAACATTTCTTCTTCGCAAACTTCTTTAATTGTATGTGAATGTGAAATTCAGTTGGGTCAGTGGATTTTGTTTAATTCGTTTTTGGTGTTGCACTGATTATTTTTGTACCAAAAGCGACTTCAATGCACTTTTAAGGTCAATCTTTATAACTATCGGATAACCTTTTCCTAAAACGGTTCCACCCTGAGGATCTCGACTTAATGGAATAGGGCACGGCGCATTGTATAATGTATATGGAAGGCATGCAGGAATTCAAAGGGCGTATTGATATCAAGCCAACACAAGGAATGGCGCAGGGAATGCAACGAATTTCCGAATGAGATAGATCGAAACCTGCTTCGCTTTAGGCTTAAGCCGGTATTATCGAATGGTTGTTAACTTTAACAAATTGAGTGAGAAATCAATCGTTAAAGTCTATTTACGAGTTAACAAAGGGATTTATTAATTCAAGTATTACACAGAGAAATGACAGCTAGCTAGTTTGTATCAGTCAGTATTATTTGACAAAAATGTTTAGAAATCTAAAAAACTGCTTTTGAAAACTTTTGATTAATTAGGGATTTTTCAAGCTAAATAAATTACCTAATTACTTCAGTTTAGAAACTTTTTAAGGCTTGCAAAAAGAAAGAAATACTCTAAAACACCTCTAGTCGCGTCTCTTTGATGAATCACGCCGCAAATTATTATTCGTAACTCTGTGCAGTTAAATTTGACAGTTGTGACGTTAAATGACAGTACAAGACGTTAAATTTGACAGTTGTGACACTTCACAGCGTGGCTTACAGTCAGGTGACACTTGTTATAATAATTATTAAAACTCATTCACCAGTAAGATGAAACTGTCAAATGCAAAACTGTTGAATTTGTTTACACTTCAACAAAGCCTCAAATTTGACATATGTGAGGCCAAATGACACTTCGATATGTGTTTTACATCACCTGACAACTGTCAACTGTCAGAACTCGTGAAGCGCTAACATACAACTGATGGAATACGTTTATTTCTTTGAAAAATAGCATTGCAAGTTGTATTTATAGCTCCATGAAGTTGAATTTTACAGTGGTGACATTAACAGACACTTCTGTCACGTGAAGTTATCTCCATGGAGGTTTAAACACAACTTTCAGGGTAATTTCTCAAAGAAACATATCTATTTGGTATTTTTTTACTTTCAGGTAACAGGTGAGTGAGTTTTGGCAGTTACGACAGCTGTCACGTGACGCAAGCACAGTATTAATGTGTTCATTAACGTTCCAACTGTCAAAGTTTGTTCCAGGTAGCTTTAAACACAACTTCCATTGTAATTCGTCAAATTAGCAACTGTGTGTCATTTTATAATGTCAGGTCACCGGTAAACGGATTTCGACAGTAATGACAGCTGTCACGTGACAAAATAAAAGTAGGAAAGTGTTTCTTAACGTCAAAACTGTCATATTTGGCTCCATGGAGCTGTAAACTCAACTGTAAATACAATTTCTCAAAGAAACACATCTATTTGACATTTTATACTTTCAGGTCACTGGTGAGTGAGTTGTGACAGCTGTCACGTGACATCTGTTCGGGCTTGATCCCTCTAATTGTGCAGTTGAGTGTTGACGTTTTTGACTGGATGACATGCGTGTGAATGACAGTAGACAGTAGCCCGGTTAGTTGTCAATAGTTGACGTTTACGTTTGACATCTATCAGTTTTGATAACTGACATGACAGACTGACATTAAAAGAATACTGTACATCTGTACACTATTAATTTTTAGATATGATTATTTTTGAATTGAATGAAACTAGTTTGATTATTTTGTACTGTATTTCTAAAAACGTGATTAAAAGCATACATACATACAATGTGATTAAAAGAATACATAACTTAGTCAGTCTGTCTTAGATGTCAAACGTAAACGTCATAATTTTCTTGAATTCTAAATTAACTTAAATTCTCTTGGCATTTCCCAAAATTACAGTCTGAACTCTTTGGTAAATCGCTGTTATACAGGGTGATTTCAAAGTTGGGGAATCATCCTGTATATAATTTTGGGTATTACCGTAAAATTGAAAGCAATAATAACAGATTGTGTTGGTCCAATCTGGCAACAGTACTAAATCCTCAACTGCATAAAAAAGTAAATCCTTTATCAAGCCACTTGATTGAAGGATTTTCCTATAAAAACGCTGCTATTTGGCGGAAAATCGGCTTAATTCAGTTGTACGTTGTCCGGAAATGTAATCGTTTACATTTTTTGTAAAACCCGATGACCTTTTTCAGATAGAATTCACTATTTATCGGCCCATCAGTGATGATTAATGCAAAAGTAAAAAGACGATTGTGTGAAAATATGGAATGCATTTGCAGGATAATGTTGCTAACAGCTGTTGCTAATTTAAGCCGACTGTAATGTAAGATTTATTTTGATTTCGATATTGCAACGTTGCATTCCACTTTTTATTACAATGTGATGTGTAGACTTGGAATATGGCCGCCAGATCAGGAATTATGAAACGAAAATAATTAGCAAAGTACGAAAATTTTTTCCTTAGTGTGACGTTACAGCAGAAAAAATTGACAATGTTGCCAAACTGTAGAAAAATATGAACTCTTTCAAAATCAAACTGTAAGTGCTACAAATGAAAATGTTATTAGTAGCATTTAGAATCTAGAAATAGCAAAAATTGCTAGGTGACTTGTAATTTTTTTATTGTCAGAGGGTTCTAAACACTATCAAATACCGCACAAAAACCTTCCTGAAGCCTGTATAAGTGTGCTAAAAAAGAGATCATATTAAGTGCCAGAGCCCTTTGAATAATACCACTTGCCTCTACATTTATCTTGAAATTTCCAAGAATTTTTGAAAACTGATAGAGGTATCTAATGTTTTTCTGGATTTTCATATTTATCATTCAAAATTGTTAGAATCTACTAAAAACTTTCTAAAACTGTCAAAGTCTTCTAGAAGTGTCCTGAACCTGCAATGGCTTTTTGAAAACTGCCTGATACATTTAGAATCATGTTAGGAGTGCTAGAATCTTCTAAACAATACTAAAAACCTCTTAAAACATGCCATACAATGTCTAATGTTGTTTGGGAAATTCAAAATGTCTCTAAACAATATTGAAAGCCTCTTAAAAATGTACAAATAGTTCTACAAGTGACCTATTGATTTAAAAATTCCTTGAAAACTGCCAGAGGCTTTTACGCTTTTAGAATCTACTGAAAACTTTCTAAAAAATTGTCAAAGTTTTCTAGAAATGTCCTGAACCTGTAAAGGCTTTTTGAAAATTGCCAGATACTTCTAAAATCATGTTGGGGGTGTCAGAAACTTCTGAACACTACTAAAAACCTCTTAAAACATGCAACAGCCTTCTAAACACTTCTAAAATTCTCTTGAAAATGTACAAATGACCTATTAATTTCAAAATTCTTGTAAAACTGCCAGAGGCTTTTAGAATCTACTGAAAACCTTCTAAAACTGTTTAAGTCCTCTAAAAGTGTCCTAAACTACAAAAACACACACACACTACTAAAAACCTTTTAAAACATGCAACAGCCCTCTAGACACTACAGAAAGTCTCTTAAAAGTTTACAAATAATTCTACAAATGATCTATTAATTTCAAAATTCTTTGAAAACTGCCAGAGGCTTTTAGAATCTACTGAAAACTTTCTAAAACTGTTTAAGTCCTCTAAAAGTGTCCTAAACTACAAAACACACACACACTACTAAAAACCTTTTAAAACATGCAACAGCCCTCTAGACACTACAGAAAGTCTCTTAAAAGTTTACAAATAATTCTACAAATGATCTAATAATTTCAAAATTCTTTGAAAACTGCCAGAGGCTTTTAGAACCTTCTGAACACTTCTAAAAAACGTTTTTTTGAAATCTCTAGAATTTGTTGGAAAGAAATTTCATGCCAGAGACCTTTAAACGGTACCGAGGACCTCCCAAAGTTTACCGACGTTTTGACAATTGACCAAACTTAATGTTGGAAACGACAGATGATGGACTTCCAAACACTGCTGAACCTGAACATCTTTCACAGGGTTTCTTTCGCACTCCAGAGGCTTGCGTTATAGTTATGCCACTAGTTACAAAATTGTATATCTTTCAATGCTAAAAACGTCTTTAAAGTTAATTAAAGCCGTTAAGTGCCTCGGGCTAATAACCGTTAAATTGTTTTAGCAAACATTTGCCGAACAATATCTAAAAGTAAGAACGGGGCAGGAAAGTGGTTTCCGGTTTATGTATGCATGACACCCAGTAAATTTACTTTAACTTCGGCATTACAAATATGGAGCTTGTGTGTAGGCAACGGCTAATTTACTGTTATTAAGGCTTATGTGGATTTAGCCACTATAAACAGGGACTCTGGTAACTACACGAAAACGTATAATATACTGTTGACCCAGCTTAAAGGTTGCTGAAACAAGAAAAAATGTTCAAAACATTAGGTAGTTTCAGTTTCCATGTTCACTAAATATTATTTATTACAACACCAAACATTTTCGAGTAAGCACATTTTTTTAAATTTGAATTGCAAAATTTCTTCTTAAAGTCTTATGCATCCATCCATTTTTGATGAGACAAACTGTGTAGGAAAAACGGTTGTCGTGCGTAAAGTTGTCAACGTCAGCGATGTTTGCAATTAGCTAAAGTAAAGCAACGCTTTAACAAAATTAACCGTATTATCGGACATTGATGCAGACAAGCAAACGCAATAGTTGACCGGTCTGTATGGCCCTAATTTGCGTGTCGCTAATTGATTTCTGTATCGGACAAGTTGAACCGAAACGGCGTATTTAGCAAACGCTAAACGTCCGTCTGTCCAATGCCATCAACGCTATTTGATTAATCATTTTCGGTTTACCATACACCGTAAAATTGAAATTTTTTGGATTAAACACATTCAGGTTTGTTAGAAGTAGTTGTTTTTGTTGGACAAATCAGGTGCAAAATAACACAGTCTAAACTAAACTTATTTAAGATGTGCTTAAACTCAACCTAGCCACTGTTGAGGAAACGGACATTACGTTGGTGGAATCACTTATAGTATGTTCAGTGATTTCTGATTGTTGCGTCACAATCACTATCAAAAAACGTATGTCGGTGATTAAATATCATATTGACTGATTGTCAAAATTATAGTTTTAGGTTATAGCTTAAGGTAGGGGCTACAATAAATTATATTGCAACTAACACTTGTTTAATCCATCCTTATACAGGGTGGTCCAGTTTTAAGTGTCAATAATTCACCATTTGATAGCCAATCAAAAAATAAGTTGACTTGCATTATGTCATTTTTCTAAAAAACGTTCCCTAAGGAAAATACAGTCCTCCAAATTTCAATTTAAAAAATCGTTTTATAGTTTAAAACTGAACATCCAAGACTTGTGAAAGTCCAAATTTGTACTGAAGTCTAAAAACTTTTTTACTACTAGGAATGGTCTTATGATTCGCTTTCTCAGACTGCCATCCTGGTTGAGTGTCTGAAACTGGCATTCAAGAACTAAAAAAAGTCCGGAAATCAAGACAAAGATTGTATTGTGCATGAAACTCATTTTTTACTACTAAAAATAGTATAAAAGTTGACTTTTAATGCTAGAACTATCTTTACTAGGACTAAAGAGAGTCCAAAAGTATATTTTCAAGACTTTAATTGGTGTACAACTCAATTTTCTGGACTGGACAACAAGTCTAGAAGTAAATTAAATTTTCGGACTATTTTATTTCTAAAAATTAGTTCTCAAGACTATTATTGTAGCATTTGGTACCAAAATTTTTTACTTTTATTACTGAAGAAACTTGACTTTTGGAAATAGTCTTAAACTCGATTTTTCAGTCTTAAAAAGCACTAAAAACAGTCTGAATTTCTTAGAGATGCTACAATTTATTGCACCTATGAGTGTAGAAGTCAATTTAATAGTGAAGAAGCTTGAAATAACATTTTCAAGATTATGGTCAGTGGACAAACTAGCTTTTAGGCCTGATAAGTCAAAAACTTTGTAAAGATAGTCTTGAAACTCGATTTGAGGCACTGAAAACAGCCTTAAAACACTAAAAACAGTCTAGTTTATTAAGAAATACCCGAATTTTTAGCACTGAGGTGTCTAGAAGTCGATTTAATAGTGACAAAGCTTGGAATGCCATTTTAAGTCTATGAAGAATGTAAAAATTGTTTTTTAAGTTTGCTATGTCAATAACTTGGTAAAGATAGTCTTGAAACTCGATTTTCCCAGCTGAAAGCAGTTTTGAAGCACTAAAAATAGTCCACAATTCGAAGAAAATGAAAAGCAAAGTAAAAAGCACGAAAAGTTCGTTGTCAAGAGAATTTTCATGAATCTAATGTCAATGTCCTGCATCTAAGACTATTTTCAAGACTAAAATATTGAAATTTGTCTTCAAATTATAAAAACTTACTTCAAATGCAAATTTTAAGCTTCTGATGTCACTTTTCATTAGTTCAGTCACATTTTGGGGTTCAAGTCAATTTTTAAGGTTTAAATGTATGAATTTGTAGTAACTAGTTCTTGAAAAAGTAGTTTTTATGTCTACAAGTCAATTTTTAGTATTAAAGTCTCTCGATTTGCATGAAAACTGGTTACAAACACAATTTTTAAGCTTCTGAAATTTTTATCTTTTCTAATTCAATTTTCAAAACTAAAGTCTTTTAGTTTGTCTGGAAACTATGAAAACTGGCTACAATAATATTTTTTAAACTTCTTAAGTGAATTTTCCGTTTCCAACACAATTTTTAAGTTGGGTTAGGTTAGTCAATTCCTACTTCCAATTGTCTTGTAATATTATTATTTCTTTAAAATAAAGTTGCAGACAAAGCAAACAGACAAATTAGTAACTTTGTACTCTAGCCCTAGACAACTTTTAACAAAACTATTCAAAAGTTCTGTTTCTGTCCTTATTTTTGTGTAATTTAACTTGACTATAACTAAGTGGATAATTACCTAAACAAATGGTCAATGATGATAGTGAGAAACCAATTTACAACAGTGTCTACTACTGTTTTGTGTAACCAAAGCATTTTTTAAATTTTGCACATGCAATAATAGAAAAATAGAAACAAATTCCGAAAAAATAGGACTGGGGCACTTGGTCCAGTGCAAATATAATAAACATTAGCAACCACCTCCCACATAAGCAAACTTATAATAGTCAGTTAATAATGTCTTGAAGGAAAAATGTTAAGGCTTTGTCAAAGGCCAAGTAAATGTTAATTGAAGAATGCTTAGTATTCTAACTGACTTTAATTATAGTACCAAGCTGTGGGAATGTCATGTGATAACCAGATGATGTTGTGAATAGATGAATGAACTTGGGCAGGTACCAGGATGCTATATGTATAATAACACTGGATCAATTTGAATTCCTGCTTATTATGACCAGTGATTATAAGGCAAAACTGCTTATTACCTATGACCTGCAGATCAGCTAACAGACTCAGATAGCATAAAATTGAAAAGTATAGCCTATTTAAATAATTTTAGATTCTTTGCCTAGGAATCACTTTTCGATTAACAAAAGGTCACAGTTAAAAGCGATAATAACAGAAAGTATGAATTCTACAAAGAAAAATAGCATTTTCCAAACATGGGAGGAGTAGAATACAAATTCTTTGTCATTTATGGTGGGCAATAACGATCCATGGTGCCGCCTTTTTCTGTTCAAATTCGTATTACTGGGGGAAACACCGTACGTAAAAATCCGTGATATCGCAGATAAAACGCAAGTTATCTTATCAAATTTAGATTGGGATATGGAAATCTTACCGTTATCAGCTAAAAATGCGAGGAGCACAAACACAACCACCAACTTTACCGCCGCCATGTTGTTTTGTTTTTGAAATTGTCGATTGAATTAAATTTTTTGTTTGGGTCGGCTGACGTTGACGTTTAACAGGTTGACACTAGTGACGTAAGGTTCGGTTGAATCGTATTTGACAGCCGCCAGACAATAATATAGGCATGCCGTGGTTGCCTTAAATGTGCGTGACGTCATTTGAGTACTGAAACCAAGAAATTGTTGCAATTGTTGCAACAATATTCGATCAATTTTATTATCGGAATTTTAGAAAACAGAATTGTTTAGCCTATAACATTGAAACTAGAGATGTCCGACAGGGCTACTATTTCATCAATAATGACACCTATTGTCAATTATCTAAGAAATAATGCCCTAGGCCGTTCTCCTCGTGTTCTACCCTATCGACCTCATGCATTATTGTCCTTATAATGCCCTTGGTATCTTAATTACTACAATGAGTCCCATTACTGCATGATTTTTCAATTCCTTCCTTCCTTCCTGAATCCCCTATCTAACTAGGAGAATATGGCTTTGCTCCCTTTATTTGCCAGCGGTTTTCTTTCTCCCTAGGTTTTGTCTGACTTTATAGGCCATCCCCAGACAGGCCTTTTGGTGCTTCGGTATGCAAATCAATTGGTTGTAGGTCCTATTGTGTGGTATCTGCGCTTTGCTTCTTCCTTGATATGGGCGGTGCGTATACGATGCAGAGTGTTAGAAAGACAACACAGAAGAAATGGGTTCAGGAACCTTATCTACAAACAATATAGGAAAGGCGTTTAAGATCAGTTGTCTACAATCATACTATCTTAGTCCCTACATTTCTATAACAATCAAATCAGTTTAAGTAATCAAGTAATCAATCAAACTAGGAAAACCCATGGGGGATGATACACCTCCAATCTGCAGGTCTCTATAAAGGTCTACCCCAATTCTAAATTGATGTTCCTTAATCAGGCAATGTCTTGTATGCATTCTTATAATGGTTGTGATGATTTTTCTGTTTTCATATTTTTTGAACCAAGGCACTCGTTTTGAGGCATTCTTGCATCTCATTCCTTTTTCTCTCCATCAATTCTTGCATTGTGGCAAGATATGTCTTATGACCCGCTCTAGTGGCAAAGGAACATTGAGGTTTCTCCCTAATTTTGCAAATTGATCCACTTTTTCATTCCCGTTTCATTCAAGACAAAGAAATCTCAAATCCTGCATCTCTTGCTTCAATTAAATGTCTTTTTGTTTTTAAAGTTTTGTTTAATTATAGTTTTTAAAAACAATTTTCAAAAATATGCTTAAGGAATGCTTAAATTGGAATTTTAAAAACACAACACCAAAATTTCAAACTGTTTTTTTTTTATTATAATTTATAATACATACATCACAAATATACTTTTTTTAAGTAAACTTTTATTACATCGTTTTCTGTTAAAGTTAATATAATCTATATGAGTATTCTTAATAATTGATTATTTAAAGAAAGACCGATGGTGGTACCGTGTTTTTTTTTTTTGAAAACGTGCACGTGAGGTGATTAGCGTGTGTCTTAGATTAAACATATTTTCCTTAAAATCCCACACAAAATTATATACTGCTGATACAGGGTGTCTCATTATGACAGTTCCTTTGATTTGGTTTTGAGACAAAATATATAGAAATGTTGTAATGTTTCCTAAATTAATCAATTTTCTTGAGATATCGCCAATACAGGGTGACCAAGAATAAAATGAATTGCATGGGGATCTCCTAAAGCGTACGAGATACGAAGTGGGTTAAATTAAAAAAATAATATTCTCATCCTCTATAATTGCCCTCAAAAGTGTGTCTTTAGTGTCAAAATGGTGAGCGTAAACTTGGTTTTTAATGTAACTCCAAAGGAAAAAGTCGAGTGGTGTCAAGTCTGGAGATCGTGCTGGCCAGGAAACGTCATTATAAGTTCCGGTCGATTTTCCGGGTACTTTCAAACTTGTCTGGTATTGTGTTTCTTGAAATTGTTGCTATTAAAGTGTGGTAGTAAATGAAAGGTACCAATGTCAAAAATTCCACAAATTTTAAAGCCATAATGGGTGTTGATTCCTGGATTCTTTTTATTTTCCCGTGGGTTGAAGTTATTTTCAAATCATATCTTAAGGAGAGGATAGCAGAATGGTTGACACTGACAACATAGAATCGAGTTGGACGCACATAAAGAAAGCATCGCAGAAGCAAACGAAAACATATTAGGGCCAAAACCAAAACCTTAGTACAGAAGTAAGAACAGAACTACGTAAACAGATCAGGAAAAAGAAAAAAGGGCATGAGACTACTTACAGGCCGACTTTTAGAATGGTAATGCAAGGAGATTCATCAAGGAAGTAAAGGGGCTTAAAAGGGTGTCCTCCCCAGAAGTGCCACAATGGTACTGCGTAACGATGGCTCAGTTACTGCCTCCAAAGAAGTACTGGACACATGGAAGAGTTCCACTTTGACGAGCTGGGAAGTCTTGTATTCCAAACAGCAGAGGTTAATATTCCTCTGGTATCCATGGAGGAGACAACTACAGCCATTAAAAAACTTAAAAATAACAAAGCGGCAGGCTATGATAATATTTTAGCAGAAAGTCTGAAACATGGAGAGGACGATCTAGCCATACAAATACAATATACGTGCAACAGAGCTGGAATCAAGAAATCATTCCCGACGAATGGAAGGAAGGTGTTGTCATCCTACTTCACAAAAAAGAGGACCAAGTGCAGTGTAAAAATTACCGAGGTATTGTCCTGCTGAGTCTACAAAGTATTCTCAAACATGCTGCTTCAACGTCTCTCTCCATATACCGAGGAGATTATAAAAGAGTATCAATGCAGCTTTCGAAGCAGAAGATCAATAACTGACCAGCTCTTCACTATCCGTCAGATTCTGAAGAAATGTTGGCAGGTTAACAAGAGCCTACATACCCTTTTGATAGACTTTGAACAAGCATATGACAGTGATTAAAGTGAGATTGGGGGAACTTGGTGTCCCTCACAAACTGATTCGACTGTGTAGAGAGTGCCTGGAGGGGGCAAAGAGCCGCGTCCAAATGGTGAGTACAGCCAAGAATTCCATATTACCAGAGGTCTAAAACAGGGGGACGCTTTCTCGCCAGTACTATTTAACCTTGCACTAGAAAATGCAATAAGAACAGCATCAGTAATTTTTGGCCCAGCAGGTCCCAAATTTATTTGGGCCTACGCAGATGACATAGGCGCAGTAGAAGAAAGTACTGTGAGTGTGAAGGAAAATTTCATAAAGATTGAAGAAGAAGCTCAGAGAATAGGTCTACGAGTAAATGAAGGAAAGACCAAATACATGCTCCGCGTGTATGTTACTCCCACAACTCCGCGCGTTGCAGAGTTAGGCAGAATTTTGAGCATGTGCAAACCTTGAAGTACTTGGCCGCAGTGATAACGGCAGACAACAATATGCAGGAAGAGATTAAACAGCAAATCACACAGGCAAACAAATGCACATTTGCAGTACAAACCCTGCTAAAATCAAAATGTATCACAAGAAAAGCCAAAACCAGAATCTATCAAACAATGATACGATCAATAGCAACATACGCCAGTGAAACATGGTGGCGACACAGCGCTCCTAAGAAGGTTTAATAGAAAGATCCTGCGCATGATAAATGGTCCCGTTCGAAACCGGCCATTATAAGATGAGAAGCAATGCTGAGCTTGCCCAAATATATCAAAGCCTTGATATCATTCAGGAGAGAAAGTCCGGACTAAGATGGGCAGGGCACCTGCAAAGAAGCCAAAACGGTATGGGAGTGGGAGGAGGCACCAATGGGAAGACCTAGGCTCAGATGGAGAGATAACATCATTAAAGATCTGGTTATCCTTGGTGTAGACCAGCAAAGACCACCAAGAATGGAAGCAAGCAGCCAAGACCCACCCTGGGTTGTAGTGCTATGGAGTAGTAGTAGTAGTTATCAAAGAAATCAATAAAAATATAAAGATTAAATTCCAAAATTTGATGATTAGATGATTTTAAGACGGCATATTATTAAATTCCAAATTTTGTTCAACTTAGAGTTATCTAAATTCCCATACTTAGACACCAGTTTGTGGTACCCTGTATGTACATCAGACTGCCTTTGGACTCAAAGAAAATATTTTTAGTGTCTTAAAAACGAGATGAGCCACTATTTAAACACCCTGTACATACATATTACAGATAATTTTTAATAATTTTGTCTGATATACAAACATAACAACTTAATTATTATGTTAGTTAATAGTTTTTAATTCATTTGTAATCTTTTCTCTGATATTATATAAAATTAGAAAAAAATGGTTATACATTTTGTTAACATACACGTTTTTGGTTCCAGCCAGTGAAAGAACCTTTCAAAACCATAAACTTTGTATTTCACACTTGTTTCCTTCAAATATACAGGGTCTACTCTAGGCAATAGAATTGGAACATCCTGAATATCTTAGAAATAAATAATCAAAAAGTAGTAATAAATTACGTATGGTGGGAATCTAAGGAAATTAAATGTTAGAAGTGGGGCAACTCTACAAATACAATTTTGAGACAAAATTCACGGTATTTTATAGTTAAACTAAAACAACATGTTACAAAATATGCAATCAAGTATCACAGAATAATTAAGTTATACACAATAGTCTAAAACACTCTGTTCGTGCTAGTTTGTTGCAGCATAAATCAAATTCCTTTGGATATTATATAATGGAAAGCAATTTGAGGAGTATGTTGTTGTATAATAATAATGATGAGCAACAATCATCAATAACATAAAAAACACCACGTTAAACTTGAGCTAAGAGAGAGTTTTCAACATCAAAAATATTCATATATTCGTGCTGTACAAAACTTTGGTGCAAAAATAACTTTTTCAAAAGTCTCGTGTAATCCATAGCATTTTGTTTCAATTGAAAGTGCAGTTATTAAGGAAATTACTTATTTTTTTATTGATCTGGACTATGTTAGACGAGTTGAGCAACTATGCTATGGGACACGAGTTGCTTTACATCATATTTGAAATCCGTGTTTTTTTTTGTTTAATTTTAATCTACACGTTTTACACAAATTAGCTACTTTTAGTTACTAGACTCGATATTTATTGCCAACAGTAGTTGAAATATTTACATTTCGTGTATTATGTACAGTTTGCTAAAAAGTTTTAAAGTTACGTTATAGGAATGTTGTGTTGATGGTGAAAAATGTAAGTGTGATGCTTTCTAGAGACTTACCACTATGATGCGTGTGTGTTGTGTGAAAAAGTCCACTGTACAGGGTGTAGTGTAGATCCACTCGCATACTCTACCACATTTTATGTCCGCTAAAAGAATTTTTTATCAAATTGTACAAACTTGTTTTTACCGGTTTCATTCTGTCATTCCATTAAGTGTTCTCAAATACAGTGTTGTTAAAACATTGTAACATAGAAATTACACTATGTTCCGATACCAAATATTTCCTCGGTCTCCTCCAGTACAATGTCTGTGTAAGCAAGATTGAGGTCATGAAGTCTAGGGTTCATTCATCCCCGATAAAGCGTTCGCCCTCCGTGAACCTCCCATCAACTCTGACCATCATCCTACATCATGCTCTTCGCCATCTTGGCGATCTGGGGATAAGATTATTGCATCCCACATCATGCTCTTCGTCATCTTGGCGATCTGGGGGTAAGATTACTGCCTCCCACATCATGCTCTTCGCCATCTTGGCGATGGTGCAACAAATGGAAGATCGACCTAAATGCGGAGAAAACGCAGGCCATAGTCTTCAAAAGAAGACCAAAGATGAGGATAGAAGGCAACGTCAGGTTAAAAGACATGGGCATCGAGTGGAGCAACGAGGCGACGTACCTTGGGGACAAAAAACTCACGTGGGGAAGCCAGACAGAAAGCCAGAGCGATCAGAGCAAAACTGTACCCCATGGCAAGCAGGTCATCGAAGCTAGCACTTCGGAACAAAGTGACGCTCATCAAGTCGGTTCTTCAACCGCATCTGACAAACTCCAAGCTGTGGAAAACATTGCGCTCAGGACAGCGGTGGAGGCCTCATGGTACGTCAGAAACGTGGACATCCAGCGAGATTTGAAGTTCACCACGCAGCGGAAAGGATCAAGTAGAGCGCAGTGAAGATATTCCAAAAAGCGGAAAGCAGCTAAAATCAGTTACTGCGAGAAGCAGTGAACTAGGACCCGGAGCTAGAAGCACCCCACAAACCCCCCGATACCAGTTATTGGATAACGGGTAATTATTAATAAGTTTTTCTTTCTGTTTCAGATAGACCACAATTCTGGACCAACCAGCCTAGAAGAAGAGGACCATAATTTCCCCCAGACTTTCCCCCCGGGTGAAAAATCTGGGTAGAACCTTTCCGCAGTTATCCCGGTGCTAACTGGGCTCTGACTGCACTTCTGGCACTTTCCCTACGCAAAAGGGGGAAAACCAGACCCTAACTCCCCAAAACTTTAGGATGTAAAAACAGACGGACGAAAGCCAGCTGTTTGGACATCCTATAGTTTGCCAGGACCACCAGAGATGGACGAGCTAACGAAGAAATGGAGGACAAGAAGAGCCCCTCCGTCAGTGGGGACATCCTTCTCCCAGGACAGAGGATGCCGATACAACTCTGGAAACTTCCCAAAAAGGAAAATTCCTGGACTTGTAGCGACTTCCTCTTCCAGACCTATCCTTTTGGTCTACAGCGATGGGAGGGCAAAAACCAGTAGTCTTGCTTGACCCATCTATCTGAGGCCACATTCCTAGCCAAAGAATATTGGCGTGATGGTTTGGGGCTGCATATCAAGAAAGGGTGTTGAACTTTGGAATGATGACACTGTTAATACACAGAAATCCAGAAACATTCTGAAGTTGAGTCTGATTTCAATAGAGCAGTGCAAAACTGAAGAAGAAAATATCATTTTCCAGCAGGATGCCAGCAATTCAGTATTTCTGGCCACACAGCCAGAATAGATAGCTAAAATGGACATCTCCCAGTTCGGACTTGTCTCCCATTGAAACTCTTTGGAGTAACATGAAGAATCAACTATTAGGGCATATGAGAACAATCACATATTGCTTTGCAGCTTTGTCATTTATAATTTTATTAAAATTTTTTTGTTTCAATATTAATAAGTGAAAAGATTTTTAGTTTATTTAGTTTCATAACAATGCCTTTCAAGTCTGGAGATATTTTCAACTTTCTTAAAAATGTAAAAGGAAAATAGTTGATGGAAGAACTACTATAAGCCTGGGCTTTAACATGGTACTGCAATGGTACACAAAGTACGTTTTTGCATTCCCATGGTAGAGATCATGGGTGTGACTGGTCACGGACGTTTGGGACTGGCAACGGATGTTTTGCCAGCTACACTCCGTTAATTTAGACTGGACTATTATAGTAACACTTAATAACGCAAAAGTTGTTGTCACATTAATGGAATGACTTGAAACAGTTTACATCTTAAAAGATAAACAATCTAAAAACTTCTTAAATAGTCTGAGGAATTAATAAACTTAAATGTCAAATAACCAAATCTCAATAATTTTTAAGTCAATTTGAGTTAATTTATTAGTTACAAAAAATTGTTTCATTACACTTGCGACAAGTTACGTACTAATAATGTATTATTATGTACTATATACTTATGTATAGTCATATGTAGAGTCCGGATTTCTAGAAATTTTGCTTTTTGTAAATAATAAATTCTGTAACGTCGCAGAGTGGGTCATTCTAGGTCTTAAGTGGTAATAATGACTTTTGCTATATTGAGATATTGAATGCTTCTGAGAGACAAAAACATACCAATTATCTGTCCTGAAGTAGTTTAAACAAAATGTAAAAACATTCCCAAACACTATAGAAGCTCTAAAATGCCTTGCAAACGCTTACAAAACAGCCTAGAAGCTTCCAAATGCTTTTCAACTTATCTAGAAGCTCTCAGAAAATTTCAAGACCGTCTAAAAGCTTCTAGAGCAATTTGACAGATTCCAAAAGTTTCTAGAACCGTCTACAAGGTTTCAAATGTCTTCAAAGTAGTCCAGAACCTTCAATGCTCTTTAAACTGTCCGAACACCTTCCAAATCCTCCCCACGTAGTCTAAAAGGTTTTAAAACACTACAGAAACTCCAAAATGCTTCTAAAGCAGTCGGAAGCCTTTCAAAACCGTCTAGAAGCTTAGACACTCTAAAAGAAAGGCTTCCAAATGATCTTCATCTAGTCTAGAAGCTGTCAAGACTAAAAGCTTTCGTATGCTTCTAAAGCAGTTCTAAAGCTCTTATAAGTTTCTAGAATCGTGCAGAAGTTTTCAAATGCTTCAAAAGCAGTCCAAAACCTACAATGCTCTCCAGAATCCTTGCAAATGCTCCTAAAGTAGTCTAAAAATATTTCAAAATACTACAGAAACTTCAAAATGCTTCTAAAGTCTTTCGAAAGAGTCTAGAAGCTTCCAAAAGCATTTGGAACACTCTAAAAAAAGGCTTCCAAATGATCTTCTGATGCTCCTATAGACCTATCCAAAATGCTTCTAAAGTCTAAAGAGTCTAGAAGCTCTCAAAACATTTCAAGACAGTCGAAAAGCTTCCGTATGTATGCTTCTAAATCAGTTTAAAAGCTCCTAAAACCTTCTAGAATCGTCCATAAGTTTTCAAATGCTTCAAAAGCAGCCTTTCAAAACAGTCTAGAAGCTTCCAAAAGCATTTAGACACTTTAAAGGAAGGCTTCCAAATGATCTTTATCTAGTCTAGAAGCTCTCAAAACATTTCAAGACAGTCTAAAAGCTTCCGTATGTATGCTTCTAAATCAGTTTAAAAGCTCCTAAAACTTCTAGAATCGTCCATAAGTTTTCAAATGCTTCAAAAGCAGCCCAAAACCTTCAGTGCTTTTTAAACTCTCCAGAATCTTTGCAAATGCTCCTAAAGTAGTCTAAAGATATTTAAAAATACTGCAGAAACTCCAAAATGCTCCAAAATCCAAAAGCATTTAGAACACTTTAAAGGAAGGCTTCCAAATGATCTTCATCTAGTCTAGAAGCTCTCAAAATATTTCAAGACAGTCTAAAAGCTTCCGTATGCTTCTAAAGCAGTTCAAAAGCTCTTATAAGTTTCTAGAATCGTCCAGAAGTTTTCAAAAGCAGTCCAAAACCTTCAATGCTCTCCAGAATCCTTGCAAATGCTCCTAAAGTAGTCAAAAGATATTTAAAAATACTACAGAAACTCCAAAATGCTTCTAAAGCAGTCGAAAGCTTTCAAAACAGTCTAGAAGCTTCCAAAAGCATTTAGACACTTTAAAGGAAGGCTTCCAAATGATCTTCATCTAGTCTAGAAGCTCTCAAAACATTTCAAGACAGTCTAAAAGCTTCCGTATGCTTCTAAAGCAGTTTAAAAGCTCCTATTCGTTGCTAGAATCGTCCATAAGTTTTCAAATGCTTCAAAAGCAGTCCAAAACCTTCAATGCTTTTTAAACTCTCCAGAATCCTTGCAAATGCTCCTAAAGTAGTCTTAAAATATTTCAAAATACTACAGAAACTCCAAAATGCTTCTAAAGCAGTCGAAATCCTTCCAAAAGCTTTTAGAACCGTCTAGTAGCTCTGAAATATTTCAAGACAGTCTAAAAGTCTTTCCTTATGCTTTTAGAGCAGTTTAAAAGCTTCCAAAAGTTTCTAGAATCGTCCATAAGATTTCAAATGTCTTAAAAAGTGTCCAGATCCTTCAATACTCCTAAAGAAGTCTTCAAAACACTACAGAAACTCCACAATGCTTCTAAAGCAGTCGAAAGTCTTTCAAAACAGTCTAGAACCTTCCAAAAGCTTTTAGAACAGTCTAGAAGATTCCAAATGCTTTTCAACTGGTCTAGAAGCTCCCAAAAGATTTCAAAACAGCCTAAAAGCTTCCAAAAAATTCTAGAACCGTCTAAGAATTTCCAAATGCCTCTAAAGCATTCCAGAACCTTCAATATACTCTGTAAACTGTCCAAAAACCTTCCAAATGCTCCTCAAGTAGTTTCAAAACAGTCTAATATCTTCCGTAAGCTTCAAAAAATTTCTAGAACTCAAAAAAAGTAAGAAATTTTGCATCTCTGAAAGAGTTTTGTGCTTTTTTGAAGCTTTATTACAGATTTAGATGCTTTTTTAAGAAAAATAATTTTGCTTTTCAGGCGCTTTTTTTTAATCCGGACTCTAGTCAAAGTACAGGGTGGCCCATCGGAAACAAACCAGGGACGTTTTTAGGAACCCTGTAGATTATATCGAAAAACCCTTTCCCCCCTGAAGGGAGGACATTTTCGAGAACGTTTAAAAAGTTTTTAGATTGTTACCTCTGTCAATTATCTTCACTTGAGCATTCGACACAAAACAAAATACTCTTTATAGAACAATCAGTCTTCTCGATTACCAAAACTGAACCAAATTAGAACCACATGTATCACATATAAAACTTTGGTCTAAACGTGTTTTCTAGTAGGATACGGTGATATGGTGTATAAACACTTTCTACTTTGTTTCTACAAGGTAGTGTTTATTGCGAGCGGTCGTAATTGAACGTGAGGATAGACACCAGCACCACCAACAGGCCGAACGAATATCCAGCTGATCTAGATCCGGACGTCGTGAAGTATCCCCATAACTGTTGTTTTTTGTCCGGTTGATTAGGATCCAAAACCTTGACGACCGTCTTGAATGCCAATGGTGGTACCGTTCTGTGATCGAATTCCTTCACGGTGGAGATGCATTGAAGGTGGTTTTCACCGATTTTGAGGCCCGGCAGTTTTTCCAGTTTGACTCGCATTTCCACCAAAGCAATTTGGAGGTTTATCCTTGGATCCACGTTGTTCGTGGCTGACGGGTATTTTTCTTCCACAGGAACCTACAGACAAAAATGTGTCAATATTATCTAGATATATAGAATCTGATGTCAAAATTGCCATATGTCAATCTTTCGACACATGTTTTGGATATTTTAAATGGAATACCCTGTATCTTGACCTGAGGAAGATTGTTTTTCCAAAACTACACTTTTTGTGACCCTATTGATGATGGTCGAGTTAAATGCTGTTTAAAGTATCATTAAAACAGTCCAGTTTTGTAAAGTTTGGCAACATCGCACTGTTCTAGAATATTGAAGCAAAAGAGACGAGAGAGTAGAATATGCAACAGATTGGTAGAGTGACAAGGAATGCAGAATTGTGATGTAGGAACAAGAAATCTAAATGTCAATGAGTTTGACAAATTTGACATTTCTGACGTGTAAGAAACACTTTTATACTTTTCTTATATAACGTGACAGCTGTCACAACTGTCAAAACAAGTTCACCAGAGACCTGAAACTATGAAATTAGAAATAGTCGCTAATTGAGGAATTACACACTGTAAGTTGTTTTTACAGCTCCATGGAACCAAATTTGTCAGTTCTGACACTTTGATACTTACGTCACTTAACGTCACATCTGTCAAATTTCCTTCCATAAATATAATGTACAGTGTCATTATTAATTTATGGATCTATAAATACAACTTAAAATGCGATTTGTCAAGGAACTACAACTAATTTGCCTACTCCAGTTGTATGTTAGCACTGAATGAGTTTTGACAGTTGACAGCTGTCACGTGACGTAAGAAACATATCGAAGCGTCACCTAGCCGCACAAATGTCAAATTTGGAACCCTAATTGAGGTATAAATACAAGGTGCAACTGTTTTGCATTGGATAGTTTCATCTCACTGCTGAAATGAGTTTTAATAGTTGCAACAAGTGTCACCTAACTATAAGCCACGCTGTCAAGTGTCATAACTGTCAAATTTAACGTCACAACTGAATTTAACTCCACAAGCATTTTATGACCCAAAACTATGGAACTTAAGGGGTTTTGCAGGTTATTAGACAGGAAATTTAATGATGAGTCCACAAATGTGGTTAAAACACCCATTTTCTTACTCCAAGTGGGTTTTAAATGCGATTTTGTCTCTGACTCTGAACTTTGACACCGCTTTTCTCCCTGACTGTACAAATTTTGTAGTGTTTTTTCGGGTTATTGGATAGGAAATTTTATGAGGGTTCCAAAAAGGTGCTTAAAACACTAATTTTCTTACTCCAAGTGTGTTTTACAGGCAATTTTGCCTCTGACTGTGTTTCTGTCAGTTTAAAATTTGACACTGTTTTTCTCCCTGACTGTACCAAATTTTGTAGTGTTTTTTTAGGTTATTGGATAGGAAATTTAGTGAGGGTTCCAAAAAGGTGCTTAAAACACACATTTTCTTACTCAAAGTGTGTTTCACAGGCAATTTTGTTTCTGACTGTCCTCTCAGACTGCGTTTCTGTCAGTTTAAAATTTGATACCGATTTTCTCTCTGACTCTACCAAGTTTTGTAGTGTTTTTTCAGGTTATTGGACAGGAAATTTAAAGAGGGTTCCAAAATAGTGCTTAAAACAGTTATTTTCTTACTCCAAGTGGGTTTTACAGGCGATTTGGTCTCTGACTGTCCTCTCAAACTGTGTTTCAGTCAGCTCAAATTTTGACATCGCTTTTCTCCCTGACTGTACAAAATTTTTAAGTGTTTTTTCTAGTTATTGGATAGGAAATTTAATGAGGGTTCCAAAAAAGTGCTTCCAAAAAAGTGCTTAAAACAGTCATTTTGTTACTCCAAGTGGGTTTTACAGGCGATTTTATCTCTGACTGTCCTCTCAAACTGTGTTTCTGTCAGTTCAAACTTTGACACCGCTTTTCTCCCTGACTGTACCAAATTTTGTAGTGTTTTTTCAGGTTATTGGATAGGAAATTTACTGAGGGTTCCAAAAAAGTGCTTAAAACAGTAATTTTCTTACTCCAAGTGGGTTTTACAGGCAATTTTGTCTCTGACTGTGTTTCTGTCAGTTCAAAATTTGACACCGCTTTTCTCCCTGACTGTACCAAATTTTGTAGTGTTTTTTCAGGTTATTGGATAGGAAATTTACTGAGGGTTCCAAAAAAGTGCTTAAAACAGTAATTTTCTTACTCCAAGTGGGTTTTACAGGCGATTTTGTCTCTGACTGTCTTCTTAAACTGTGTTTCTGTCAGTTCAAACTTTGACACCGCTTTTCTCCCTGACTGTACCAAATTTTGTAGTGTTTTTTCAGGTTATTGGATAGGAAATTTACTGAGGGTTCCAAAAAAGTGCTTAAAACAGTCATTTTCTTACTCCAAGTGGGTTTTACAGGCGATTTTGTCTCTGACTGTCCTCTCAAACTGTGTTTCTGTCAGTTCAAACTTTGACACCGCTTTTCTCCCTGACTGTACCAAATTTTGTAGTGTTTTTTCAGGTTATTGGATAGGAAATTTACTGAGGGTTCCAAAAAGTGCTTAAAACACTCATTTTCTTACTCCAAGTGTGTTTTACAGGCAATTTTGCTCTGACTGTGTTTCTGTCAGTTCAAATTTGACACCGCTTTTCTCCCTGACTGTACCAAATTTTGTAGTGTTTTTTCAGGTTATTGGATAGGAAATTTACTGAGGGTTCCAAAAAGGTGCTTAAAACACTCATTTTCTTACTTCAAGTGGGGTTTACAGGCATTTTTGTCTCTGGCTGTGTTTCTGTCAGTTCAAAATTTGACACTGCTTTTATCGCTGACTGTACCAAATGTTGTAGTGTTTTTTCAGGTTATTGGATAAGGAATTTCCTGACTGCTTCTGACTGTCCTCTCAAACTGTGTTTCTGTCAGTTCAAACTTTGACACCGCTTTTCTCCCTGACTGTACCAAAATTTGAAGTGTTTTTTCCAGGGATCCAAAAAAGTGCTTAAAACACTCATTTTCTTACTCCAAGTGGGGTTTACAGGCATTTTTGTCTCAGACGAGTTGTGCTGATTTTGTATTAGTTATAACAAGTGTCACATCAGCACATCACTATAAGCCATACTGTTAAAGGTCATAACTGTCAAATTGAACGTCTTAAACTGTCATTCAACGTCACAACTGCCAAATTTGCAACTCCACAGAGTTACGAATAACAATTATTTGCGTCAAAGATCTATATGACATTTTACAGATTGACGGCATTGTTTAGTGAGTTTTGCCAGCTGTCAGGTGACAGTAAGCCTGTCATTAAACGTCAGAGCTAGTTTAGTACGTCAAACTGATCCAAAATTTTTTCCAACAAGAGGAATAAAAATCTGCTTGAGTTTTTCAACGTTGCCAAGATGACTGAATAGCAACGTTGATTTGAATGTAATTTTCAACGTGGAAACGCTATTTTTTAGTCTAAAAACTGACACATTTCTGTTCTTTCTAATTGTTGCAAAACCATTTTTATTTTAGCTTATTATTTATTGGATGAATTTTATTCCAAAGATTCTTCTAAAACCGTTCAGATGACTGAATAGCAACGTTTTTGAATGTAATTTTCAACGTGGAAATGCTATTTTTTAGTCTAAAAACTGACACATTTCTGTTCTTTCTAATTGTTGCAAAGCCATTTTAATTTTACCTTCAAACTTTGCCTACAATTTTCAGCAAAACTGGATTAATTTTTTCCAAAGATATCTTCTATGGAAACCATGAAATCAGACGCTACTGTTGGTCCATCAAATTCCACGAAACAATCCTAAGAATACATTTATCGAGAGGTAAAAGTACGATCATAAATAGTTTGTTAATATTTGTTTTCTCTTTTGTTAACAAAAAAAACCATAATATTTTGATCTTAAAAATTGACTCGTAGTAAAAATAGAAAATTATCGTTTTATAATATTTTACTGTTTAGAAGTTGAAAAATTTACTTCCTAATGCAAATGGTTGGGCAAGTCAATTTTAATAAAATTTTACTGTTTTGACATTGAAAATTGACTAGAATGGCGGCAAATGGTATAATGAGTCAATTTCCATGAAATTTCACCATTTTCCAATATTTTGACCATGAAAATTGACTACAGAGACAGCAAATAGTCCAGTTACTAAATTATTATTAAATTTTACTGTTTTGAAGTTGAAAAATGTACTTGATGTATGTTTTGAGTTTATTTGTACAAATATTCTTAAGTTATTGTATTCACAACTAACAAATTAAAAAGAAAAGCGTTAAGAGAACGTTCTCGGTAAAAATTACTGACAATTTAACAAAAAATAAATAAATAATGAAAATTCTGTAGTAAAAGAAAATTATCGTTTTCCGTATATTCTTTGTGGAGAAAATTAGTTGTATGAACGTGACAAATAAAAAAAAAAAACTTACTTCAAACATTACATTGTCCATCCCATTTTACACTGATTTTTGCCATGTTACTTTTACACCAACTTTAGCGGAAATTTGTTAGAAAATTTTGCATTACAATAAGCTTTTTCAACAAATCTTCTCTCTTCTTTAAAATTTGAATAACCTGAAAATACTTACTTTATGTCCATTGAAAAACATCTCCAACGCTGGTTTAGGATCTCCTGGAGCCGACTTGCACTTGGCTGATATAGTCTCGTTTGAACGGTATCCACTTTTGGACAGTTCTATTGTAGGCGGTTTTGCTGGTAACACTTTATTAACAAACCAACAAAATTAAATGCAAGAAGATTTAAACAAAAAAAAAACAATTTACCAGCCATCGTGACTAAATGAGTTTCGGAGGCCAATAGGAACTGTGGTGATTCGCTGGATACTTCGCATCTGTACGCTCCAGAACTTTGAGGTTTATGCAAATTCGTCAAAAGCAAATCGCAACTATCTTTGTCGCATCTCGATTTCAGTTTGTCCACATCCACTCCGGTTACGGGGAAAGTCATCTTGCTATCTCCTTTCGGCATGTATCTGAAGAATTCTTGATCATCTTTGTACCTGGAAAAAAGGAAAAAACTTAATTTCGCTCAATTAACCACACAAAATGGTGAGTTTATGCGTAATTAATATTTGTTATGAATATTTAACGGACAAAAGCGAATAAAAATTAACTGGACGCTTAAATCCGAATATGCATGCGAAAAGGGAATAGGGAATAACGATATGTTTTACTGCTGTTGCCGATTTATCTGAAATAAATTTATTAGCCGATGATGCCAAATCCTCATTATGTAGTCTGTAATACAATTATTTTGGTAATTTATTATTCTATTGGCAGCTTTTGTGGCTAATGAATTAGCGCATCAGTTTTTGAGATACGTATACGTAAACTATACTCACTTCAAACTATACAATTTTAAGGGTATTTAAATAATTAATATATTCGGTACATTTTTTATTACAGATTAAATGGGCAAATGCATTCTTCACTTAGTATACTATTAGCGTTATTGATAGTTATAATAAAAAAAATGAAATTTGTACGTTTTAACTAACTAAGAATAGGAAATATTTCCTATAATTAATTAATCTTATAATTATTGTATTTTTTGCAATAAATTCTCATGAAATTACAAATATTCAGAATTTGGTAGTTTTAGGAAAAGAGTTCAAAAAAAGTTTGTCAAATCAAATAAATGTCTGCTTATTTTATAACTCTGCTCGTTTTTGGAAAAAAAAACTCCATTTCACTGCTAACTCAAACTGTTTTTGAGATATTCGCGAAAAAAGTTATTCAACTTTGACGCCCTCTAACGGCCAAACGGGGCAACTTAGCGTGGTCCGCACAACGTCACGTGATAGTCCTATTTAATATCTATCTACGGTCATAGAATGTGTTTCTACGGAATATTTCAAATAAGCGAGTGATATTGAATTTAAATCGGTGTTTTGGTCTAACTACCGCCATTGACGCTGACCTTGAAATTTAGACATTTTTGACAGTTTTTATACCAGAATGACATTTTTACAAATGACACTTTACGTCACATTTTTAACATTAACCTAAACTAATTAAGGCGGATTTTTACAATTCACCAAGTTTTTTTTGAACTGACAGTTGCAGTGATAAAAAAAGTGTTTTGACTTTTTCCGTTAATTTGACAACTTTCTCGTTACCATTTTGACTATGTTTTGACAGTTTCAATGTTAAAATAGTAAGTTTATAGGTTTTAAGTCAAAAAGTCAATTTTTTATTTCTTTACATTTGACACGTTTTGACGTTCTCAACCATTTTTTTTACTGTAATTCTGACAAATTTTTTAATTGTCAAACTAGACGATTTTTGTCAGAGTTATCTTTTTTTTTCTGGATATTTGACTGTTTTTTAATGTTTTTAGCTTTGAAAATTGACTAGGATGACCGAAAACAGTCTAATAAGTGAATTTTCATAAAATTTTACACTTTTGACATTGAAAATTGACTAGAATGACTGCAAATGGTCCAGTGAGTCAATGTCCATGAAATTATACCATTTTCCAATATTTTGAACTTAAAAATTGACTTGAGTGACCACAAATAGCCCAGTAAGTTAATTTTTTAGAAATTTTACTGTTTTGACATTGAAAATTGACTAGAATGACTGCAAATGGTCCAGTGAGCCAACTTTTAGAAAATTTTGCCATTTTTCAATACTTTGATCTTAAAAATTGACTCGAGTGACCACAAATAGCCTAGTAACTCTATTTTTATAAAAATTTACTGTTTTGACATTGAAAATTGACTAGTATGACTGCAAATGGTCCAGTGAGTCAATTTCCATGAAATTATACCATTTTCCGATATTTTGACCATACAAATTGACTACAGTGACAGTAAATAGTCCAGTAACTTAATTATTATTAAATTTTACTGTTTTGAAGTTGAAAAATGTACTAGAAATAATGCAAATGGTTGAGCAAGTCAATTTTCATAAAATTTTACTGTTTTGACATTGAAAATTGACTAGAATGACTGCAAATGTTCCAGCGAGTCAATTTACATGAAATTATACCATTTTCCAATATTTTGACCATAAAAATTGACTACAGTGACCGCAAATAGTTCAGTAACTGAATTTTTATAAAACTTTACTGTTTTGACATTGAAAATTGACTAGAATGACTGCAAATGGTCCAGTGAGTCAATTTTCATAATGTTTTGACATTGAAAATTGTAGAATGACTGCAAATGTCAGTGATCAATTTTCATAAAATTTTACTGTTTTGACATTGAAAATTGACTAGAATGACTGCAAATGGTCCAGTGAGTCAATTGTCATAAAATTTTGTAATTTTCAAATATGTTTACCTTAAAAATTGACTAGAGTGACTGCAAATAGTCCAGTAAGTGAATTTTTATAAAATTTTACTGTTTTGACATTGAAAATTGACTAGAATGACTGCAAATGGTCCAGTGAGTCAATTTCCATGAAATTATACCATTTTCCAATATTTTGACCATGAAAATTGACTACAGTGACAGCAAATATTTCAGTAACTGAATTTTTATAAAACTTTACTATTTTGACATTGAAAATTGACTAGAATGACTGCAAATGGTATAGTGAGTCAATTTCCATGAAATTATACCATTTTCCAATATTTTGACCATGAAAATTGACTACAGTGACAGCAAATAGTCCAGTAACTCAATTTTCATAAAACTTTACTATTTTGACATTGAAAATTGACTAGAATGACTGCAAATGGTCCAGTGAGTCAATTTCCATGAAATTATACCATTTTCCAATATTTTGACCATAAAAATTTTTACAGTGATCGCAAATAGTCCAGTAAGTCAATTTTCATAAAATTTTACTGACATTGAAAATTGACTAGAATGACTGCAAATGGTCCAGTGAGTCAATTTCCATGAAATTATACCATTTTCCAATATTTTGACCATGAAAATTGACTACAGTGACAGCAAATAGTCCAGTAAGTTAATTATTATTAAATTTTACTGTTTTGAAGTTGAAAAATTTACTAGAAATAATGCAAATGGTTCAGCAAGTCAATTTTCATAAAATTTTACTGTTTTGACATTGAAAATTGACTAGAATGACTGCAAATGGTCCAGTGAGTCAATTTCCATGAAATTATACCATTTTCCAATATTTTGACCATAAAAATTGACTACAGTGACCACAAATAGTCCAGTAACTTAATTTTTATAAAATTTTACTGTTTTGACATTGAAAATTGACTAGAATGACTGCAAATGGTCCAGTGAGTCAATTTTCATAAAATTTTACTGTTTTGACATTGAAAATTGACTAGAATGACTGCAAATGGTCCAGTGAGTCAATTTTCATAAAATTTTACTGTTTTGACATTGAAAATTGACTAGAATGACTGCAAATGGTCCAGTGAGTCAATTGTCATAAAATTTTGTAATTTTTAAATATGTTTTCCTTAAAAATTGACTAGAGTGACTGCAAATAGTCCAGTAAGTCAATTTTCATAAAATTGTACTGTTTTGACATTGAAAATTGACTAGAATAACTGCAAATGGTCCAGTGAGTCAATTTCCATTAAATTATACCATTTTCCAATATTTTGACCATGAAAATTGACTACAGTGACAACAAATAGTCCAGTAAGTCAATTTTCATAAAATTGTACTGTTTTGACATTGAAAATTGACTAGAATAACTGCAAATGGTATAGTGAGTCAATTTCCATGAAATTTCACCATTTTCCAATATTTTAACCATGAAAATTGACTACAGTGACAGCAAATAGTCCAGTAATTTAATTTTCATAAAATTTTACTGTTTTGACATTGAAAAATTGACTAGAATGACTGCAAATGGTCCCGTGAGTCAATTTTTATGAAATTTTACCATTTTCCAATACTTTGATCTTAAAAATTGACTCGAGTGACCACAAATAGCCCAGTAAGTTGATTTTTATAAAATTTTACTGTTTTGACATTGAAATTTGACTAGAATGACTGCAAATGGTCCAGTGAGTCAATTTCCATGAAATTATACCATTTTCCAATATTTTGACCATGAAAATTGACTACAGTGACAGCAAATAGTCCAGTAACTTAATTTTCATAAAATTTTACTGTTTTGACATTGAAAATTGACTAGAATGACTGCAAATGGTCCAGTGAGTCAATTTTCATAAAATTTTACGGATTTGACATTGAAAATTGACTAGGATGACTGCAAATGGTCCAGTGAGTCAATTGTCATAAAATTTTGTAATTTTCAAATATGTTTACCTTAAAAATTGACTAGAGTGACTGGAAATAGTCCAGTAAGTCAAATCAATAGTTATATTGTTTTGAATTATTGTTCAATAGTTCAGAAAACCAATTTCCATGAAATTATACCATTTTCCACTATTTTGGCCTTAAACATTCACTAGTATAACCTGAGCAAATGGTCCAGTGAGTTGTTTTTTATGAAATTTTACTATTTTCCAATACTTCGACCTTAAAAATTTTCTAGAGCGATCGCAAATAGTCTAGTAAGTCAATTTTCATAAAATTTTACTGCTTTGACCTTGAAAATTGACTATTATGACCGCAAATGGTCCAGTGAGTTATTTTTCAAGAAATTTTACTATTTTCCAATATTTCGACCATGAAAATTGACTAGAGCGATCGCAAATAGTTCAGTAAATCAATTTTCATAAAATTTTACGGATTTGACATTGAAAATTGACTAGGATGACTGCAAATGGTCCAGTGAGTCAATTGTCATAAAATGTTGTTATTTTCAAATACGTTGACCTTAAAAATTGACTAGAGTGACTGGAAATAGTTAAGTAAGTCAATTGTCATGAAATTTTCCAATTTTCCAATGTTTTGATATTGAAAATTGACTAGAGTGACCGCAAATAGTCCAGTAGGTCAAATTTCATAAAATTTTACTGTTTTGACCTTGAAAATTGACTAGTATGACCGCAAATGGTCCAGTGAGTTACTTTTTATGAAATTTTACTATTTTCCAATACTTTGACCTTAAAAATTTTCTAGAGCGATCGCAAATAGTCTAGTAAGTCAATTTTCATAAAATTTTATTGTTTTGACATTAAAAATTGACTAGAATGACAATAAATGGTCCAGTGAGTCAATTGACAAAACATTTTTTTTATTTTCCAAGATTTTGACATTGAAAAGTGTTTGCCAATAGTACAGTAAGTCAATTTTCATAAAATTTTACGGATTTGACATTGAAAATTGACTAGGATTACTGCAAATGGTCCAGTGAGTCAATTGTCATAAAATGTTATTATTTTCAAATACGTGGACCTTAAAAATTGACTAGAGTGACTGGAAATAGTCCAGTAGGTCAAATTTCATAAAATTTTACTGTTTTGACCTTGACAATTGACTATAAAGACTGCAAATCGTTTTGACATCAGTATCGTAAAATAACATACAACATTGTTTGAAAATGTTGACACTCTGTACTAATATCTTGTATTTTGGCACCAAATTTCTGAATTCGAAAAATTTTTCTTAATGCTTCATTCTTCCAATATTGCTCCGATATACTTTATCGAAAAAACTCACTCAAAATAATTTAATGCGTTTTTTTTGAAAAGTTTAAAATGACTGAATCGTTCGCAAATAATTTTGGCTTCATCAAATGAGCTTTTTACTGGCTTTTTGTTAATCATTATTGGGAAATTGAATTTAAAGTTTAAATATCTATTTGTGTGGGTTACACATTTTGGTTTCAAATATTGCCTGTTTCGTGTTTAATTAAAAGATTTAAAAATGAGAATTTGTAATTTGGTTCTGCAAACTGTTGTAAATTTTATTGTGGGTTTTATTGAGTTTATTAATAATTTAATAAAATGATTATTATGAAATAAATAATTGTGGTGGATTGATGCAGATCTCATTTTGTACATATACAACCTCCTTTTATAGCGATTTTTTATTTTTTCACTGATTTTGTAGTAGAAAAATTTAATAAGAAAAATATAATAGATATTTTTTGCAAAAAGTGATCATTTTCTTGTGAAAGATTCTTTCTGCATATAATGCGTTGCAGTAACTCTCTAATGTCTTACTTTTCATCTGTCAAAAGTAAATAATTTCTAACCTCAAACTCAAACAAAACAAAAAATGGTAGACCAGACTTTTAAGTTTTCTGGAGGCCTGTCAGACCTGTACCGCCTATTTACACAGTAATGAGACTAATAAGAGTGGTTCTAGTTTGTTTCATTTTGATTTTTGAGGTTATGTCAGGTTTTCCTGTTTGACAGATCAAAACTACTGAATTAGAGAGTTGTCGCAAACTACCTGCAACTTGACCACTACACAGGAAAAATAATTTTAACTTTTTAAACAAAATGTTCACAGAAACCGAACTAAACACACATTTACCTCAAAGAGAGATTATTGAAGTAAATGAAAATGATTAGGAATGCTCCAATCACAAAATTAATTTTGAAATTCAGAGAGACATTTGACAACACCGCAGCAAACTTTTCGTGTACTCTTTAAAATTGCTTACAGGGTGGCTAAAAAATCTGAATTCCTACACTTTCCATGCACCCCCTGTATAGTAGCAGCACTGACGGACTGTAAAACTTCCAAGGATGAATTTAGCAGTTCTTTAAGAACATTTTTGCTTTCTTTCAAATTTTTCCTAAATTTTACTGTTCCTGAGTTATTTAGCAAAACCTTGTTTGATGCAACAAATTTTCAAATCAGTTACAATTGTAGTTTCAAATTTGAACACCCTGTAACTCAGTTATTTTTGGGAGTTCAGGGTGGTTCAACCACTTAAAAGAACCGTTTTGAACTCCTCTTTCCAGTGATGTAGAGTAAAAAATTCTACCTCAAAAACTGCCTACAGGGTGACAAAAACAGTGAACCACCATAATTTTCTTGCACACCCTGTATACTGGAAGCAGAAACGGTCCTGCAAACTTACGGTGTTGGGTTAAGGAGTTGATTAGGATCATTTTTGGCCTCTTGCAATTTTTTTGTAACTTTTACTGTTTTCAAGTTACTTAAGGAAAACTGGTTTGGTGCAACAAATATTTAAATCAGTTAAAATTGTAGTTTCAAATTTGAACACCCTGTAACTCAGTTATTTTTGGGATTTCAGGGTGGTTCAACCACTTAAAAGAACCGTTTTAAACTCCTCTTTCCAGTGATGTAGAGTAAAAAATTCTACCTCAAAAACTGCCTACAGGGTGACAAAAACAGTGAACCACCATAATTTTCTTGCACACCCTGTATACTGGAAGCAGAAACGGTCCTGCAAACTTACGGTGTTGGGTTAAGGAGTTGATTAGGATCATTTTTGGTCTCTTGCAATTTTTTTGTAACTTTTACTGTTTTCAAGTTACTTAAGGAAAACTGGTTTGGTGCAACAAATATTTAAATCAGTTAAAATTGTAGTTTCAAATTTGAACACCCTGTAACTCAGTTATTTTTGGGATTTCAGGGTGGTTCAAACACTTAAAAGAACCGTTTTGAACTCCTCTTTCCAGTGATGTAGAGTAAAAAATTCTATCTCAAAAACTGCCTACAGGGTGACAAAAATAGTGAACCACCATAATTTTCTTGCACACCCTGTATACTGGAAGCAGAAACGGTCCTGCAAACTTACGGTGTTGGGTTAAGGAGTTGATTAGGATCATTTTTGGTCTCTTGCAATTTTTTTGTAACTTTTACTGTTTTCAAGTTACTTAAGGAAAACTGGTTTGGTGCAACAAATATTTAAATCAGTTAAAATTGTGGTTTCAAATTTGAACACCCTGTAACTCAGTTATTTTTGGGAGTTCAGGGTGGTTCAACCACTTAAAAGAACCGTTTTGAACTCCTCTTTCCAGTGATGTAGAGTAAAAAATTCTATCTCAAAAACTGCCTACAGGGTGACAAAAACAGTGAACCACCATAATTTTCTTGCACACCCTGTATACTGGAAGCAGAAACGGTCCTGCAAACTTACGGTGTTGGGTTAAGGAGTTGATTAGGATCATTTTTGGTCTCTAGCAATTTTTTTGTAACTTTTACTGTTTTCAAGTTACTTAAGGAAAACTGGTTTGGTGCAACAAATATTTAAATCAGTTAAAATTGTGGTTTCAAATTTGAACACCCTGTAACTCAGTTATTTTTGGGATTTCAGGGTGGTTCAACCACTTAAAAGAACCGTTTTAAACTCCTCTTTTCAGTGATGTAGAGTAAAAAATTCTATCTCAAAAACTGCATACAGGATGACAAAAACAGTGAACCACCATAATTTTCTTGCACACCCTGTATACTGGAAGCAGAAACGGTCCTGCAAACTTACGGTGTTGGGTTAAGGAGTTGATTAGGATCATTTTTGGTCTCTTGCAATTTTTTTGTAACTTTTACTGTTTTCAAGTTACTTAAGGAAAGACTGGTTTGATGCAACAAATTTTCAAATCAGTTACAATTGTAGTTTCAAATTTGAACACCCTGTAACTCAGTTATTTTTGGGATATCAGGGTGGTTCAACCACTCAAAAGAACCGTTTTGAACTCCTCTTTCCAGTGATGTAGAGTACAAAATTCTACCTCAAAAACTGCATACAGGGTGACAAAAACAGTGAACCACCAGAATTTTCTTGCACACCCTGTATACTAGAAGCAGAAACGTCCTGCAAACTTACGGTGTTGGGTTAAGGAGTTGATTAGGATCATTTTTGGCCTCTTGCAATTTTTTTGTAAATTTTACTGTTTTCAAGTTACTTAAGGAAAACTGGTTTGATGCAACAAATATTTAAATCAGTTACAATTGTAGTTGCAAATTTGAACACCCTGTAACTCCGTTATTTTGAGCTCCTCTTTGCAGTGATATAGAGTAAAAAATTCTATCTCAAAAACTGCCTACAGGGTGACAAAAAAAAGTGAACCACCATAATTTTCTTGCACACCCTGTATACTGGAAGCAGAAGCGGTCCTGCAAACTTACAGTGTTGGGTTAAGGAGTTGATTAGGATCATTTTTGGTCTCTTGCAATTTTTTTGTAACTTTTACTGTTTTCAAGTTACTTAAGGAAAGACTGGTTTGATGCAACAAATTTTCAAATCAGTTACAATTGTAGTTTCAAATTTGAACACCCTGTAACTCAGTTATTTTTGGGATTTCAGGGTGGTTCAACCACTTAAAAGAACCGTTTTGAGCTCCTCTTTGCAGTGATATAGAGTAAAAAATTTTATGTCAAAAACTGTCTACAGGGTGACAAAAATAGTTAACCACCATAATTTTCTTGCACACCCTGTATACTGGAAGCAGAAGCGGTCCTGCAAACTTACAGTATTGGGTTAAGGAGTTGATTAGGATCATTTTTGGTCTCTTGCAATTTTTTTCTAACTTTTACTGTTTTCAAGTTACTTAAGGAAAACTGGTTTGATGCAACAAATTTTCAAATCAGTTACAATTGTGGTTTCAAATTTGAACACCCTGTAACTCAGTTATTTTTGGAATTTCAGAGTGGTTCAACCACTTAAAAGAACCGTCTTAAACTCCTCTTTCCAGTGATATAGAGTAAAAAATTCTATCTCAAAAACTGCATACAGGGTGACAAAAACAGTGAACCACCATAATTTTCTTGCACACCCTGTATACTGGCAGAAACGGTCCTGCAAACTTACGGTGTTGGGTTAAGGAGTTGATTAGGATCATTTTTGGTCTCTTGCAATTTTTTTGTAACTTTTACTGTTTTCAAGTTACTTAGGAAAGACTGGTTTGGTGTCAACAAGTGGTGTGGGACAATCAGGGACAAAATCACCTGTAAAACCCTTTTGGAGTAAGAAATTTTTTGTTTTAAGCACATTTTTGGAATCTTCATTAAATTTCCTATCCAATAACCTGCAAAAACACTGCAAAATTTGGTAGAGTCAGGGAGAAAAACGATGTCAAAGTTTCAACTGCCAGAAACACAATATTTGTAATTTACCAGTCAAATTTTCTGAGTAAAGTAAAATATTTACTTTATCGGTAATTTTCACTGGAACTAGTAGAAACCTCAGATTGCGTTTAATAAACAAATAATAGGTTGATACTCAGATTTCCCGAAATTGTTTTCTCAAGCAACGGCAAATTAGCAGTGTTATAATTATAACGTATATGATCCGATGCCTTCGAGCCAATGTTTAATACTTGGCTGACGTTGCTCCCAATAATTGATATGAAAACAACCTGCACATGCATATTCCGTGTTTCATATAGTGTGTTCAAGTTTAGTGGTAAATGCCCTCAAAGTGTTTCCCTCACACAACTGAAACGTGTTAATCAGAAGCGTTTGAGTTAATATAATGAACCTTAAAGTCGCTCTTTTCCAACTTGAGATTTGTACCAATTAGAGCAAACAGAAGATGATCTACTGTTATTCGAAAAATAATTTAAGCTAAAAATAAATGGAATTTGTGAAAAATTGCATCAAGTACTCACTTGGAATATTTGAGTGAATCGTCCAAGCGACAGTAGTGTCATGAATATAAATTTGTATTATTAAAAAATCTAGATTTATTAAAGTACATATTCGCGGATGATAAGAATTTGTTATAATATCTTTCCAGCAATTGTCAGGTATACCACAAGTTCCTCTGATAATCATAAATAGGATAGACTTTGTCACTGAATCCATCCATATGAACCGACACGATAACTCTCTTCCTTTGTTTCAAGAATAGACACCCAGGGGCCTAATTTTTGAAAGCAGGGAACGGAATTCTCAAGGGAAGTGTTGATAGAATGTGACAGAAGAAGCTGACAATGGCGGGTTCCTGTCACATTCTACAGGTCTTTCTTTGGTAATTCCCTTCCCTCGTGTCAAGAATACGCACCCAGAGGAGTGATTCTCGGCGAGGGAGTCACACTAACCTTCCACAGAAAAGTACAGTGTTATAACTCTATCAGTGTTATAACATATTGTCACATTCTGTCAACGTTTCTCTCAAGGTGAGTGTGACTCCCTCACCAGGAATCGGCCTTCAGGGTGCTAATTCTTGAAAGCAGGACACAGGATTCTCAAGACAAGTCCTGGGTCCTAATTCTTGAACGCAGGGAGTAGAATTGCCAAGAGAAGTATTGATAGAATGTGACAGAACTGGTTGACAATGGCAGGTTTTTGTCAAATTATGTATTCATTTCTTTTGATAATTCCCTTCTCTTGCTTTAAGAATCTAGGGCCTGATAGAACGCGACAGAAGACTTGATAATGGCAGGTTCCTGTCACATTCTGCATACCTTTCTCTTGATAACTCCCTTGTTTCAAGAATAGACACCATGGTGTCAAGTGACTAGAATTCAATAAACCCGCATCATGTGCTTCGTCTATATGACTAAAGCTTTTGACAAAGTGCGCTTAAAAATGTCTCAGAAATAATGAGAACTAAACCATAGACACCCAATGCAGAACCAAAATCAGAGTAGAACACATTAGAATGGAAGATATCTCACGTAAACCCAGAAATTAGACAGGAAGACCAGATACAGACAGAACTCTACAAACGATGAAAACTGTTGAAATAAATACCTTAAAAAGCATACAAGGCAAAACTCTATACGATAGAGTACGAAGGGAGGACATCATAATACAATCCGGCATACAGGCAATGTTGCCAGGTTTACCGTTAAAACGGTATATCTACCGTTTTTAATTATATTGTCATTATGTTGGTTGTGAAACTTTTTATATACTTTTTTCAGTAAAAAAAAATGCGCTGTAGTCGTTTGCTTACGAGGTATGGCAACACTGCTTTGTAAATGTCATGTCAATTGGGACTGACAGGGAAATGTCATTACTGTCATTGGGGGGGAGAGATTTAGATTTTGATTTATAACCACACTTATGTTTTTACGAGTTTTACTGTTTTATGCATTTTCAATAATTATGAATAGATCCAACTAAAATTAATTCATCCCGTTATTACTTCGGCCATCATAGACCCTCACAGCGCTTAAAACAGTCGTTTTCTTACTCCAAATTATCCTCTAAAACCACGTGGTGCCTGTCACTAATGTCAAATTTTGACTAGAATTTGCAAGAATTACATTTTAACACAGTTTTCGAAACAAGACGATTTTTTGAGATTTATGACAGTTATTTTGACAATTGTCATTTCATCATATAGCTAAATAGTGTTCTACAATCATGTGACAACTGTCACTAACGTCAAAACTGTCAAACTATACTGCTAAGTTGCAAAAATTAGGGTTTAGAAGCATTTTCTTGCAGTATTGGATATAAAACGAGTTTTTGAGATTTATTACTGATATTTTGACAATTGTCACGTGACCGTCTAACTAAATAGTGTTCTACAATCACGTGACAACGGTCACTAACGTCAAAACTGTCAAACTATGCTCTAAAGTTTCAAAAAACAGGGTTAAGAAACGTTTTCTTGTAGTATTTGATATAAAATGTGTTTTGAGATTTATGACAGTTATTTTGACAATTGTCACTTCATCGTCTAGCTAGATAGTGTTCTACAATCACGTGACAACTGCCACTAACGTCAAAATTGTCATACTGTATTCAAAAGTAGCAAAAATTAGGGTTTAGAAACGTTTTCTTGCAGTATTGGATATAAAAAGAGTTTTCGAGATTTATTACTATTATTTTGACAATTGTCACGTGACCGTCTAGCTAAATAGTGTTCTACAATCACGTGACAACGGTCACTAACGTCAAAACTGTCAAACTATGCTTAAAGTTTCAAAAATCAGGGTTTAGAAACGTTTTCTTGTAGTATCTGATATAAAATGTGTTTTGAGATTTATGACAGTTATTTTGACAATTGTCACTTTATCGTCTAGCTAGATAGTGTTCTACAATCACGTGACAACTGCCACTACCGTCAAAACTGTCAAACTGTGTTCAAAAGTTGCAAAAATCAGGGTTTAGAAACGTTTTCCTGCAGTATTTGATATAAAACGTGTTTGGGAGAATTATGGTAGTTATTTTGAATATTGCCACGTGACCGTCTAGCTAAATAGTGTTCTACAATCACGTGACAACGGTCACTAACGTCAAAACTGACAAACTATGCTGTAAAGTTTCAAAAATCAGGGTTTAGAAACGTTTTCTTGTAGTATCTGATATAAAATGTATTTTGAGATTTATAACAGTTATTTTGACAATTTTCACTTCATCGTCTAGCTAGATAGTGTTCTACAATCACGTGACAACTGCCACTACCGTCAAAACTGTCAAACTGTGATCAAAAGTTGACAAAATCAGGGTTTAGAAATATTTTCTTGCTTTATTTGATATATAACGTGTTTCTGAGAATTATGGTAGTTATTTTAACAATTGTCACGTGACCTCTCTACATAAATAGTGTTTTACAATCACGTGACAACTGCCACTAACGTCAAAACTGTCATACTGTATTCAAAAGTTGCAAAAATCAGGGTTTAGAAACGTTTTCTTGTAGTATTTCATATAAAAAGGGTTTCTGAGAATTATGGTAGTTATTTTGACCATTGTCACGTGACCTCTATAGCTAAATAGTGTTTTACAATCACGTGACAACTGCCACTAACGTCAAAACTGTCATACTGTGTTCAAAAGTTGCAAAAATCAGGGTTTAGAAACGTTTTCTTGTAGTATTTGATAAAAACGTGTTTTTGAGATTTATGACAGTTCTTTTGACAATTGTCACGTGACCGTCTAGCTAAATAGTGTTCTACAATCACGTGACAACTGCCACTAACCTCAAAACTGTCAAACTGTGCTCAAAAGTTGCAAAAATCAGGGCTTAGAAAAGTTATCTTGCTGTATTCGATATAAAGAGTGTTTTTGAGATTTATGATTTTGACAATGGTCACGTGACTGCGGTATTTTTGAAGTACGGTGTTTATAGCAAGAATCAATGATTAAAATGTTTGACAACTATTAAAAGACACCCTGTATAATAATGTAAAATAAATGAATTTGTTTTGATCTACCGTTATCTACCGTTTTTTACTGATTATTCTACCGCCATTAAATATTTTGACTTGGCAATTTCTTACCGTTCATTGGTCAACAACTTACTACGTCATACTGGCGGGCTTTTTGAACAATGTACTTTTTCAGTACAATTTTTTAGGGTATCTTCAAAAATAAAAAAATATGTGTATTATTTTTTGCTTGTTCTGCTGAAATATGTAATACTTAACTGTGAAGACCCTACCTATCATACAACTTAGTCCAGTCCATGTCTCCACCCTGTATAAAACTAAGTAACGTTTCAGTAAAAATTAAAGAACATTTTGAACTGGTTGCATATAAAACAGCTGTTTAATTCAAAAAATCATGTAATCTTAGTCTTAAACTCCGATTCAGTCACAGCACATCTCCGTTACGATTAAACCCGCTAAAGGTTTATTAACAAATCAATCGATAACCAGGAAATCCTTGTTTAATTCGATGTTTCCCGGAAAACCCACAGGAACCTCGTTTATTCTAGACTAAATTCAACGGCATGTTTTTACCACCCACTGGAAAAACGAATGAATAATTAAACCAGCTTTTTAGTCCAATAAATAAAACCATTACCGTGTTCGAAGCAAGTTTGTTCCCTAACAGAAATACTATACTCTAGCAGTAGAAAATATTAAAGTTAATAATTAGTTTATTTAATATTAAATTATTTATAATAATAAAGAATATTTTCTTTCTTAACACCTTCGCTACCAAACCTCTGCAGACCGTCGAAGACGGCCAAAAGACTCCGTCTCGTGCCACAAAATGTAGTCGTTCGGAATTCTGCAACTCGCACTGGGTTCGTAAATTCGTATATCGTAAATTATAATAAACGCGAGTTCCAGACCCTACAGAAAGCTGCACTCATCGTCTAACAAATGTAAGTATGGTTCTATTATTGTAGTAATTTGATCAGCATGTAAAAGTTATTGTTCAAAGTGTTACTTTTGGGAATTATGTTTGATGATTTATGTTAGTTTTAACTGCTGTTAAGTTATTAAATTATATTTTGTCTATCAAGTGGCTTGATTCTACTTCTAAATCTCGGTAAAGGCGTTAATTTATCCATTTCTTGCTTACCACTTAACCGCGTACAACTCCAAGCCCTCCATATCGAACTGACAGTGAAGGCTCATCTCTAAACGTGGATCGTGGACGGGGGGCGCCGTCATGTTGGTCAGCTTTACGCAATCACTTTCGTGCGCTGGAACAAAAGAAAAAGTTAATTGAAACCTGCTTAAATGAGTTTTCTGATTACTGCACGAGATGGACTGGTTATTTTTATTTTCGGCACTCGTTCTAATTGATTTTAAATGGCCACCGGTTTTTTACTCGCCTATATCGATTCGGATGCGGTTCATCTACGATTATTGTGTACAACTGAATCCAGTTTGGTTTTTTGTTTTGCTTACATGGAAAATTGATTCTGTACACAATTAGATTATCTAACAAGAGCGTCCGAGGTGGGAGGTTGACCATGGTAATCTAGGTCACAATTTGCAGTGTTTAAGTCAATTAACAAGAACTTGATGCAAATTTGCAGTTTAAAAGTAAATTTTCAACAATTTGATGTCAGTGTCCAGTTTTCAAGTCAATTATCAAGTTTTGATGCAAATTTGCAGTTTAAAAGTACATTTTCAACAATTTGGTGTTAGTGTCCAGTTTTCAAGTCAATTATCAAGTTTCAAACACTAAAATTTGTTTAAAATTTTTTTTCAATTTACTTATTTTAGTTACTTTACTATTAGTTAGTTTTCATAACATCTATCTGATGCAAATTTCCAGTTGACAAGTCAATTTTCATGAATTTGATAACAATTCCAGTTTTCAGGGTTAATTAACAAGTCTCAAACACTAAAATTTGCACATAAAATTTGAAAATTGACTTGACTGAGAGCAAAACCCCAATTATCGAATAACTTTTTCATAAGTTTGTCGTCAATTTACAGTCAATTAACAAGAACTTGATGCAAATTTGCAGTTTAAAAGTAAATTTTCAACAATTTGATGTCAGTGTCCAGTTTTCAAGTCAATTATCAAGTTTTGATGCAAATTTGCAGTTTAAAAGTACATTTTCAACAATTTGGTGTTAGTGTCCAGTTTTCAAGTCAATTATCAAGTTTCAAACACTAAAATTTGTTTAAAATTTTTTTTCAATTTACTTGTTTTAGTTACTTTACTATTAGTTAGTTTTCATAACATCTATCTGATGCAAATTTCCAGTTGACAAGTCAATTTTCATGAATTTGATAACAATTCCAGTTTTCAGGGTTAATTAACAAGTCTCAAACACTGAAATTTGCACATAAAATTTGAAAATTGACTTGACTGAGAGCAAAACCCCAATTATCGAATCACTTTTTCATAAGTTTGTCGTCAATTTACAGTCAATTAACAAGAACTTGATGCAAATTTGCAGTTTAAAAGTAAATTTTCAACAATTTGATGTCAGTGTCCAGTTTTCAAGTCAATTATCAAGTTTTGATGCAAATTTGCAGTTTAAAAGTAAATTTTCAACAATTTGATGTCAGTGTCTAGTTTTCCAGTTAATTATCAAGTTTTAAGCACTAAAATTAGTTTAAAAAATTTTTGAAATTTACTTGACTTGCAAAATTTTAATTATCAAGTTAGCTTTCATGACATTTATCTGATGATGCAAATTTCCAGTTGACAAGTCAATTTTCATGAATTTGATAACAATTCCAGTTTTCAGGGTTAATTAACAAGTCTCAAACACTGAAATTTGCACATAAAATTTGAAAATTGACTTGACTGAGAGCAAAACCCCAATTATCGAATCACTTTTTCATAAGTTTGTCGTCAATTTACAGTCAACTAACAAAAATTTGATGCAAATTTGCAATTTAAAAGTCAATTTTCATCATTTTCATGTCAGTTTCCAGGTTCAAGTCAATTATTATGTTTCAAGAACTAAAATTTATTTTAAAAATTTTTAAAATTGACTTGATTGTCAAAATTGTAATTATCAAATCAGTTTTTCAGCAATTTGACGACAATTTGCAACAAGTTGATGCAAATTTGCAGTTCACAAGTCAAGTTTTTTTTATGAATGTTTGTTGAAAATAGCAATAATCCAAATTTGACATTTATCACTCCCAAACTGTCAAAATTGCAGTAAAAGTGGTACTTTTGAAGTTAAATTGATTCTCTGCGGTCGATGTTGTCCAAACTGTCATTTACAGCACTGTCACCAACTTGAAAGTAGCTAAAATACATCTTTTAGCCATCAAATTCAAAAAGTGAAGCAGTTTTAGTCAACAAAAGCCTTGGAAAACAAATTGAATGCTTCTAGGACAATTTTCAAAGGTTTTAGAGTCAAAAGCACTAGCATTGACAGCCAACATGACTAGAAATTTGTATTTGACAGTTTTGTCACTAAGAAAGCTGCTTGAGGTCACGTGACTGCTAGATAATTATCAAAACTGTCAAATGTGCGTTGACAAAAGATTGAAAATAGCAGCTTCATTTTATTTTAATTAATTAATATTCACATTGTACTAACAACTGTACAAACATCAAAAAACTACTCGTATTAAAGTGGGTCGGAGCGAATTAGCATGGGATCAGTATTCAATTAAAAACTATCAGAAGATTTGATAATTATTTCAGCGTCGTTTAATGGGTTCGATTAGCGAGGCATTAATGCGGTTAGCTTCGGAATATCATTTAAATAGTCGAGCTGGGAAATAGTCTCTTATAGGTGCGAAATAATTCAGCTGCCGAGAATGCCGGAGTGCCGTGAAGGGTGCTTTGCTTATACGTAAATAGGGGTGTCGATGGCGATACCCCTTCACCCTTATTACGACTACATTAATTACGACTAATTCCGATAAAGTTGAGAAGTGACACCTTCGACGTGAATGTCCTATGTAATTTGTATATTGATAGGAAATTGGTGTATGATTGATGATATTTTGTTGTATACTTCATGTTAATAGTTGAAGGATTTGATTGTCGAATATAACGCACATTGTAGTTATACAGGGTTTTACTTTACAGGGAAAACTGGTTCAGTGACAAACAAAAAACATCAACCTGAAAGACAAAGTATTAGTGAACCAATTGAAGTTGCTGTTTTGGGACACCTTGCCTTTAAATCAAATTTCTCATGCATCGGGTGTTTCGACAAGCAGTGTATGGAGAATTTTAAAAAAACACAATTTTCATCCATACAAGGTAAAATTGGTTCAGGAATTAAACGAAGATGACTATGATAGAAGACTACAATTTTGTGAAATTATGTCTACTAATCTGACAAACAACGTGAACTTGTTGTACAATATTTGCTTCAGTGATGAGTGTATGTTTTTTTTGAATGAAGAAGTGAACAGGCATAACTGTAGGTATTCTTCTTCTTCTTCTTGTAGCGCTACAACCCTGGGTGGGTCTTGGCTGACTGTACGACTTTTTTCCAATTTGTTCGGTCTTCCATCAACCTAGGGTCAAATGGGATGTTCATTTTCCGGAGATCTGCTTGGATGTTATCTTTCCATCGCATTCTGGGACGTCCGAGTGGTCTTTTGCCTGTGGGAATCTCCTCCCATACCAGTTTTGCAAGTCTTTCGTTGTGCAGGTTGTGCACGTGGCCTGCCCATCTTAGTCGCTGTGATTTAATTTCTTGGACAATATCGGCGTCGTTGTAGAGTGCTTTTAATTCGATATTGGTTCTGATCTTATACTGGTTTGTGGCGATGTCATGGTGGGGTCCGAAAATTTTTCTAAGTATTTTTCGTTCAAAGCGCCTTAGCTTTTCTTCGTTTGCTTTGGTCATGGTCCACGTTTCGCATCCGTACGTTATTACAGGTCTGACGATGGATTTATAGATTTTGATCTTTGAACTTCTTGTGAGATTTTTTGATTTTATGAGCTTATTCAGTGCAAACAGACAGCGGTTTGCAGCTTGGATTCTGTTTTTTATTTCTTCTTCGGTAACATCGTTGTCCGCTGTGATTACGGCCCCCAGATACTTAAAACGTTGCACTCTCTCGAAATTAAAGGTGTTGATTGTCACATTTTGCCCTATTCTGTCTCTTCGTGTCGTTCTATTTATACACATATATTTCGTCTTCTCTTCATTGATCTTCAGCCCTACTTTACTTGTTGCTCCTTCCACCTTGTTGAAAATGTCTTTCGTGGATAGGGTGGAGTCTCCAACGAGATCTATGTCATCCGCATATGCGAGTAGCAGCTTGGCACCTTGAGCCGATAGCAGTTCTGTTTTTATTTCGGCCGACTTCATGGCTTTCTCCAATACAAGGTTAAAAAGTAGTGGAGACAGCGCATCGCCCTGTTTAAGTCCACTGTTGATTTCAAAGCTGCAAGAGAGTTTATTATTTACACGCACTTTAGATATTCCACCCTCCATACAGACTTTGGTCATCCGAATGAGTTTCTTTGGTATTGAGAACTCCGCCATGGCATTCCATACTTGGCTTCTTTCTACGCTATCATATGCCTGTCGAAAGTCTATGAAAAGATTGTGTATGGGTCTGTTATACTCCCATCCCTTTTCTAGAAGTTGTCTCAGCGTGAATAGTTGATCTATCGTTGATCTGTTTGCTCTAAACCCGGCTTGATATTCGCCTAGGACATTTTCGGCATAAGGGATCAGTCTACTAAGAATGATGTTAGAGAGGGTTTTATATGCCGTGTTTAGGAGTGAGATTCCTCTATAATTCGCGTATATTGTTTTGTCCCCTTTTTTGTGGATGGGCACTATTATGTTTTCCTTCCATCGTGCTGGTGTCCTTTCTTCTAACCATATGTGACCATATGACACCACTGTTGATCCGACCATAACAGAACTACTAGAAAATGATGAAAATTTATTTGAAAATCAACTAATTTTCCAACAAGGCGGTGCACCTCCACACTATTCACTTCCCGTTCGAGAATATCTGAACAATCGATTTCCTGAAAGATGGATTGGTAGACGTGGTCCCATGGAATGGCCTGCGAGATCACCCGACCTCACTCCGTTGGACTTTTTTCTATGGGGGCATTTAAAATCTAAAGTCTATGCAACACAGCCAGCCAATAGGCAGAGAATAATACATGAATTGCCGACAACTGACACCGCAAGTCCTCACACATGTTCGCAAACTCTTCCAAAGTCGCTTGTATTATTGTATGGAAGTTAACAGAGGTTATTTTGAGCCATTAATTAAATGATAACCGTTATTTGCTATTATTTCTGCAGTTAACAAAAAATAAACACAAAACGTATTTTTTATTTTTTTTGGTCTCAATTCAAAGCAAATGTACAAATAAAATAGTGCAATTAATATTCTACTACCTTTCTAATGGTTTTTTAAAGGTTTTTAGTTCTTTTGCAACATTTTTATGCCTTTTTTAAAGGTTTTCAGTTTTATTGCAATATTTTTAGACCTTTTACAACATTTATAGGCTTTTTGCATAATTTTTTAGCATTTTTAGAGATTTTCAGATCTTTCGCAACATTCTTGAGCATTCTTCAACATTTTCAGGGTTTTTGGAATGTTCTTAGACTCTTTGCAATATCTTTTTTGAAGATTTTTAGTCTTTGGCAAGATTTTTATACCTTTTGCAAAATTTCCAGATATTTTTAAAGGTTCTTATACATTCTGCAACTTTTTGAGATCTTCTGCAAAAATCCTAGGTTTTTTCAACATTTCTAGCCATTTTCCAACATTTTTAGATATTCTACTACCTTTCTAATGGTTTTTTAAAGGTTTTTAGTTCTCTTGCAACATTTTCATGCTTTTTTTATAGGTTTTCAGTTTTAGTGCAATATTTTTAGACCTTTTACAACATTTATAAGCTTTTTGCATAATTGTTTAGCATTTGTAGAGATTTTACATCTTTCTTGGATATTCTTCAACATTTTCAGGGTTTTTGGAATGTTCTTAGACTCTTTGCAATATCTTTTTTGAAGATTTTTAGTCTTTGGCAAGATTTTTATACCTTTTGCAAAATTTCCAGATATTTTTAAAGGTTCTTATACATTCTGCAACTTTTTGAGATCTTCTGCAAAAATCCTAGGTTTTTTCAACATTTCTAGCTTTTTTCCAACATTTTTAGATATTCTACTACCTTTCTAATGGTTTTTTAAAGATTTTTAGTTCTTTTGCAACATTTTCATGCCTTTTTTAAAGGTTTTCAGTTTTATTGCAATATTTTTAGACTTTTTACAACATTTATAGGCTTTTTGCATAATTTTTTAGCATTTTTAGAGATTTTCAGATCTTTCGCAACATTCTTGAGCATTCTTCAACATTTTCAGGGTTTTTGGGAATGTTCTTAGACTCTTTGCAATATCTTTTTTTGAAGATTTTTAGTCTTTGGCAAGATTTTTATACTTTTTGCAAAATTTCCAGATATTTTTAAAGGTTCTTATTAATTTGTATATTGTTAGGAAATTGGTGTATGATTGATGATATTTTGTATACTTCATGTTAATAGTTGAATTTTCTAATAAAAATAGCAGCTTTCTGAAAGGTCTGGAACTCGCGATTATTATAATTTACGATATACGAATTTAGGATCCCGGTGCTGGTTGCAGAATTCTGAACGACTACATTTTGTGGCACGAGACGGAGTCTTCTGGCCGTCTTCGACGGTCTGCTTCTCAAGTGATCTCTGACTCATATATGAGAGGTTTGGTAACGAAGGTGTTAAGAAAGAAAATATTCTTAATTATTATAAATAATTTAATATTAAATAAACTAGGTACATTTACGTTATTTACACAGACTGCATATGACAGGAAAAAGATATTTCCAGTGTTTCAGTATGCAGCCCGAGTGTGTAGGTGTATATGAAAAATAAAACGGGCAAAAGCAATAATCTAGTACAAAACGGGGCGACGCCCCTTTATTGTTTTAAAGAATATCGACCTGAATGTTCGTAGTCTTAAATCCTTGGGGCGCAATCTTGAGTTTTCTCGGGGCCCGCATGAACAACTTCAATAGAAGACACGGCCGTAACGAATACACGTACGCCCGTTTCGGGGGGCCGTATTTCAAACGGGGCCCTGTTTTATTTTTAACAACTGGCTGGCGGAAAACTCAGGGGCGGACCGTGGGGGGCATATAATTTTTTATTTGGTGGGTTAATAATGCCGAACGGCGACACGGGTTCGGTTTCCTAACGCGATAAATCAAAATCGAGTGTTTGTATTTCGCCGAAAGTCTTTTGCGATGTTCGTTCTGATTAAACGGCCCGTCATATACCCCCGGGTTATGTTGATTGATGGCTCAAAAATATGTACGGATGATATTGCTCGTAACTTGTCAGTTTTTGAGATATCTTCTGCCATAAAGGCAACATTGTTTCTGTCAATGGGAAAGATGCGACGGCCAAAGTATTGCGGCCATTTACAAACATTTATGACAAAAAGAACGTGAGACAGTAGACTGGCATAGGTGACATTCAAACATTACGGTCAGAGATTGCAAAAAGATTTTTGGTTCCTCGACAAACCTCGACTCTGCGCTATTTAAGACGACCTAAAACAAAAAAAAAAAAAAAAAAAAAAAAAAAAAAAACAAAAATTAGAAGCACATTTGGCCACTTTTTTTAGTTTTAGTAATTTACCTTCTATAGTATTTGTAGCAAAGTTGTCAAGTAAGCGAGTTATTTTGACTTAAAATGTCAAGAGTAAAAATCCTGTCAAACTTGTGTTATGTCAACTTTGACAGCCCGTAACTCGGTTATTTTGACAGTTAGAGAGTTGATTTTATTACTATTTTGTAGACCGTAAAATCCTCTTTAATTTACCTTCTATAGTATTTGTAGCAAAGTTGTCAAATAAGCGAGTTATTTTGACTTAAAATGTCAAGAGTAAAAATCCTGTCAAACTTGTGTTATGTCAACTTTGACAGCCCGTAACTCGGTTATTTTGACAGTTAGAGAGTTGATTTTATTACTATTTGGTAGACCGTAAAATCCTCTTTAATTTACCTTCTATAGTATTTGTAGCAAAGTTGTCAAGTAAGCGAGTTATTTTGACTTAAAATGTCAAGAGTAAAAATCTTGTCAAACTTGTGTTATGTCAACTTTGACAGCCCGTAACTCGGTTATTTTGACAGTTAGAGAGTTGATTTTATTACTATTTGGTAGACCGTAAAATCCTCTTTAATTTACCTTCTATAGTATTTGTAGCAAAGTTGTCAAGTAAGCGAGTTATTTTGACTTAAAATGTCAAGAGTAAAAATCTTGTCAAACTTGTGTTAGATCAATTTTGACAACCCTTAAGTCGGTTATTTTGACAGAGAGTTAGAGAGTTATTTTGACTTAAAATGTAAAGAGTAAAAATCCTTGATTAGAGAGTTTTTTATTACTATTTGGTAGACAGTAAAATCCTCTTTAATTTACCTTCTATAGTATTTGTAGCAAAGTTGTCAAATAAGCGAGTTATTTTGACTTAAAATGTCAAGAGTAAAAATCCTGTCAAACTTGTGTTATGTCAACTTTGACAGCCCGTAACTCGGTTATTTTGACAGTTAGAGAGTTGATTTTATTACTATTTGGTAGACCGTAAAATCCTCTTTAATTTACCTTCTATAGTATTTGTAGCAGAGTTGTCATATAAGCGAGCTATTTTGACTTAAAATGTCAAGAGTAAAAATCCTGTCAAACTTGTGTTATGTCAACTTTGACAGCCCGTAACTCGGTTATTTTGACAGTTAGAGAGTTGATTTTATTACTATTTGGTAGACCGTAAAATCCTCTTTAATTTACCTTCTATAGTATTTGTAGCAAAGTTGTCAAGTAAGCGAGTTATTTTGACTTAAAATGTCAAGAGTAAAAATCCTGTCAAACTTGTGTTATGTCAACTTTGACAGCCCGTAACTCGGTTATTTTGACAGTTAGAGAGTTGATTTTATTACTATTTGGTAGACCGTAAAATCCTCTTTAATTTACCTTCTATAGTATTTGTAGCAAAGTTGTCAAGTAAGCGAGTTATTTTGACTTAAAATGTCAAGAGTAAAAATCTTGTCAAACTTGTGTTAGATCAATTTTGACAACCCTTAAGTCGGTTATTTTGACAGTTAGAGAGTTGATTTTTTTACTATTTTGTAGACAGTAAAATCCTCTTTAATTTACCTTCTATAGTATTTGTAGCAAAGTTGTCAAGTAAGCGAGTTATTTTGACTTAAAATGTCAAGAGTAAAAATCCTGTCAAACTTGTGTTAGATCAATTTTGACAACCCTTAAGTCGGTTATTTTGACAGCTAGAGAGTTGATTTTATTACTATTTGGTAGACCGTAAAATCCTCTTTAATTTACCTTCTATAGTATTTGTAGCAAAGTTGTCAAGTAAGCGAGTTATTTTGACTTAAAATGTCAAGAGTAAAAATCTTGTCAAACTTGTGTTAGATCAATTTTGACAACCCTTAAGTCGGTTATTTTGACAGCTAGAGAGTTGATTTTTTTACTATTTTGTAGACAGTAAAATCCTCTTTAATTTACCTTCTATAGTATTTGTAGCAAAGTTGTCAAGTAAGCGAGTTATTTTGACTTAAAATGTCAAGAGTAAAAATCTTGTCAAACTTGTGTTAGATCAACTTTGATAGCCCGTAACTCGGTTATTTTGATAGTTAGAGAGTTGGTTTTATTACAATTTGGTAGACCGTAAAATCCTCTTTAATTTACCTTCTATAGTATTTGTAGCAAAGTTGTCAAGTAAGCGAGTTATTTTGACTTAAAATGTCAAGAGTAAAAATCTTGTCAAACTTGTGTTAGATCAATTTTGACAACCCTTAAGTCGGTTATTTTGACAGCTAGAGAGTTGATTTTTTTACTATTTTGTAGACAGTAAAATCCTCTTTAATTTACCTTCTATAGTATTTGCAGCAAAGTTGTCAAATAAGCGAGTTATTTTGACTTAAAATGTCAAGAGTAAAAATCTTGTCAAACTTGTGTTATGTCAACTTTGACAGCCCGTAACTCGGTTATTTTCACAGTTAGAGAGTTGATTTTATTACTATTTTGTAGACAGTAAAATCCTCTTTAATTTACCTTCTATAGTATTTGTAGCAGAGTTGTCATATAAGCGAGCTATTTTGACTTAAAATGTCAAGAGTAAAAACCCTGTCAAACTTGTGTTTTGTCAACTTTGACAGCCTGTAACTCGGTTATTTTGATAGTTAGAGAGTTGATTTTATTACTATTTGGTAGACCGTAAAATCCTCTTTAATTTACCTTCTATAGTATTTGTAGCAAAGTTGTCAAATAAGCGAGTTATTTTGACTTAAAATGTCAAGAGAAAAAATCCTGTCAAACTTGTGTTATGTCAACTTTGACAGCCCGTAACTCGGTTATTTTGACAGTTAGAGAGTTGATTTTATTACTATTTTGTAGACAGTAAAATCCTCTTTAATTTACCTTCTATAGTATTTGTAGCAGAGTTGTCATATAAGCGAGCTATTTTGACTTAAAATGTCAAGAGTAAAAACCCTGTCAAACTTGTGTTTTGTCAACTTTGACAGCCCGTAACTCGGTTATTTTGATAGTTAGAGAGTGGATTTTATTACTATTTGGTAGACCGTAAAATCCTCTTTAATTTACCTTCTATAGTATTTGTAGCAAAGTTGTCAAGTAAGCGAGTTATTTTGACTTAAAATGTCAAGAGTTAAAATCTTGTCAAACTTGTGTTAGATCAATTTTGACAACCCTTAAGTCGGTTATTTTGACAGTTAGAGAGTTGATTTTATTACTATTTGGTAGACCGTAAAATCCTCTTTAATTTACCTTCTATAGTATTTGTAGCAAAGTTGTCAAGTAAGCGAGTTATTTTGACTTAAAATTTCAAGAGTAAAAATCTTGTCAAACTTAAGTTAGATCAATTTTGACAACCCTTAAATCGGTTATTTTGACAGCTAGAGAGTTGATTTTTTTACTATTTTGTAGACAGTAAAATCCTCTTTAATTTACCTTCTATAGTATTTGTAGCAGAGTTGTCATATAAGCGAGCTATTTTGACTTAAAATGTCAAGAGTAAAAACCCTGTCAAACTTGTGTTTTGTCAACTTTGACAGCCTGTAACTCGGTTATTTTGATAGTTAGAGAGTGGATTTTATTACTATTTGGTAGACCGTAAAATCCTCTTTAATTTACCTTCTATAGTCTTTGTAGCAAAGTTGCCAAGTAAGCGAGTTATTTTGACTTAAAATATCAAGAGTTAAAATCTTGTCAAACTTGTGTTAGATTAATTTTGACAACCCTTAAGTCGGTTATTTTGACAGTTAGAGAGTTGATTTTATTACTATTTGGTAGACCGTAAAATCCTCTTTAATTTACCTTCTATAGTATTTGTAGCAAAGTTGTCAAGTAAGCGAGTTATTTTGACTTAAAATTTCAAGAGTAAAAATCTTGTCAAACTTAAGTTAGATCAATTTTGACAACCCTTAAATCGGTTATTTTGACAGCTAGAGAGTTGATTTTTTTACTATTTTGTAGACAGTAAAATCCTCTTTAATTTACCTTCTATAGTATTTGTAGCAAAGTTGTCAAATAAGCGAGCTATTTTGACTTAAAATGTCAAGAGTAAAAATCCTGTCAAACTTGTGTTATGTCAACTTTGACAGCCCGTAACTCGGTTATTTTGACAGTTAGAGAGTTGATTTTTTTACTATTTTGTAGACAGTAAAATCCTCTTTAATTTACCTTCTATAGTATTTGTAGCAGAGTTGTCAAATAAGCGAGCTATTTTGACTTAAAATGTCAAGAGTAAAAATCCTGTCAAACTGGTGTTAGATCAATTTTGACAACCCTTAAGTCGGTTATTTTGACAGCTAGAGAGTTGATTTTTTTACTATTTTGTAGACAGTAAAATCCTCTTTAATTTACCTTCTATAGTCTTTGTAGCAAAGTTGCCAAGTAAGCGAGTTATTTTGACTTAAAATATCAAGAGTTAAAATCTTGTCAAACTTGTGTTAGATTAATTTTGACAACCCTTAAGTCGGTTATTTTGACAGTTAGAGAGTTGATTTTATTACTATTTGGTAGACCGTAAAATCCTCTTTAATTTACCTTCTATAGTATTTGTAGCAAAGTTGTCAAATAACCGAGTTATTTTGACTTAAAATGTCAAGAGTAAAAATCCTGTCAAACTGGTGTTAGATCAATTTTGACAACCCTTAAGTCGGTTATTTTGACAGCTAGAGAGTTGATTTTTTTACTATTTTGTAGACAGTAAAATCCTCTTTAATTTACCTTCTATAGTCTTTGTAGCAAAGTTGCCAAGTAAGCGAGTTATTTTGACTTAAAATGTCAAGAGTAAAAATCTTGTCAAACTTGTGTTAGATCAATTTTGACAACCCTTAAGTCGGTTATTTTGACAGTTAGAGAGTTGATTTTATTACTATTTTGTAGACAGTAAAATCCTCTTTAATTTACCTTCTATAGTATTTGTAGCAAAGTTGTCAAATAAGCGAGCTATTTTGACTTAAAATGTCAAGAGTAAAAATCCTGTCAAACTTGTGTTATGTCAACTTTGACAGCCCGTAACTCGGTTATTTTGACAGTTAGAGAGTTGATTTTATTACTGTTTTGTAGACCGTATCAAAATGGCGCTTTTTTGATTTCAAGATGGCGGTCTTTAAGTTGTGCTACTATTGACTGCTAATTAAATTGGTTATGGTAAAAAGCGTTTGAATGGGTGTGGCTCATAAGTGCAGTGGTTCTGAGCATTCTCTTAGAATCGGTTTCTTTGATATCAACACAAAAGTGGATGATAGGCGTTGTTTAGTAGTAAGTAGGCCTTAAGGCCCTTTTCACCGTTTTCCTTCAAACCCTCTCCACCTTTCCACCCCTCTGACCTGCACGCCACTCAGACGTCCCGTCTTCCTGACGAAGGCAATCCTCCCCCACTCCAAGGAAGACAGTTCCCTGCAGGAGAGTGTGGAAGCCCCAAGAAAGCGCCTCCTGATAGACGACCAGCGATGGCAGACTCCTAAGAGGTGGTTCCACATTGTGAACAAACAGGGCTATCACCAATTCCTAGTAGAATCGCATTTTAAGGCCCAGCGACTCCTTGACATCAACCATTTGGATTTTGCCTTGGCGTTGCCTGGGATTCCAATCAATTCCTTGGCTTGGCACCCTTCCGCCTTTCTCCACGTCTCTGTGGTACCTTCAAGCGCCCAGTCACTTAGTGCGCTTGCTACCTGTTGCTTAATGTGAGGTTAGGCAGTTATTGGACTCAGAAGACCCGAGCTGGGCCAGTGCTCATCAGCCCGCTCGTTTCCCCTCAAACCCCATATGTGCCGGAATCCACACTAGGTTTACCTCTGCTTCTGCTCTGCCACTTTGTTCAGGGCACCCCAGCATTCCTGAATCAGTCTGTTGCCCATCCTGGCACTACAAAGTGCCTTTAGGACAACCCGACTGTCGGAGTAGATCTCGATCACTCCCTCTCGTCCTTCTGTAACTTCCTTCCTTGTGGCGACCACGAGAATTGCAACCAATTCCGCCTGAAAGATGGTCGTCCAGTCCCCCAGCGCTGGGTCCTTCTTGGTGTCTTATCGGTACACTCCCGCCCCGGACCATCCCGTATTGGAAGACTTTGAGCCGTCTGTGTACCAGCTTTGCACCCCTTCTCCAGAAGTCACTGACCTACTCTCCCAACTTTCCCTGGTTGGTATTTCTACATTCCTTTTGGAACTTAAGTCTTACATCAGGTGTGTCCACCTTTGCCCCCAGGATTGGAATATCCCGATGCATGGCGGCTGCTATACTTGTATGTCCTTCACCCAGGTGGTTGTCACGTCTTGTAGAGCCGCATTCCATCCTCTGCAGCGGCCTCCCTGCGTATCCGCAGAGGTAACTCAGGAAGGCCCAGAAGGACGTTTGATCCTCATTCGAATACAAAGGCCTTCTCCACCACCAACATGGACAAAAAAATTAAAGATAATTTGGTAGATAAGATGGATAAGAGGTTACGCCCCTTTAATACGTGACATGGGAGAAATACAACTTCTTCTTCTTCTTCCAATGCGTATCCACTAATGGATGTTTGCGATAACATTTTCCATTTCTTCCTTATTTCTTGCGGTGTGTATCAGCGACTGTACATCGTTCAGCCCTGTCCACTGTCTGATATTTCGCAGCCAAGACATTTTTTTCCTTCCGATCCCTCTCCGGCCTTCGATCTTGCCTTCAATCAATAGATGTAAGAATTGATATTTCGTGTTTCGCATTATATGCCCCAGGTATGCCGTTTTTCTTCTCTTAATCGATTCAAACAGTTCACGTTGTCTGTTGACTCGTCTTAGAACTTCTTCGTTTGTTAGTCTAGCCGTCCAGGGTATCTTCAGGATTCTGCGATACAGCCACATCTCGAAAGCCTCCAATTTGTTGATTGCAGCCGCCTTCAATGTCCAACCTTCCATACCGTAGAGAAGCACCGACCAAACGTAGCATTTAGTGAATCTGAGCCTTAGGTTAAGGTCAAAATCGGAACAGGTAAGCACTCTTCGAAGACTTAGGAATGCCTGTCGAGCTTGTTCAATGCGACATTTTATTTCCTTGTCTGATGTCCAGTCTTCGAAAAGCCAGATGCCCAAGTATTTAAATTTATCTACTCTTTCTATGGGCCTTGCGTTAAATGTTATGGTGGAGTTTCCAAACATATTTAGGTTTCTAGAGATAATCATAAACTTTGTTTTTTTGGTGTTGATATTTAAGCCCATTGATTTGCTCTGTTCTCCCACCTTGTTGACCAGTTGTTGTAGGTCGTGTATGTTATCAGCAATTAAGGCCGTGTCGTCGGCATAGCGGATGTTGTTGATCCACACTCCATTGACTTTGATTCCCATTTCCACGTCTTCCAGGGCCTCTTGGAATATTGCTTCCGAATATAAGTTGAATAGGAGTGGAGACAGCACACATCCCTGTCGTACCCCCCTTCTAATCTGTATGGCGTTGGACATATTATTGCCTAGTTTGATTTGCGCTGTTTGGTTCCAATTGCACAAGCCTATTTGCATCAGTTTGTGGTGTTGTACTTGTAAATTCTCTGGTGTATGATTTTAAGGAATATTTTTAAAGTGTGGCTCATCAGGCTAATAAGTCTATGATCTTCACATTTTCGTCTTCACAGAAATACAACAGTTACCAAAAAGTAACATATACCTCGAATGCTCGTATAGAGTTGGAGAACAATAGCGGGTTCGCAGTTGATTTGTGGCCGGTGTAATAATAAGGCAGCGGGGTGACATAAAATAAAAGTAAATCCGTTTTAGAGGGTCCTGGTCCGCAATAAGGTTATATGGCGTTTAGGTCGGACGCGACATAAACCGGGCGCAACTTCCCTTCAACCGTAAGAGATAAAGACGAGTGCAAAAAAGTTGCATTGAAAACGATTCGGAACTTTCCGCTGAATGGATAGATTTTTAATTTATCCGCCCAATATGTTTGGGTGGCATCAATGCAATCGGCCGCGTATCATAATCCCCTAAATTATGAATAGGCCGCCGTGAGATTTATATTTTTCCGGCACGAGGAAAAACCCCCATCAGCACAGCGTATTGAGTAAAAAAAGAGTAAATTCGATAATAATATATTATGACAGGTAAATTGTATCCGTAGTGTGCCAACCATTAATCTTGTATCACGTAACAATGAAGCTCGAACGATAGGCGAAGATAAAGAGATTTTTTGTACGCTTTCTTGACAAACGCGGTTTTGCGCTTACTTTATTCAGTATCTCCCATCAAACGGCAGGTGGATTCAAAATAACTCTAATTAAATTAATACGTTCAATATCTATTATGTAGTAGCTTTTTCTTTTTTGGCAGTTGGATCGGGTTCACGTAGAAATTGCTTGAAAATAGCTGGATTCTACGTGAACTCCCAAAAAAGAAAAAGCTACTAATACTACCAACCGAGGATCGTAAACCAAAAATCAATATCCATTATGTTGAAAACTACCCGAGTAGCAGACATTTATGGGACCAAGATGATTGAAAATAGCCACGTGACCATTTTCATCTTAAAAATAGTCACGTGACTTCGAAAATATCAGTTTTAACTGAAAAATACGAGACAATATTTGCAACCCTCACACTTTTTTAAAGTAACTCATATTCGACTGAGCGTAGCTCCATAATTTGAAAAGCTACAAAAAAGTGTAATTAAAGAGAGTTGTAGAAAATTTCATCCTCTACAAGATTGTATTAAGGCGCTTTTGCCCTTAAAAGCGTCCCTAAGGAGTTACAAGGCAAAAAGTGACAGTATGCACCAAACTGCTTTTTTTGAAACTAACCCCATTTCGACTGATTTATGTTATCACTTTTTTTCGTGCAAAAAAGTTCACTTTTTTAATGATTTTTAGTGCAAAATGTTCCTCTTTTGTGCACTAGTGCAACAAAGTCTCTTTTTGCACTTACGCGTTGTTTGTTGTACAACTTTCACTTGCGGACAAAAAGGATGTACTTTTTGCATAAATAACTATTAATGTAATACAGTTGTATTTCTTGTTATTCTCCTTGTATTATTTCAATATTTCCACATCCTCAAGAGGCCTAATGAGAATAGTTATTTATGCAACAAGTGCAAAAAAATACTTTTTGCATGAGTGGCATACAACATTTTTTATAAAATCGACTGGTTTGATAACAAAAGTGCAGCAAATATAGCAAAAAAGACTTTGTTGCACTAGTGCAATTAAGTAAAACTTTTTGCATTTGAAAAAAGTGTACTTTCTTGCACGATTTTATAAAAAATCCCGCACTGACTGTTTAATTGTAAAATTGCAAAACTCATCTCCCGCATCGCTGTGAATCTGCGTATCTGTAACATTTTAATAATTTTTATCTACAACAGTTACATAATATCGTAATTTCGCACTATTTTCAGTGTCATAATGACCTTTATTACCGCACTAGTGCTTTTTTGAATCTATTACCGCACTAGTGCGTTAATAATCGGTGAACAATTTGTTTGTACATCTGGAGTTCTGTTGCCTCCACTATCTTGCTTCTTGTTAATATTAATATTAAAAGTAACTTTTAGTTAGATTTTTTTTAATTAAAAAACATGACATACAATTACATGAAAACTCAATTATTATTAGGATAAATATTAATGGTAAACTCTTTGCAATTGGATAAATTAATGCCAGATGTTGACATGCCTAACAAGTTGCTGGAAATATTTTTATTTTTTTATATTTTTATTTTTTTTTTAATTAATCATTAAAATAATAATCGTTGTAGATAAAATGTTGTACGTAACACGTAGGATATGTTATTAACGCACAAAAACTAGGCTTTTAAAAGTTAATTTGATGTTTTAAAATTGTGACGTGACCATTTTTACTGTAAAAAGAGTCACTTGATTTTTAAAATTTCAGTTTAAACTGAAATACGATCACGTGACCATTCAAATAATATTTTGACATTTCAAACAATCACGTTATCTTCAGGATCCGTTTTGCCGTTAAAAAAGTGTCACGTAAACTTTATATTAAATTTGATGATTGAAAATTGCCACGTGACCATTTGTATCTTAAACATAGTCACGTGACTTTGAAAATATCAATTTTAACAGAAAAATACGAGACTGTTAATATATATTTTAACATTTACAACGATCACACTTTTTTTTAGTAACTAATATTCGACTGAGCCTAGCTCCATAATTTGAAAAGCTACAAAAAGTGTAATTAATAGGAAATTTAATCCTCTACAAAATTGTATTAAGGTGCTTTTGCCCTTAAAAGCCTCCCTAAGGAGTTACAAGGAAAAAAGTGACAGGATGCACCGAACGGCTTTTTTTGAACTAACCTCATTTCGACTGACTTATGTTATCACTTTTTTATAAAATCGTGCAAAAAAGTACACTTTTTTAGTGCAAAATGTTTCTCTTTTTTTGCACTAGTGCAACAAAGTCTTTTTTGCACATACGCGTTGTGTGTTGTACAACTTTCACTTGCGCACCAAAAGATGTACTTATTGCATAAATAACTATTAATGGAATATAGTTGTATTTCTTGTTATTCTCCTTGTATTATTTCAATATTTCCACATCCTCAAGAGGCCTAATGAGAACAGTTATTTAATTTTATTTATTTATTTAAAGTTATTTGTGCAACAAGTGCAAAAAAATACTTTTTGCATGAGTGGCATACAAAATTTTTTATAAAATCGACTGGTTTGATAACAAAAGTGCAGCAAATATAGCAGAAAAGACTTTGTTGCACTAGTGCAATTAAGTAAAACTTTTTGCATTGAAAAAAGTGTACTTTTTTGCACGATTTTATAAAAACTGTCTGTCTAATTGTAAAATTGCAAAACTCGTCTCCCGCATCGCTGTGAATCTGCGTATCTGTAACATTTTAATAATTTTTATCTACAACAGTTACATAATATCGTAATTTCGCACTATTTTCAGTGTCATAATGACCTGTATTACCGCACTAGTGCTTTTTTGAATCTATTACCGCACTAGTGCGTTAATAATCGGTGAACAATTTGTTTGTACATCTGGAGTTCTGTTGCCTCCACTATCTTGCTTCTGGTTAATATTAATATTAAAAGTAACTTTTAGTTAGATTTTTTTTAATTAAAAAACATGACATACAATTACATGAAAACTCAATTATTATTAGGATAAATATTAATGGTAAACTCTTTGCAATTGGATAAATTAATGCCAGATGTTGACATGCCTAACAAGTTGCTGGAAATATTTTTATTATTATTTTTTATTTTTTTTCAATTAATCATTAAAATAATAATCGTTGTAGATAAAATGTTGTACGTAACACGTAGGATATGTTATTAACATTCATATCCTACTTGTTACGTAAATAACTATTCTTAAATAAACGTAATGTATAGCATTTTTAAAATTTTCTCCTCTCTAACCGTTCTTAAATCCGACAACCGCTAACTTTCCACTTTTTTCTTGATTTTTTTTTTAAATTACACAATATTTTAAACTCCATACCTGGGGCTGCACAAACTTACGCAAAAAAAAGCATGGCACAACTCTACGTGCAAATAAACGAGCAACATTTATTTGTCGGAGGTCTTATTGCCTTCCCTTTGCGCCCTTATTCCCGTTTATACGTGCCCGCTCCGTTCCATAGGGGGCGTAACCTCCAGGCTGGGATTTCATAAACATTAGCCAAGGTGAACTCTATAATAATTATTATAAAGTAAGCAGGCACTTGTGTTGTTTAGTGTTGTTACATTGTTTTAGGTTGGCTGGATGTTAATTCAGCTTATTTTCTTTAAAATAGTATTATGATTGTTATTATGCTTTTTTTTTTTTTTGGTTTTTTTTTTGTAAAGGTTTTTAAAAGGTTTGGTTTGAAGCATGCAGTGTCAAAAATGTGATGTTATTAATATGAGGTACATCATGCAAAGTTACCCACCTACAACCAGTAGCAACACAACCAGGTAACCAGGAACAACGTAGTCCTTCATAGCACTAGCTGCAGAAAAATTGATGGAACAATCCAGTGCCTGCAGGCAGGCAACGAAGGTTCTAAATAATATATTTAAAAACCGAGCCGCCACGCCCCTTTTATTGTTTTAGGGACAATCGACCTGGTGCTGCAATTTCAGAGGGTTCACAGCACCCAATGGGACGTAGTTATCACAAACTTAATCTCCACCAGGGTATAATTGGGTTTAAGGAACCTCAGCTGCGGTTTATGTCCTCGCTATAAAAATGGTTGCAGTCGAGCCCATTTTTCTCAAGTTTCAGCTTCGAAACAAAATGAAACTTGCTTCGCTTGTGGAGTGACAATGGCTCGTGTTCATGCACCTTAATGACAAGAAATTGTCGAGAGTTAATTAGGATTTCCGAGGGTAACGTTAAGAGCAGCGAATTAGTGGGCGTGACCTGGATCAGATCCGGGAACGGGTCCCGATCCGGTGGATGCTGCCGACGCGATTGTACTGACTGAATTTCGGGATTCTGGACGTTCTTCGCGTTTCCCTCTTTCGGCGTCGGGATGCGTCGCGGCGCTCTGGATAATATGATCGAAAGACCTGCTTCTAGGCCGCCGTGACAGCGTAATACACTTGTAAATTGAGACTTTATTTACGGCCAGTTTAGACGGGAATTTTAATATCCCCCTTCCCTCCCCCACGTTCGTTTCCTCACCCGGAGAATGCAGTCTGAAACTATTCTCATTTTATATTGGAGTAATGTAAGTTACTTGATTTTGACTTGTGTATATTTTGTGTTATTTAGAGAAGTTTCGGTTTCTTGATTTAACCGAACCTCAAGGTGTCCGTTTTACGAGCTCAACCATGGAGATCTTGGTTATTTGAAAAGATACTCTCTCTAGTCGTTAGCTTCATGTTTGAAGCGTCGTGATCCTATGTTAGTCTCATGTTGTGTTTTTAGCAGTTTCCCTCCATTCCTCTCTATCCGACGTGCTTCTAATGGAAAGATTTTCCTGTAAACTGCTTCACCTGGTCCAGCCATCGTTTTGGAGAACGTCCTCTAGGTCGTGTTCCCTCTACCTTCCCTTGGACCATAAGTTTTTCGAGATTGTCATCTTTCCTCCTGCTGACATGTCCAAAATACCTGAGAATCGGTTGTTTGATTTTAGTTGACAATCTGACTTGGATGTTAAGTTCTTCGAGTATGGATACGTTAGTTCTGCGGTTTGTCCAGGGAATCCTCAGTATAGTCTTCTCCAGACCCACATCTCAAACGCATCCAACTTGGTGTTTACTAATTTGCATTTTGTTGTGGTCGTTATATGCCGATCTTTCCAAATTTTGTTGAGCTTGGTCATGGCCGTTTTGGCAAAAGCTATCCTTCTTCTGATTTCTTGACTTGATCCGCCATTTCTGCTGATGTGACCACCTAGATTAGTTATTTCCTCCACGTTCTCGACATCTTTAATATTAGGCATTTCTTCCATGTTGTGCGTGCGATCTATTAGCATAAGAATAATCATCTTGGCGATAAGTGTGGTGTCATCAGCGAAGCGGAGATTATCCATTCTTCTGCCACCGATGACAACTCCTCCTTCCCAGCCGTCCAAGGCTTTCCTTATGATATACAGGGTGGTCCAGTTTTAAATGTCAATAATTCACCATTCGATAGCCCATCAAAAAATAANTGACTGCGTTAGACCGGGCNAGCATTAAGNACGTTGAGANNCANTCTCTAACNTNTGTTCNCTGNANTNGAACANGGNNGGCTNNGNNCCGNNCNACNTNNAGTTNGANTNNANTGTCGNGACTACGCGGACANCANTAAGAGNTGGGNAANTATAANGATGGANACANNNCAANNGGTAACCCGCGGCTCANNCGNNTTTTATCATTTNNCTAGAGNGGGAAGGTGANCAATNTACAACNGCNAGNAGNAAGACTCGNNCNCAGCACCGGGTNCANGATTGNTNAAGGNGTATTCNGAGGAAGTNTNAGGNNANGNNNGCCCTGCCAGCAGTTATNCATAACTCNGGNAGNTAGNAGGNGGNGAAAGGNTANTCTCGANGTCNCAACACNGNTNTAGNNAGNGNCNATTGGCGCCGGGAAGACCNGGGTATGTCNCAGGATGANNANAGTANNGNACTCTNTGTATNNTCGTAGCNTNNNACAGCNGCNGGCATACCNACTCTGTAGATAAATATGGTAAACTGAGTAAGGTTTTAGTTGTGGATCATTTTAAGGATTAAAATAATTTTGACAAAAACCTTTTAGTGCCCTAAAATTTTAAATTACGTAATAAGTGCAGTAATGTAACAGGTATGATGATTATTATGTTACCTTCAAATTAACGAGGAAAAGTTGAGAAGAAAAAAATGTCCTGTTTTGTTTGTTCGCAATTTAAAACAGTCGACTATACGCAAAAATATGGATTTTTGGAAAGTAGTCATTTGCAGACTATATTTTCATTTAAAAAATTTTTTTTGTTTTGTCTTAATGTTTGGGTGTGGTTTATAGTGATTCTCAAATGATGCTAAGTACACCAGATGAACCAAAAACAATTTTTTTGTCAAAATTAGCTTTGTCTGTTTGTGAATGAAATGCTCCTTGAAGTAGCCAGGCAGAGTTATGTGAATGTGACTTCTAACAACAATTTTTGATCTAAAAACATCAACAAACTGCCACTCTTTTGCACAATATGCTGCTATACTAAAAGGTGTACGGTTAGACTTAACTGAAACTTTTTTCCAGGAGACACAACTTACATCGCCGACAATGAAATATCCAGTATCTTATGCAGCCTCCTCAATTACACCGTAATAATCACCTGTATAGTATCTTTGGTGTTGTGTTCACGTACAGTGTGGCGCGCGCAACAGCTCAAAAGAGTCACTATCATGTTTTTCAAGTGCAATTTTAATCAACAATTGGGAGTGACCGATAGGAATAAATTCCTCAATTGGTGGTATATCATGATTATTGTGAATGACGTTCTAATCATCATGGGCTCGGCCATTAAAGAGGAGATTGAGCGACAGGAGTTTACTAGCGACCAGTGGAACGTGTGCAGCATGTTCCTGGGGGTGGGCAATATGCTCGTTTGGTTTGGAATTTTGAGATACCTTGGATTCTTCCAGACCTACAATATTGTGATTGTCACTTTGCAGAAAGCTGCCCCTCAGGTGAGTTTTTAAGGTTTTGTTTGAAGCGGGCTACTCACGATACTGCAGCGTCACAGAACCACCAAATCGTACGATTTGATGCCGTTTGACTTGTTCGTGTTTTGATATTTTCTTGGTGCAAACAGTTTTTCTGAAATAGTCCTAACCTACTCCTTAAATAATAGTAAAGCTATTGCAAAATGTGTACAAATTAATGTTTTATAAGGCAAAACTATATTACCCATAAAAAATCCAGTTGTACAGGGTGTCCAGGGAGCACATGATCAAGAGTACTGTGGCATTCTTTACTTTGAAAGATGACGATTTGACGTAAATATCATTAAGTAAGACTGTCTGGTTCCGTTGCTAATAATGGTTAACGAAGTTGGTGAAGAAGTCTGCAAGCTTCCAAACGTTCTTCAGCGAGTCTAGAAGCTTTTAAAAGATTTCAAAACAGCCTAAAAGCTTCCGTATGGTTGTAGAGTAGTTTACAAGCTTCCAAAAATTTCTAGAACCGTGTAAAAGTCCGAAATGCCTTGAAAGCAGTCAAAAACCTTCCAAATGTTACTGGAATAGTCTAAATAGATTTCAAAAGCTTTCAAAACAGTGTCTAGAAGTTTTCAAATGCTCCTGAAACAGCTAAAAGGATTTCAAAACAGTCTAAAAACATCCGTATGATTCTAGAGCAGTTTAAAAACTTTTAACAATTTCTGGAACCGTTTAGGATCTCCAGATACCTCTCCAAATACCTCTAAAACAGTCCAGAACCTTCAATATGCTCTTGAAACTGTCCAAAAACCTTGTATGTTCCTGATGTAGGCAAAAAAGATTTCAGAAGCTTCCAAAATAATGTCCAGAAGCTTTCAAATGTTCCTGAAGCAGCATAGAAGCTTCCAAAGGTCAGTCTAAAAGTTTCCAAATGCTTTTCAACTAGTCTAGAAGTTTTCAATACAGTTCTAAAATCATCCGTATGATTCTAGACCAGTTTAAATACGTCCAACAATTTTTAGAACAGTCTAAGACATCCAAGTGCATCTAAAGCAGTTCAGAACCTTCAATATGCTCTTGAAACTGTCCAAAAACCTTGTATGTTCCTGATGTAGGCAAAAAAGATTTCAGAAGCTTCCAAAACAATGTCCAGAAGCTTTCAAATGTTCCTGAAGCAGCATAGAAGCTTCCAAATGCTCTTTTTAGAACAGTCTAAAGGCTTCCAAATGTTTCTACAGCAGTTTAAAAATGTCCAACAATTTCTAGAATTACACTGTCCAAAAACCTTCCAAATGCTCCAAAAGTAGTCTATAAAGATTTCAAATTTACCTAACAGCTTCCAAATGTTCTTCAACTAGTCTAGAAGCTTTTAAAAGATTTCAAAACAGTCTAAAAGCTTCCGTATGCTTGTAGAGAAGTTTACAAGCTTCCAAACATTTCTAGAACCGTGTAAAAGTCCGAAATGCCTCTAAAGCAGTCAAAAACCTTCCAAATGTTACTGGAATAGTCTAAATAGATTTCAAAAGCTTTCAAAACAGTGTCTAGAAGTTTTCAAATGCTCCTGAAACAGCTAAAAGGATTTCAAAAGATTTCAAAACAGTCTAAAAACATCCGTATGATTCTAGAGCAGTTTAAAAACTTTTAACAACTTCTGGAACCGTTTAGGATCTCCAGATACCTCTAAAGCAGTCTAGAACCTTCAATATGCTCTTGAAACTGTCCAAAAACCTTGTATGTTCCTGATGTAGGCAAAAAAGATTTCAGAAGCTTCCAAAATAATGTCCAGAAGCTTTCAAATGTTCCTGAAGCAGCATAGAAGCTTCCAAAGGTCAGTCTAAAAGCTTCCAAATGCTTTTCAACTAGTCTAGAAGTTTTCAATACAGTTCAATCACGTAGATTCTAGACCAGTTTAAAACGTCCAACAATTTTTAGAACAGTCTAAGTATGCATTCTAGACCCAGTTTAAACTGTCCAAAAACTTGTATGTTCCAACAATTTTTAGAACAGTCTAAGACATCCAAGTGCTAGTCTAGAATCTAAAGCAGTTCAGAACCTTGAAGTTTTCAAATATGCTCTATGAAACTGTCCAAAAACCTTGTATGTTCCTGATGTAGGCAAAAACCTTGTATGTTCCTGATGTAGGCAAAAAAAGATTTCAGAAGCTTCCAAAACAATGTCCAGAAGCTTTCAAATGTTCCTGAAGCAGCATAGAAGCTTCCAAAGTTTTTAGAACAGTCTAAAGGCTTCCAAATGTTTCTACAGCAGTTTAAAAATGTCCAACAATTTCTAGAATTACACTGTCCAAAAACCTTCCAAATGCTCCAAAAGTAGTCTATAAAGATTTCAAATTTACCTAACAGCTTCCAAATGTTCTTCAACTAGTCTAGAAGCTTTTAAAAGATTTCAAAACAGTCTAAAAGCTTCCGTATGCTTGTAGAGAAGTTTACAAGCTTCCAAACATGTCTAGAACCGTGTAAAAGTCCGAAATGCCTCTAAAGCAGTCAAAAACCTTCTAAATGTTACTGGAATAGTCTAAATAGATTTCAAAAGCTTTCAAAGCAGTGTCTAGAAGTTTTCAAATGCTCCTGAAACAGCTAAAAGGATTTCAAAACAGTCTAAAAACATCCGTATGATTCTAGAGCAGTTTAAAAACTTTTAACAATTTCTGGAACCGTTTAGGATCTCCAGATACCTCTCCAAATACCTCTAAAACAGTCCAGAACCTTCAATATGCTCTTGAAACTGTCCAAAAACCTTGTATGTTCCTGATGTAGGCAAAAAAGATTTCAGAAGCTTCCAAAATAATGTCCAGAAGCTTTCAAATGTTCCTGAAGCAGCATAGAAGCTTCCAAATGCTCTTCAACTAGTCTAGAAGTTTTCAATACAGTTCTAAAATCATCCGTATGATTCTAGACCAGTTTAAATACGTCCAACAATTTTTAGAACAGTCTAAGACATCCAAGTGCATCTAAAGCAGTTCAGAACCTTCAATATGCTCTTGAAACTGTCCAAAAACCTTGTGTGTTCCTGAAATAGTCTACAAAGGTTTTAGAAGCTTCCAAAGCACTAGAGAAACCATCCGTATGATTATAGACCAGTTTCAAGAATTTCTAACCATCTAAACTGTCCAAAAACCTTTGAAATGCTTCTGAAGCAGCATGAAAGCTTCTAAATGAGTTTGGAATAGTCTAACAGCTTCCAAATGCTCTTTAACTAGTCCAGAAGCTTTGAAAATATTTCAAAACAGTTTAAAAGCTTCCGTATGACTCTAGAGTAGCTCACAAGCTTCAAAAATGTTCTAAAACTGTCTAAGAGTTACCAAATGCCACTAAAGCAATCCAGAACCTTCAATAAGCTCTTTAAACTGTCCAAAAACTTTTCAAATGTTCTTGAAGTAGTCTAAAAAGATGTCAAAAGATTTCAAAATAATCTAAAAGTTTTCTTTTAGAGCAGTTTAAAAACTTCCAATAATTTCAATAACCGTCTATTGCTTCCTGCCTCTAAAGCAGTCCAGAACCTAAAATAGTCTAAAAAGATTTCAGAAGCTTCCAAAACATTATAGAAACTCCAAAATGCTTCTAAAGCAGTCGAAAGCCTTCCAAAGCAATCTATAAGAAGCTTTCAAAAGGTTTTAGAACAGTCTAGAAGCATTTTTGTCAAAAATAGTGCAAAAACTTGCGTAGGCTGCTAAAACAGTTTAAAAGCTTTAAAAAATTTCTTGAACCGTCTAAAAGAGTTTCCATATGCCTCTAAAACAATCCAGAGCTTTCATTATGCTCTTTACACTGTCCAAAATTCAAAAGCTTCTAAAACACCATGGAAATATCAAAATGTTTCTTCAGTAGTTGAAAACTTTCTAAAGGAGTCTATAAGCTTCCAAATGCTGCTAAAACAACCTAGAAGCTTCCAAAAGCTCTTAGTCTACAAGCTTTCCAATTAGTCTAGAAGCTCTCAAAAGATTTAAAAACAGTCCTAAAAGCTTCCGTATGTTTCTAGAAGTAGTTTTAAAGCTTTCAACGTTTCCAAATGCCTCTAAAGCAATCTAAAACCTTCAATATGCTCTTGAAACTTCCAAATACTCTTCAACTAGTCTAGAAGCTTTCAAAACAGTCTAAAAGCTGCCGTATGCTTCTAGAGTAGTTCACAAGTTTCCAAAAATTTGTAGAACCGTCAAAAAGGTTTCAAAAGCTTCTTCAGCAGTTGAAAGCTTTTAGAACAGTCTAGAAGCTTCCAAATGCTTTTCAACTAGTCTCGAAGCTCCCACATGATTTCAATGCAGTCTAAATTCTTCCGTATGCTTCCTTGTAAACAAATCTGTTCTTTGCAATATCTGGAAAACGTTTTTATGGAATGGAACTTGTAAAATGGGCATGTGAGCAACTGCAAAATGAGCTCACATTTGCTCAGCTTGCTTCAAGCAGACGGGATCTTTGTTAGGAGCATTTTTTTGCTTGAGAAGTTTGAAATTATTCAATCATACTGCGGGATACAGTCATACATCCAACATTCAATCAAATCCTCCAGTTCTGTGGTGCGACAGTATTGTGAGTGGCCCTCTTAAGATGGTTTGTTGTATAAATACAAATTTCAGGTGGCAAGATTTTTACTTTGCGCTGTGCTGATTTACGCTGGATTTACATTTTGCGGTTGGCTAATCTTAGGGCCTTACCACCTAAAGTTCCGCACTCTCTCTACCACTTCGGAGTGTTTGTTTGCCTTAATTAACGGAGACGACATGTTTGCCACATTTTCGATCATGTCCAACAAGTCGAATTTGTTGTGGTGGTTCTCCAGGATTTATTTGTACTCGTTTATAAGCTTGTACATTTACGTGATTCTGAACTTGTTTATTTCCGTCATAACTGACACGTACGAGACAATAAAATTGTACTATTCTGACGGATTTCCTAAAACGCCACTAGAGGAGTTTGTGGGCAATACCAATGGGGAAGAGTTGTCTAGTGGGATTTTTAGAAGTGATTCGAGCGAAAGCCTTGGAGGATTGATTAAAGATTTGTGCTGTTGCTATGCGCCTTTACAGCGCACGTACCGCACCTTAAGTCGTTCTTCCTTGTCGAGGAACGCTACAAGAACCAGCGAATCAATGTAAGTGGTTTTAATTTGAAGCAATCACTGATAATATTATATTTTTGTAAAGTTTGTACGTAGACAGTAGGATCTAGACCAGTGTTACCAGTGCATGAGATTGTTGTTTTTGTTTTTGGATACCTCCGACTGTTTTAAATTATTCTCGATATTCTGTAAGTGATTAGTCAATTTATCTGTTTTGTCTTACGTACAGGACGAAATATGTATTTATATTTTTAGTAAAAATTTACATTAACTAAGAACCTTGGTCATATCTCTAGAACTTGCAGAATTAGCTTCAGGAAACAATAAAACAATTAAAAACTTGAAAAAACAAGTGTTTCCTGCATATTAAAGTTACATTTTCCATTGAAATGAACGTCATAAAATGCTATTAAAAATAGCTAAACAACTAGAAATATTTATTGACAATTGACAAAAGGCTAACGATCTGGGTGTTCCATCCAGTGTTGCCAACCTTTTAAAAAGATTCCCCAGATTTTTTTTAGATTTTGCATTAATTCTCCAATACTTTGCAAATTCTTTAAGTGTCCACTTAAAATAGTACTCAATTTGCTGATCTGAACACGAACGTGTTTTTAAGTAGGTTTTGTAGTTGTATAGCTTTATGGATCAGATTTTGACATTAACAGGTTTGTAACAGATGAAATTCAGACCAAAACATACATTTCTATGTCAAAGTTGTATTCATAGACCTATAAACGAGCATTAAATATGATTGTACTGCTTTTAAGCAAAGTTTTATAGTTTGATAGCTTCATGGAGCTGTTTTAAACAGTTACCACCATTGTGACAGAACGAAATATCCACAATAGACAGTTACACGTCACAACTGACACAAAAAACACCTCATAGAACTATGAAATGATATTTATAAATATTAATTTGATTTACACTGATTGTGGTATTGCTTTTAAACAAGTTTTGTAGTTTTATACCTTCATGGAGTGATATTTGTCAGTTTCCAAGTTTTTGACAGATTGAAATATGATTAAAACAAACAGATACACGTCACGATTGTTCAGTTTCTACTCGTGGACCTATAAACAAGCATTTGATATGATTTACAACTGTATTAACTATAATAGAGTGCTTTTAAGCAGATTTTGTAGTTGTATAGCTTTATGGATCAGATTTTGACATTAACAGGTTTGTAACAGATGAAATTCAGACCGAAACATACATTTCTATGTCAAAGTTGTATTCATAGACCTATAAACAAGCATTAAATATGATTGGTACTCATTGTACTGCTTTTAAGCAATGTTTTATAGTTTGATAGCTTCATGGAGCTGTTTTAAACAGTTACCACCATTGTGACAGAACGAAATATCCACAATAGACAGTTACACGTCACAACTGCCAAAAAACACCTCATAGAACTATGAAATGATATTTATAAATATTAATTTGATTTACACTGTTTGTGGTATTGCTTTTAAACAAGTTTTGTAGTTTTATAGCTTCATGGAGTGATATTTGTCAGTTTCCAAGTTTTTGACAGATTGAAATGGAATTTTACATATTCAGATACAAGATAGGACTGTCCAATTTCTTTTTCTAACCTTTTGTTGTGTAGTTTTTTGTATTTTTCTATTAATTTTTACCCAAGTTTCAAAAAAATGGTTCTCTAAATATCCAAATATGGTTCTAATTCCCAGAGAAGGTGGGACAATTTTCTCGGACTTGGCAACACTGCTTCCAGCCCAAATACACAAAATACTAATAAAAAGAGTAAACTTACAAATTAATGCTATCAACAAAGATGGAAAAAGTTTTGTAAGTGACATGTGTCAGTCTGAGGGATTTGACAGATTTGACGTCACTTGACGGTGGGTCACCTGACTGAAACTGTCTTCGGTGTTGTTTTTATTCACAGATTTTATGGAATTACATTTGATTATTCTGAATTATATCATGTATCGTGTATTATTATATCATCATCTTGATCTTTCCTGAACTAGGTACATGATTACTGCAATTGGTTGGTTTACAGTTGGAGGGGTGAGAAGTGAGACTTTCAAAACCCCCCATCTCCAAGTCGAAAATTTTGTTCCAAGCATTTCCCTCTATATCTTTTTTTGAAACCCCCCTATCTCAAATCTGTCCTGATACTATAAAAAACAGCATTCCAAATTCTTATTTGGTATCAAATTCGTTTAAGGCAATTTGAAGATATAGCTCGCGTTGAAAATGACAAAAAATATCTTCTTATTCATATTTAAGATCTCGCGGTCTGTTAGTTTTGCAGGTTCCTCTGGATCAGTTCCTGGAAGGTGGACTGCCAGCTCTTCTTCCATCTCTTAGATGGTCTTCCGGGTGCTCTTTTCCTTATTGGTTTCCCTTCAAGTGCAATACGTGGCAGTCTTCCCTCTTCCATTCTTCTCATGTGAGCGTTCCAATATCTTTTTCTTTGTCTCCCCCATCTTATGATGTCTTGCACCCCACATTGTTCCCTAGTGTTCCTAGTTCGGTATATTCTTGTTTATCCCATTATAGTTTTGAGCGTTTTCGTTTTGTTGGTTTCTTCTCTGGTTTCTATTCCGTATGTCATGATTGGCCTGATACAAGACTTATAGATCCTGACCTTGCTATCCTTTCGCATGTATTCGTTCGCCCATATTATCTGCCTTAAGCAGCCCGACATGGCAGACGCTTTGTTGATCTGGCTTCTTAGGTCCTTCACTGGGTCGTGATAACTCGACAGATCCATACCCAGATATTTGAATTGTGAGACTTGCTCGATGATTTTGTCCTGAACTACCAGCTTACATCTTACAGGATCTTTAGCAAAGGTTATGCTTTTCGTTTTTTCTATAGATATGGTCATGTTCATCGCTTGGCTAACCTGGCAGAATTTGTGTAGTTGTCTCTGTAGATCGTCCTCCGTTTCCACGAAAATAGCTGCATCATCGGCGTAGCATACCATTCTGATTCTTTTATTCTGTCCCATATTTAGTGATGATACTTCCTCTATAATCCTGTCCATTAAGAGATTGAACAGAAATGGGCTAAGGCTGTCACCTTGTCTGATGCCTCCTGGTGTTGGTATCTCTTCCGTATAAGTGTCTCCTACCTTTACTTTAGTCATGTTGTTCATATTGAGACTGCGGACCGCTTTTACGATGGTGTCTGGCGTTTCTTTCGCCATCAGTATATTTATGGTGTCGGAGAGGCGAACCCTATCAAATCGATGAAGCAGACATATGCTGGTGTATTAAATTTGATTGATTTTTCTTTTAGTTGTTTGATAATGAATATGGCGTCGGTCGTGGATCTGTTTCGTCTGAAGCCTTGTTGTTCTTCCCTGTTTGTTATTTGTGTTTCAAGTTTTTCCTTAAAAATATATTGCTGTGATTATTTTCGTGTTTTCAGTTTTCTATTCCAATGGAAAGACAATTTTGCACGCAGTATGCATTGGAATTATGTATTCTGCATCGTGCACACAAAACACTACCATTCAAAAACCCTCTCTTTTAAGTTTCTATAGTCTCGAATTCTTTGATCTTTAACTTTTGGGTCAGTAGAGAGAATATAAGCTATTCTCCAGAGACCTGTAGCATCATATTAGAATTGGCAGAGTCGCCTAAATCCTACCAAAAAACTGCCAGAGACGTCTAAACTCATTTTCAGAATTTCAAAGGGTGAAAAGAAATTATTTTTCCGCACTAGGATGGGAAAATTAATTATGTTAATTTTCCTGGCCATTGTCTCTTTCCTCCTTCTATTTTACCCTGGAGAATAAGACGTTGGAAATGATAACGTTCTTCGCGTAGTATGTGTCCAAGGGAGGCAGTTTTTCTTCTTTTGATGTTTTCGAAAAGTTCACGGTCCAACCAGCTCTTCTCAGTATGTTCTGATTTGTTACCAGATCAACCCACGACACTCAGGGTCCACATCTCGAAGGCCTCAACCTTGTTGATAGTTGCTGTCTTCAACGTCCATGTCCAGACGTAGCACTTTCTGCATTTTATTTCCTGATCTGGGTCCCATTTTGGTTGATCGTGCATCCCAAGTATCTAAATTGAGTGACTTCTTCAATGCTCTCTCCATTTATGGTTATTATGATATTTGGAGTATCGTTTCTACTAATGACCATACATTTGGTTTTACGGTTGTTAATTTTCAGACCCAGTCTTTGACTTTCTTCCTATCTAGTAGAGTTAGTAGACCATTTGCACTATCCGCTAATATCACGGTATCATTCGCATATCGAATATTGTTGATGGGAATTCCGATTACTTTAATGTCCATGGGACTGTCGGAGATTGACTCGGTGACAGCTCTTTCCATATACAAGTTAAACAACAAGATGCACCTCTGACGGACGCCCTTTTTAATTTAACATCCTCAGGATTTCCGCTCTTTGGTTCCAGTATAAATTTCCTGTAAGTCTGATATCTTTTCCATCCAGTCCCAGGTCTCTAAGATATGATATGAGGAGATCGTGCTTTACATTCATCACATCAATAGTAATCAAGTTTTATTTTTGTATTTAATATTTTGACTCGACTGATGCTCAACTTCAGTCAGCGTGCGGTAAAGTATCACTTTACGCACTTGTTAGAAAATTTTGTATCAGTTCAAAATCAGACATCTTTAAGATGTATTATTCTATCTGGGATGGTATTTTTTAACTTATAAGTTACATATACACAATATCTTAACATTGTAAGAACGGACCCTGCAGCGTCTTGTCTATATGAGTCGTGAGGATCATACATAGTGTGGTTCCAAAATTTTAAAGTTATCAATAATTTGATTAATAAATATCAGCAGCGTGCGCTTTTTTTTTGTTCAGAATTTGCACAGATTTGTATTTCTAAGTAAGCCACTGATGAAATAATACATTCAGGCTGTCAAAGCCCGGTTAATAAGAAAGAATACTCATGCAATTTCATAAGAATCTTCTGTTTTTCTGAAATCTGAAGATTTTATTCAATATAGATGATTTTTATTTCGTTTTTGATTTTTCTTCTATTGATGCAAGTTTTAAAGGTATGAAAGATATTTCCTGTGAAATCCTCTGTATAAGTTAAAAAAATGTGTAAATAAATGTTATAATAATTTCATTTATGGTTTTCTTATCCTCTTTTAACTTTCTCCCTACTTGGGATTTTATACATGATATGTAAGTTTGGCTAAAACACCAAAAAGTAAACGATACGCTTGTAAATGCGGCAAGCAGATATAAGCGTTTATGGAGTATCAAAGACCACTAATAGTTACAAAGTAGCCTTAATGTGAAAACGAAATTTCAGACGAAACTCGGCCTCAAATTGACTGAACGAAACTTGCTCGGGTTATTCGGGGCAACAACTCGAAACATCGACTAACGCAATTAATAAAATTAGCAAGTCTCGGTCGCAACGCACAACATTTCGTATACCAACTACCTTTAGGCGGCAGATTATAAAGTTTCCCCATTTTAGTAGTTAGGCGATGTATAAAAAAATTATAATTACGGTATTTGATACAGAGTAACAATATTTGTTAAATGACAGCAAATAATGGATATAGGATTGGTATTGTTTGCACGAATAAAGAATGCAAATCCTTTGAATTTGAAAGGAACAACAGTATTTAGGTTGATGATACCAATCCTCTCCATGACCGTCCAGTTTCGGTCATCTAAGATCAAAAATCAACATCTAGACAGTGTGAAATATGCCAAAAAAGCTCCTTATAAGAGACATTTTACGAGAATAAACAAAATTGCTAATAAAAGTAAACTGTGACAGTGAAAAACCTAAAGGACATTAACTGCGGGCCCTTAAAAATATATAAATATAATTTTTGTGGGACCAGGCCTAAATTTTGGTCAAAAACAAGAATGCCTTTGAGATAATTGCTCAGATATTAGAAAAAAACAAATTGATAAATGTAGAGCGGACATAAACGAACTGATAAAACAAGAGCGAGTCTGTTAAAAAAGACTTGATTTGAATAAGCCGCTTGAGCTGCTAGACGTCTCCAAGGCCTTCGACAGGGTTTGGCACACAGGACTTCTAATCAAGATGCTGGATGCCAGCTTTTCAGTCGGCCTGGTAAAACTAATTAGATCTTTTCTTTCAGCTCGTCGCTTCCGAGTCAAAATCGACAGCGTCTACTCAAGTTATAGGGAAATGGAAGCAGGAGTCATTCTCGATAACATTTATCTTTCAGATCCGCTTAGAACTCAGCGAACCAGCTTAGCACTCTACGCGGATGACACTGCGATCATGGCCCGGAGCAGGAGCGGCCGACTCCTGACCCGATACCTGCAAGAGGAGACCATAGCATTGGAGAAATCGTGCAACAAATGGAAGATCGACCTAAACAGCGGAGAAAACGCAGGTCATAGTCTTTAAAAGAAGACCAAAGATGAGGATATGGACATCGAATGGCGCAACGAAGCGACGTACCTTGGGGTCAAGATGGACAAGAAACTCACGTGGTGAAGCCACATAGAATACGCCAGACAGAAAGCCAGAGCGACCAGAGCAAAACTGTACCCCATGACAAGCAGGACATCGATGCTGGCACTTTGGAACAAACTGACGCTCATCAAGTCGGTTCTTCAATCGCACCTGAAGAAACTCCAAGCTGTGGAGAACATTGCGCTCAGGACAGCAGTGGACGCCCCCATGGTACGTCAGAAAGTGGACATCCAGCGAGATTTGCAAGTTCACCACCCCAACGGAAAGGATCGAACAGAGCGCAGTGAAGATATTCCAAAAAGCGGAAAGCAGCGAAAATTAGTTACTGCGAGAAGCAGTGAACTACGATCCGGAGCTAGCACCCCACAAGCGACCCCGTTACCAGCTATTGGATAACGGGTAATTATCAATAAGTTTTTCTTTCTGTTTCAAATAGACGACAATTCAGGACCAACCAGCCAAGAAGAAGAGAACCACAATTTCCCCCAGACCTTCCCCCCGGGTGCCTAGAATTTTATTCTCAAAATCTGGGTAGAACCTTTCCGCAGTTATCCCGGTGCTAACTGGGCTCTGACTGCACTCCTGGCACTTTCCACCGCTTTGCCTACGCAAAAAGGGGAAAACCATCCCCCACTCACCAGACCCTAACTCCCAAAACTTTAGGATGTAAAAACAGACGGACAAAAGCGAGCTGTTTGGACATCCTATAGTTTGCCAGGACCACCAGATATGGACGAGCTGACGAAGAAAGAAGAAATGGACAAGAAGAGCCCTCCGTCAGCGGGGGCATCCTTCTCCCAGGTCAGAGGACGCCGATGCAACTCTGAGAACTTCCCGAAAGGGAAAATTCCTGGACTTCCTCTAGCAGACCTCCTTTTGGACTACAGCGATGAGAGGGTGAAAAGCAGCAGTCTTGCTTGACTCATATAGGCTGCATTCCTAGCCAAAGAATATTGGCGCGGTACAGAACAGAGAGAATTGTGTTAAAATGATTAAGCTGGCGAATTGCACAGGAAATTAAAAAAAGATGAACTGATTAAAGAAGATAGGAAGACTGTGCTGAAATGAGTGGAAAGAGCGGAATAATGATAAAAGAGCCTAGTAAGTAATAAACATGCACTACTTTCTCTCATTTGGGAATACAAGGGATACAATATTATCAGGAATGATCGGGAGGATGGATACGGCCATACAAAAATTGGATGACAATACCATAAATCCTAAATATGATCATATCACTGTAAAAACAAAAAAGACTTTTAATTGAAGCAAGAGATGCAGGATTTGAGATTTCTTCTCGACCAATAAGCCATTCCAAAATAAACGGGAATGAGAAAGTGGATTAATTGGCAAAATTAGGGAGAAACCTCAATGTTCCTAAGCAACTAGACCTGGACATAAGACATGTCTTGCCTTACACAAGGCAAGAATTGATGGATAGAGAAAGGAATGAGATTCAATTATGTGGGACAGAAGGATGCCTTAAACCGAGTGCCTTGGTTCACATTTTTCCAATCCCCTATCAACTATGATAGAGTCTTTGACTTTTATAGATTATATTTATTTATTTATTATTTATTATTTATTAAGCGAACGGTATTAAGCGACATTCCACCGCCTCATCTACGCCGAATCAATTTGCTGACAAACGAATACAAGAAGATACTTAACAACAGAGAGCTCCCAATACATAATTATATAGAAGACGCCAACAAAAATCGACTACGCTCTAGAAAACCACCAACAAACACCGCAAAAATTGCCACAGATACTGAGTTTAACATCACAAGCAGATGGGTGCACGAATGGTCGAGAGCTCAGCCAAACAGCAACTTGCCCTGCATAACAGCAAGCCCCCCTGGCTTCAATCTACCACGCAAAACCTGGTGTACATTAAACCGCATTAGGACCCAACACGGCAGATGTGCATACTTTTTAAACAAATGGGGAAAACTACCATCCCCCTCATGCGATTGTGGAGAGGTCCAAACGATTGCACACATAATAGAGGAATGCCCCCATCGATCATACCAGGGCAGCCCCGAGGAGTTCTTGCTTGCAACGCCAGATGCGATAGAATATATAAATAACCTTGATGTTTGTTTGTAAATTTACCTAAGTTTGTTATATTTGTTATAGTTGTATACTTGAATGTGTTGAAACGCCATACGCTAAATAAATAAATAAATCCCCCATGGGTTTTACACATATATAATTGTTCTTAAACTGATTTGATTGTTATAGAGATCTAGGGATTAAGATAGTATGATTGTAGACATGCCTTTCCTATATTGTTTGTAGATAAGGTTCCTGGACCCATTTTACTCTCAGACAGTAGTTGTGGTTGTCTTCCTTTGTTTCTAACGCTCAGCACCGTAACGCCCATATCAAGGAGGAAGCAAAGCTCAGAAACCACACAAGACAACCAATTGATTTGTATACCAAGAGGCACCAAGAGATCTGCCTGGGGATGGCCTAGAGTCAGACAAATCCTAGGCAGAAAGAAAACCTCTGGCAAATTGCCCCATAAAGGGAGCAGAAGCCATATTCCCCTAGTTGGATAGGGCATTCAGGAAGCAAGGAACATGTGGAGCAGATAACAGCTATTAAGTAAATTTTGTGAAGATCGACTTTGTGTTTTTACTTTAGATTTACATAAGAAAGAGGAAGAAACTACCTTTTGATCCTCAAAAAAATGAATCCCATTCTTTTTGACGAGCAGTTTATTTGAAATGTAAAAATTTATTTATTTGTGTTTTTTCCCCATTTCCGGTCAAATTTGTTTCGTACACAGACTTTACAGTTTATCTTTACTCTTCTTCTTCCAATGCGTATCTACTAATGGATGTTTGCGATAACATTTTCCATTTCTTGCGGTGTGTATCAGCGACTGTACATCGTTCAGCCCTGTCCACTGTCTGATATTTCGCAGCCAAGACATTTTTTTCCTTCCGATCCCTCTCCGGCCTTCGATCTTGCCTTCAATCAATAGATGTAAGAATTGATATTTCGTGTTTCGCATTATATGCCCCAGGTATGCCGTTTTTCTTTTCTTAATCGATTCAAACAGTTCACGTTGTCTGTTGACTCGTCTTAGAACTTCTTCGTTTGTTAGTCTAGCCGTCCAGGGTATCTTCAGGATTCTGCGATACAGCCACATCTCGAAAGCCTCCAATTTTCCATACCGTAGAGAAGCACCGACCAAACGTAGCATTTAGTGAATCTGAGCCTTAGGTTAAGGTCAAAATCGGAACAGGTAAGCACTCTTCGAAGCTTGTTCAATGCGACATTTTATTTCCTTGTCTGATGTCCAGTCTTCGAAAAGCCAGATGCCCAAGTATTTAAATTTATCTACTCTTTCTATGGGCCTTGCGTTAAATGTTATGGTGGAGTTTCCAAACATATTTAGGTTTCTAGAAATAATCATAAACTTTGTTTTTTTGGTGTTGATATTTAAGCCCATTGATTTGCTCTGTTCTCCTACCTTGTTGACCAGTTGTTGTAGGTCGTGTATGTTATCAGCAATTAAGGCCGTGTCGTCGGCATAGCGGATGTTGTTGATCCACACTCCATTGACTTTGATTCCCATTTCCACGTCTTCCAGGGCCTCTTGGAATATTGCTTCCGAATATAAGTTAAATAGGAGCGGAGACAGCACACATCCCTGTCGTACCCCCCTTCTAATCTGTATGGCGTTGGACATATTATTGCCTAGTTTGATTTGCGCTGTTTGGTTCCAATATAGGTTTTCAATGCATCTAATGTCCTTTTGGTCTATATCAAGCCTATTGAGGAGCTGCATCAGTTTGTGGTGTTGTACGCGGTCAAATGCCTTTTCATAGTCTATGAAACATAGGCACACATCCTTTCTCTGATCATAGCAGTTTTGGACAAGCACTTGTGTTGCAACTGTCTTAATTTTACATGTAATTTAAATTAAATCAACTTTAATATTTTAATTTGTAGGTATAAATTGACAGAATGATCTTCCTGTATAAACACAGAAAATGTCTAGACTGATATACTATACTATCATTTTGTGTACTTTAATTTTTCAAAGGCAAAAATAAGCCAGACATACGACTGGTTCAAATGTGATGATAAAAAATGAATGTTTTTTTAATTAATATTTTATTAGTCGTGGCTGAAAAAAGCTGGGGGTTAGTCGCGTATCCAAAACGGGAGAGTTCTTTGTCGGTGACATGGTTCTGCACTTCAAGATGACCATTAGTCTCCGCGTGTTTGGAACATACGAGATATGCGGTCGGGCCCCATTTATACAACGCATTAACAGTCGCGTGTGCGGAACTCACAATGGGTCCTTCAGGGGCCATTAAGCTGTCCCGAGGAATAACGAATGGTAAATACTGCTTTAGAATTTCGCGATTGCTCTCCGATTTTACTCGTTTCCTAACACTGGGCGGGTTATTAATTTTCGAACAGTCAAAAACCGGTTAATTTACTGAAAAATTGCGTTTAATAACATTTCAGAAAATTGACAAAATTTGTGTAGTGTGATTGGTGGTTATTTGCCGTAGCCGCCGCCAAATCCCCCTCCAAAGCCGAATCCGCCGCCACCTCCGTATCCACCACCTCCACCAAATCCGCCGCCACCTCCGTATCCACCACCTCCACCAAATCCACCGCCGCCTCCGTAACCTCCCCCATATCCACCTCCATAACCTCCTCCGTAACCTGCAAACAAAATCACAATTACTGTCATTGAATCCGAGAATCACTCACGGAATACCTTTATGTCCTCCATAACCACCGTGGCCTCCATACCCTCCATATCCAGACGAGTAGACTTTTTTGACTACGATGATCGACGAGGGTCGTGAATAATAGCCACCGCCGTAGCCGCCACCGTATCCACCACCGTAACCGCCCCCATAGCCACCCCACTTCTTATGGAATCCTGGTGTTGGCAACGCGATGGTAAACGTTGCCACAAACGCCAAGAGGATGAACACCTGTAGAATCAATATGTCAAGTAAGTTTCAGAAAATATTTAACTATTTCTAGTTTTTTCATGACAAATCTAGTTGCTAGTGAAAACCTAACAGTGAACAACTTAAACATTGAGCAAGTATACTCCCTGCAAAATTGGCAGAAGAATAAGTCTTACATGGGCAGCCTTTGGAAGATTGAGTTACATCTTAAGATCTGATACTCCCATGTGTTTTAAGAAGAAGATGATGCTGATGACCAGGAGAGGATTGGTCTCTTTTTTAAAAAACGACATGGTTCATCCATCAAAAAAACCCCAGTCTGTAGAGTTTTTGTTAGCCAATATTTTGATCTTCTCAAAGAAGAACTTGACAAACTGGGAATTGGAGACTGTTTGAGTTGAACAGTCTCCAATTCTATGGAATTTAGATGAAACCTCCATTTGTACTGGTCCTTCAAAAATCAAAATTGTAGGTTTCAAGGGAAAAATCTGCTCAAGAACGACTGGAGCATCCGGAAAGGAAAATATTACTTGTTTGGCAGCGGTAAATGCAGCAGGTCAAACAGCACCACCTTTAATTATTATATTTAAAGAAAATCATGTATGGAGTAGCTGAGTACCAGACACTCAAAAAGGTGAATATGAGTATCCAAATACGGCATATGCAGCTAGTGAAAATGGATGGATCATCAGCAAAATCTATTTTAATTATTTGAAGAAAATGTTGCTTCCATGTATGACCTTACGTCCACTTCTTCTAATTTAAGACGGACACGCAACACATTTAGGATACAAACTAGTCCAGCTGGCACTTGATATTTCAGTATTCAATTCACTAAAATCTAGTTGGGATCAAAAACTCTGTTTGTGGCAGAAAACCCATCAGAGTTTGCGCATTTCAAAAAATGACTTTACTTCCTTACTTACAAGTGTTTATGGAAAGATTTGCGGGAAGAAAACATTAAAAACGGTTTTCGCAAAGCATCAAGAATACTCCCCTTCAACAGAGAAGTGATTTCAAGAGAAAAATTTGATCCATTAGTCTTAATGAGATTTGAAGGGCATCTCAATCAAGAAAACAATAATAATACCTTGACAACAAAAACAGTTTCTTTTGAAACATTTTTATTGGACATCAGAAGCTTAAAATTTGCATTTGAAGTAAGTTTTCATAATTTAAAGACAAAATTCAATATTTTAGTCTTGAAAGTAGTCTTAGATACAGGACATTGACATTAGATTCATGAAAATTGTCTTGAAAACTAACTTTTCGTGCTTTTTACTTTTCTTAGAATTCTGGACTATTTTTAGTGCTTCAAAACTGCTTTCAGCTTGGAAAATCGAGTTTCAAGACTATCTTCACCAAGTTATGGACATAGCAAACTTGAAAAACAATTTTTACATTCTGCATAGACTTAAAATGTCATTCCAAGCTTTGTTACTATTAAATCGACTTCTAGACACCTCAGTGCTAAAAATTCGAGTATTTCTTAAAAATCTAGACTGTTTTTAGTGCTTTAAGGCTGTTTTCAGTGCTTCAAATCGAGTTTCAAGACTATCTTTACAAAGTTTTTGACTTATCAGGCCTAAACTGTACACTGTCCATAGTCTTGAAAATGTCATTTTAAGCTTCTTCACTATTAAATTGACTTCTACATTCATAGGTGCAATAAATTGTAGCATCTCTAAGAAATTCAGACTGTTTTTAGTGCTTTTTAAGACTGAAAAATCTAGTTTAAGACTATTACCAAAAGTCAAGTTACGATATTAGTCTTGAGAACTCTAATTTTTAGAAATGTAATAGTCCTAAAATTTAATTTACTTCTAGACTTGTTTCAGTCCAGAAAATTGAGTTGTACACCAATTAAAGTCCTGAAAATAGACTTTTGGACTCTCTTTAGTCCTAGTAAAAGCAGTTCTAGCCTTAAAAGTCAACTTTTTAGTAGTAAAAAATGAGTTTCATGCACAATAGAATTTTTGTCTTGATTTCCGGACTGTTTTTAGTTCTTGAAATCGATTTTCAGACACTCGACCAGGATGGCAGTCTGAGAAAACGAATTATAAGACTATTCCTAGTAGTAAATAGCAAGTTTTTAGACTGTTCAGTACAAATTTGGACTCTCACAAGTCTTGAATGTTCAGTTTTACACTATAAAACGATTTTTTAAATTTAAATTTGAAGGACTTCGTTAGGAAACGTGTTTTTCAGAAAAATTACATAATGCAAGTCAACTTATTTTTTGATTGACTATCGAATGGTGAACTGTATTTAGGAAATTTTTTTTTTTTAAATTGTACTTTCCCAAATTCCATGGAAAAGTGCAACCAGGCGCGTAGAGTTTCAAAAGAAATTAATAAAAAATACAAAAACAAAAAGATTTTTTTTTTCATAAATAGAGAGATTAGTAGCAAAATGGTTATACTTTCGAAGATGTGCTTGTTTTGTAATAGTTTTTTAGTGTCATTTTATTTATTTGAATATTAAACTATGCAATAATGTAGCATTATCCCAGTTGTAAGGTCAACTTTGTGTTCTTAATACAACACAGGCAACTAATGCAGAACACTCTGAATATTGTGAAAAAAAACAGCGAAATCAAGGAAGACTGAAAATAAGTTTCAGAAGAGCAGTCAGAGTACCTAAGTGGTTATATTATTTAACAAGATTTATGAGGAAAACACATTCTTAGTGAATAACCGTGTTTTTGTCGTACTTCTACTGAGTAATATAAATCAAATTACAATAATTATTACTACTTCAACTATCATCTATAGGCAATCAAAAGATAATGATGTTTTTTTCGGGTTTTTCCGGAAAGATGATATCATGTAAATCTTTACTTACATACATTACTGATTAAATCTAAGACGCGGTTAATTGTCGTTTCTTCTTGTTGGCCTTGCCTAACATTGAACATATTTTTTGTCTTCTAGTTTCGCCTTATTCATACAAATTATTTACGCTGTTTTTTTTTGTCTGGACTATTCACGCCGTGCTGATTGATTAATTCAAATCCACTGAAATTCTGTTTTTTTTTTGTTAAACAAACACGAAATCAAGGAATGCGTAATTCGTGAAGATTTGTTGTTTATTGTGTGTTTTTTTTTTAATAATGACCTGTAAAAGTTGTTAAAGTCTGTGATTCAAGGAAATAATCATGTTTTTTGTTTGTTTTTTAAAGCTTTGTTGCCAAATTATTTAAACTCATCTTTTGTAAATATAATTATGTATTTAAACTGCTCGTCAAAAGGAATGGACAGCAAAATTTTTGGACTTTTTTGCTGTATCTTCAAATTGAGTCACTCGATTTTAATAATTTTTTTGTGGATTAAAAGGTATTTTCTTTCTCTTTCTGATGACCTAATAGTTATTTGTATACCTAGGCCGTGAAATGGTATTTTTTCGGCCGAAAGAAAGTTGGCGTGGCGTCCGAGACATGTAAAAAAAATTTGGGACACACTGTATTTCCAAGTTAAGTCACTGATTTTTTAATTTGGCAATAATATTTGAAACTCGCTTCTGTTATTGTTTTGTGCTATTTCCGCTTGTTGAAAAATGTTTCACTTTTACACTATCCATGAAACTTTATTTGTTTTATATACAGGGTGTTTTTTACTAAGTGTCCTATATTTTGCAGGGCGATTTCTCAGGTATTTTAGAAGTAAAAAGTCCAAATAGGCCTAGGTCTGGAAGGAGTTACTTATCGAGCTGCAGAGTGTTGAAAATTAATTTTAATTAGCGCCCTCTATCGGTCAGAGCAAAACCAAGATCTAATTTAAGCAGGGATGTACAATTTTAGGAAAATTAAATTTATGAAAGTTTTTCCAGAAAATTTTCGGTAATTTTTCGGAAAAATTGGAAAATTCAACGTTCCTGAGATATTGATCAAAAATTGCAAAGCCCTCTAGCGGCTAAACTGACAATAACGGGTAACTTAGCCGTGCCCGCTCAACGTCACGTGATAGCCCCGTTCATTAGCTTTATTTTGTTATACGGTGGTTTTTATACAGGGTTTTTCAAATAAGCGAGTTATGGACGATTTTCTGGAAAAGTGTTTTAAATCTAAATTAGGGAGTTTTTGGGCCTGCTATACCAACGGCGATTATTTTGGATTTTCCTTAATCAAAGTGAATTTTTTAACTAATTTGAACCTGGGGAACGCAAATATGACGTCCATTTTGCTCTAACCGGCACCATTTCGGAGATGACCTTGAAATTATGTCAATTTTGACATTTTAGGGCGTGGCACCCTTGCAAATTGACATTTTGACAAATGACACTCTACGTCATTTTTGTACTATTAACCTAAAGGTATTTAAGCAGTTGAGGTTAATTTTGAAAATAAAAAATTTTCTGAAAAAAATCACAAGGTACCTTTGAAAATTCTTGACAATTCTAGTTTTTAATTTTTTAAAGTCAAACAGTGCATGGTACCAAAAAAGTGTATAGAAGGTAAAAGTTGCATCCCATCGAGGTGCATTTGTGGTAAAACTTCAGACCTCTAACCTGAAACGTTCCTGAGATATTGAGCAAAAACTGCAAAAAACGAGAGTCAACTTTGACGCCCTCTAGCGGCTAAACGGGGCAACTTAGCCATGCCCGCTCAACGTCACGTGATAGCTCCGTTCATTAGCTTTTTTTTGTTGTACGGTGGTTTTATACAGGGTGTTTCAAATAAGCGAGTTATGGACGATTTTCTGGAAAAGTGCACGGAATTTTAATCTAAATTAGGGAGTTTTTGGGCCTACTATACTAACGGCGACTATTTTGGATTTTCCTTAATCAAAGTGAATTTTTTAACTAATTTGAACCTGGGGAACGCAAATAAGACGTCCATTTTGCTCTAACCGGCACCGTTTCGAAGATCAACTTGAAGTTATGTCAATTTTGACATTTTAGGGCGTGGCACCCTTGCAAAATGACATTTTGACAAATGACACTTTACGTCATTTTTGTACTATTAACCTGAAGGTATTTAAGCAGTTGAGGTTAATTTTGAAAATAAAAAAATTTCTGAAAAAAATCAGAAGGTATCACCCTTGAAAATTCTTGACAATTCTAGTTTTTAATTTTTCAAGGTAAAACAGTGCATGGTACCAAAAAGTGTATAGAAGGTAAAAGTTGCATCCCATCGAGGTGCATTTGTGGTAAAACTTCAGACCTCTAACCTGAAACGTTCCTGAGATATTGAGCAAAAACTGCAAAAAACGAGAGTCAACTTTGACGCCCTCTAGCGGCTAAACGGGGCAACTTAGCCGTGCCCGCTCAACGTCACGTGATAGCCCCGTTCATTAGCTTTCTTTTGTTATACGGTGGTTTTATACAGGGTGTTTCAAATAAGCGAGTTATGGACGATTTTCTGGAAAAGTGCACGGAATTTTAATCTAAATTAGAGAGTTTTTGGGCCTACTATACTAACGGCGACTATTTCGGATTTTTCTTAATCAAAGTGAATTTTTTAACTAATTTGAACCTGGGTAACGCAAATAAGACGTCCATTTTGCTCTAACCGGCACCGTTTCGAAGATCAACTTGAAATTATGTCAATTTTGACATTTTAGGGCGTGGCACCCTTGCAAAATGACATTTTGACAAATGACACTTTACGTCATTTTTATACTATTAACCTGAAGGTATTTAAGCAGTTGAGGTTAATTTTGAAAATAAAAAATTTTCTGAAAAAAATCACAAGGTATCACCCTTGAAAATTCTTGACAATTCTAGTTTTTAATTTTTCAAAGTCAAACGGTGCATGGTACCAAAAAAGTGTATAGAAGGTAAAAGTTGCATCCCATCGAGGTGCATTTGTGGTAAAACTTCAGACCTCTAACCTGAAACGTTCCTGAGATATTGAGCAAAAACTGCAAAAAAACGAGAGTCAACTTTGACGCCCTCTAGCGGCTAAACGGGGCAACTTAGCCGTGCCCGCTCAACGTCACGTGATAGCCCCGTTCATTAGCTTTCTTTTGTTATACGGTGGTTTTATACAGGGTGTTTCAAATAAGCGAGTTATGGACGATTTTCTGGAAAAATGCACCAAAATTTCGCTCAAATTGGGAATTTCTGCTTTCGAGGAGACTGGTCAAAGTAAGGCTGTAGGAGCAAAAGCAAATGAATATTGATACAAACATTTTACATCAAGTAGGCCTAGAATTTGACGTAGATTCCAAAAATCGAATAAAAAATTATAAGTTTGGTTTGTTGCTCAAATTTGGGACACCCTGTATACTGATCTAGGGAAAAAGTAGACGCAAATATCTATAAAATTCATATTTGATATTTTTTTATAAATAATGATGTTAAAAATTCAATGAATCACCCTGTAAACTACTCGTATTGTATTGTCAATAACTCGGTTATTTCGACAATTATCGGGTGGTTCAATATACCAATTTGTAGCTTTTGAAATTCTCTTTTGACCACCCTGTACAGCGTAATACACACACAACATAATCAGATTACTATACCCTTGCATAAATTTATAAATAATATTTTTTTAAAAATTCATTTTGAAAAGTGTTGAGGTTAGATATACAACATTTTTCAGAAAGTTTTCGGTAATTTTCCGGAAAAAATTGGAAAATTTAAAATTCAAAAATAATTACTTTTTTAATTAATTGTACAACAATCCAATATCAATTCAAATTAAGTTTAATGTACTTTTAATCATTTACCCCCGTTTTGTAAACCGAGCTTGATTTAAGTGTGGGTCAGACTGTGACAGAGTATAGGTGAAAAAAGTCACACTCTAAACCACACTTCTAAAAATTGAAATTTTACCGCTTTTACATCTCTGAATTTAAGTTTCTTATATGCTACAAGACCCCCAAATACCAAGTTTCATCCAAATATTGATATTATTTCAAAACTTACTTATAAAAAACACCCTATAGATGAGGCCTTCCTTATAAGGAGTTTTTCCTTTAAACAACACTTTTTAAAAAACACCCGGTATACTGTTTTTAAAAAATGACTGTGGTTGTAATGACCGAAACAAAGAAATTTGATCAGATTGTAAAGTGATGCAACCCTCTCTACTAGAATGTGATACTGTGTTAATGTAACCTTAGGAGCCGGAATTAACGTTAAAAGGGACACTTTATTGATCTTTCCATTACACTTTCACAAATCCAAACAGAAAACGCAGGAAATTATGAATGAAAAAAAAAACGGAAAACAAGAGTGCAAACTTACTTTAGTCAAAACCAACATCCTGACTGAGCTGGGCAGTGTAAGTACTTTTATTTGAACTCTTTCGCGCACCTAAAAACTAGTACTAGAGACCATGTTGTCTGACATCTACTTATATTAAGTGCTCAGACTGTGATGTCAAGGTTGAGGATGGGAGGCGTTCATCACGATCGTAAGGAAGATCTTTATGGTTGGGATTTTCGTCCAAGTTCATTTCAATTCGAGGCTTTTGTTCCGCTAAACGCGCCTTGACTCCTAATAAGTTGGTAATATATTACATCCAATTACTACTTGGCTTTGCTGCTTTGGGTAAACATACTGAAATACGTGGGGAATTCCCGTGTACACCGGAGATTTCATCAAAAGGTGTTTTGGTTGAATCATTTATTGATTGCGGATGGTTCTTAAGGAAATTCTTGAAAATAGCTATTATTGTAAACAAAGGAAATTACGAGAATATTAATTATAGTGCATAAGAGATGTTTTCACACATTCCTTAAAATAGGTCTATTTTTAATTTTGTATGATGATATTGAAGAAAAATATGATGTCTTGATAGTAACAATTCCAATACAAAGACCCATGTTATAAGAAAATTTGTAGTGTGTAATTATGCTGAAAGGGGCTTAAAAAGGGTTTTCGCCCCAGAAGTGCCACAATGCTATTGCGAAACGATGGCTCAGTCACTGCCTCCAAAGTAGAAGTACTGGACACATGGTGCAGGAAGAACCCGAAAGTCTTGTATTCCAAACAGCAGAGGTTAATATCCTGCCAGTATCCATGGAGGAGACAACTATAGAGCCATTAAGAAACTTAAAAATAATATCCTAGCAGAAAGCATGGAGGGGACGATCTAGCCATACATAGCCTAGTGCAACAGAGCTGGAATCAAGAAATCATTCCCGACGAATGGAAGGAAGGTGTTATCATCCCACTCCACAAAAAAGGGGACCAAATGCAGTTTAAAAATTACCGAGGTATTGCCCTGCTGAGTCACGTCTACAAAGGATTCCCAAACATTCTGTTTCAACGTCTCTCTCCATATACCAAGGAGATAATCGGAGACTATGCGGCTTTCGAAGCGGAAGCTCAACAACTGACCAGCTCTTCGCTATCCGTCAGATTCTGGAGAAATGTTGGGAGTTTAACAAGAGCTTTCATCCCCTTTTCTAGACTTTGAACAAGCATATGACAGTGTTATTAGAGTGAGATTGTGGGAGGCTATAGGGGAACTTGGTGTCGATGGTGAGTACAGCCAAGCATTCCATATTAACAGAGGTCTAAAACAGGGGGATGCTTTGTCGCCAGTACTATTTAACCTTGCACTAGAAAAAGCAATAAGAACAGCATCAGTGAAAGCAGAGATTTTTGGCCCAGGAGGTCCCAAACTTATTTTGGCCTATGCAGATGACATAGGCGCAGTAGAAGAAAGTACTGTGAGTGTGAAGGAAAATTTCATAAAGATCGAAGAAGAAGCTCAGAGAATAGGTCTACGAGTAAAAGAAGGAAAGACCTGCTCCTAAGAAGGCTTGAGAGAAAGATCCTGCGCATGATTATGGCCCTGAAACCGGTCATTATAAGATACAATTATATCAAAGCCCCGACATCATTCAGAAGATAAAGATCCTTTCCAATCTTGGTAATGGGAGCAATCAAAACTGTTTTCCATTCATCTGGAATACTCCTTCTTTGGTTAATAATGCCATTAAACACACTCAAAATACCATCATACTATCTGGCAGCTGTGCAATCATGGAAGTGATGGAGTCAGATCCTGCAGCAGTGTCCCTCTTGATTTTCCCCATTAAGGAGTCTAGTTCCTCCCTTGTGAAATCTTTGTGGATACCATTGGCACTAGCATTTCTAGTAGATGGTGTATTTAATTTATTACATATGGAGGAGCAAGCCTGTTCAAAGTATCCTCCCAAACATCCTCTGCATTTTCAATATCTGGTGTAAACGTTAATGAACTTTTATTCAATTTCTTCACAACCCTCCAAACCCCACCAATATGAGAATGTCTATTCAAAAGACTCTGTAAATTGAATAAAATTGGCCTTTTTTAATTTCCTGAATAGTCTAGTTGCTACAGTCATTTTATTTTTGTATTCATAACAATTATCTTCACTTGGCTTCCTTATATATTTTTGTAGGGCAGAGTTCTTCTGTTGCTTGCAGCCTCTTCACATTGTGAGTTCCACTATCTTGGCTTGCTGATTCCTTTTTGCTTTTCTTCTGCTGCTTCAAGTATTACATCCTTACACTGTTCCCAGCTGCTAACCACCTTATCACATTGTTGTCTGTATTTAATCCAATTTGGGTGTTATTTACATCATTTAGTCTACATTGTGCTCCCTCCAACATACAAACTGTTGGCAGGTGATCGCTATTACCTGTATCTTCTATGGTGTTCCAACTCGCTCTAAGAGCTAAATTTGAGGAAACTATAGTGATGTTTGGACAGCTCTTATTCTGCCCAGGGGGTCCTATCCTTGTAGTCAGCCCAGTATTCAGAATTAAAGCTCCTGTTCTGTTGAGTGCTTCCTAAAGATTTAAACTTTTTATTGTTTATAGTTGATTCCCAGCAATTATGTTGAGTATTCGCAAATCTCCCATTATAATAAAATCAGAGCCCAAAGCATTAATAATGTGCATGTATTTTGAAACTGTAATGTACACATCAGGAGGACAATACATATTACAAATTGCTAATTTTGTGATCTTGACAGTTAACATTTGAACTTTTAGAGGTAACGCTAAATGGATGTGACAATTCCTCCTTTTCCATCTTCCCGACAGTCAAAACCTTGAATATCAAATTTGTGTTCACGTTTTAAGAAGGTTTCGTTCAATAATACAACATCAGGCTTCTGTTAATCAACATCTATCAGATACAGCAAATTTTCATGGTTTCACCTTATACTCCTGATATTCCATTGAATCATTTTAAGTTTATGATTGCTGTTCATTGTTCTAGAAAGTAGAGTCATCAGTCTTGTCTGATACCGCAGTCTCAGCAATTTCAATAGTAACTCCTGTAAGTTGGTCTCAATGGGCTTATCACCCACTACTTGGTTTATCTCCTGTATAATTAATTCCTTCTGTTCTTGCGAGAATCTCGATTTGAGAATAACATTTTTCATCAAAGTCGCTAAATCAATAGTTACTTCAGGTTCTTCCAAGATTAGTCCTGTAGTAGGAATTCTACAAGATGAGGGAAACAAGCATTGTCTATGTGGTTCATTTGAAAAGTTTAAAACCGGAGAAATTGGGGATTGAGGTTTCCTCTTACGTTGAGTAATTTCTGAATACTTTCTGCTTTGCTCCTGTGGTCTTTCATTTTTTATTAAGTTACCCCTTTGAGACACTTCGAATAGGTGTTAATTCTTGCTAACGTAATTGTGGGAATTCTCTAGGATGGGTGAGCCTTGTATACCCTCCCCTAGGTCCTTCCATTGTCCCCTGCGATTTATCAGAATTTTTTGCTTCATTTTTGGATTGCTTTTTCCTTGCTTCAAAGTATGAAATATTTTCTGTTTTTTCAATCTCTTTTTGCCTCTAGTACTCTGGACATCTTCTATCAGTCGCCATATGGTCCTCTTCACAATAAACACATTAAGGTTTTTTAGTACAGCTCTCTGTACTATGCTCTTCTGCACACTGCATTGTTTGGCAAGGTGTCCATAACGTAGACAATTGTAATACACTGCATTGGAAGGGGGATGTATAGATCAACCTGTGAGCGGACAAAATAAATCTTCCCACTTAATTTCTTCACCATCTTTTACTCTCTTTTTCATCCTTCTAGCCTCAAGAATTGGTTGTGTGGTTTCAGCACATCAGAGCTCCTCCATAGACAAATTTTTTTCTATGCCTCTAGCAATACCTTTGCAAGAAGCTAATAATGCAGGAATATAAACTTTTAGATTTTCTGTCCTTAATATATCATTATTCAAAAAGTTGTTTGCATACTTATGCGTAGTGAATTCAATAGCAACTCGGTTTTTCCTTTTTTCTGTATAGCCAGAATATTCTTAACGTTATTATATTTGAGCTTTTTTCCTAACGCTATTGGATGAAGGTAGCCAATATTCTCCTGAAGACCTTCAACAATAGGTCTGTTCGCAGAGGGAAACGTCATAGTCACGTGAGCATTCAACCAATGAAAGTTGACATTTGCTGTTTCTGAGTTGGAAACCAGTCAGGGATCGCCTCTGCGAACAGACCTAGAGACTATATAAGGACCTTTATCTGTATAAGTATGCTCTATTGTCTCTGGAACCAAGTTTGCACTATCTGAATCATTATTCCGGGGGCCATTTCGGCTGGAATTCAAATCCATCTAAACACTAATCTATTTCCAAGCTTATGTCCAAATCTAACTAGTCTATGTCAAGCAGCGAGTGAAAAGTTGTAAGTTGTTGGATTTGCACCTGCAACTTATGAATGCTGGTGCAAGTGATTGTTGATAAGTAGTATGTAAAAGTTGTCAGTCGTTTAATAAAGTGAATTCAGTTTACTTTGCCGGTGCTCCCTCTGCCACGACCCAACATTCTGGCGCAGTCATACTGGTTTGAACTACAATCCAACAAGCTTGAAAAGGTAATGATTGCATTGTGGAATGGAAGCCACGTAAATGGTACCATACGGAGCATCATCGGTAACTGCATTGCTGAAGTTGGAGTAGGAGGTGATACTCATCGTAGACATTTCAATCAGATCTGGAAACGCAGCATGGATACCACTTCTAGATGCAATACGAATTTTGACTTTCTAATTCCATCTCCATCTCATTCAACTCCAGTCATTGAGCGCAACCAAGGTAACATCAATGATCATCAAATAATTCCGGAGCAGCTTCCAGAATCTACTGACGTCCACCTACAAGATTCTTCAGGCACCACTAACCAGGAGCAGTACACCAATCGGAATCAACCAAGACGTTCTTGTAAGAGGCCAGTGGACTACCAAACTCTTGCGGGATGTCGACATCGGTGTCGGGACTCCTAGCTATAGTAGAGGAGGAGTTGTTGGGTTTGCACCTGCATTTTATAAATGCTGGTGCAAGTGATTGTTGATAAGTAGTTTGTTAAAGTTGTCAGTCGTTCAATAAAGTGAATTCAGTTTACTCTGCCTGTACTCCCTCTGCCATGACTCAACAGTAAGTATATATATATAGGCCGGTTTAGAACGTCTTTCGACGTTGTCCGACACCTAATTTCCAGCCTCTTCGGTCTTCACAATCTTCAGGTGTTAGATTTCTCTCACTCATGCATTTATGCATGGTTTTCTGCCACTCCTGTTTTGGCCTTCCTCGTTTTCTTCTGCCTGTTGGTTGCCAATGAAGTACTCTTTTAGGCCATCGGGTATTTGACATTCTTTCCACGTGTCCGTACCACGTAAGTTGCTTGTTTTCGATATCCTGTGTTATTGCGTCTTCTATTCCCATCCGTTGTTTTATGATGTCGTTTCTTATTCTTTCTCTTCGTGAAATGCGCATCGATCTCCTAATTGCATCCATTTCAACTGCCTCAACTCTTTTCTTGTGTCTATCTGAAATTCTCCAGGTTTCTGATCCATATAGGAGGGTGCTTTTTACCATTGCCTCATAGATATTAAATTTCCGCTTCTTGGTTATTTCTTTGCTCCATAGGATTCCATTCAGAGCTCCGATTACTTTTTTGGCTTTGACTATTCGCTTTCCGATTTCTTTTACATCTGTTCCTGTGTTGTCGAATGTAATGCCCAGATATTCATATTCCTGACACTGAAGGATTTCTTGGCCATTGTCCAGTTCCAAATTTCCGTCCTGAGTTCCCACACATAGATACTTTGTCTTGGCTATGTTGACTGTTAAGCCCCATTCTCTGTATTCCTCTATTAGCTTTCGCATCATGTACTGCACATCCTCTTTATCATTGGCTACTATGACTTGGTCGTCTACGAACTGTAGGGTAAACAAGCAACTATCATCAATTTCTATTCCCATTCCCTGGACCTTTCTTTTCCAGTTTTTTAGTGCCATCGCTATGTATATTTTAAAAAGAGTGGGAGAGACACAGCATCCTTGACGCAATCCTTTATTCACCATAAGCTCTTCAGTGACACATTTGCCTACCCTAATTCTTGATTTTGATTCCCTATATAGTTCTTTAAGGGCTGTTACGTAGGTGTGATTAATGTTGGATTGCTCTAAGACCCTCCATAGTTTTGATACTGGGACTGTATCGTAGGCTTTTTGTAGGTCAACAAATGCTAGGTGCGTTTCCAAGTTTCTAGCACTTCTCTTCTCTATAACTTGTTTTAGAGTAAACACGTTGTCTGTACATGATCTTCCTGCTCTGAAACCGCATTGTTTTTCCTCTTCTTTTCCTTTATAATCCTCTTCAATGAGATCACGTAAAATTCTACCATATAGTCTGCTCAATGTGCTTGTAACCGAGATGCCCCGATAGTTATTGCAGTCCAGTTTATTTCCTTTTTTGTGAATGGAGGAGATGAGAGCCATTTTCCATTCCTTAGGGACGGAATGTCTCAACAGTAAGTTAGATAGGAAAATTGCCAATCTGCTTACCCTATATGAACGCTGTACTCTGGAACCACTTTCTACTCAAAATTTAGAAAAACCCGAATAACATTGCACAATCCAACAAAATCCTGTATGAAAACTCAACAACGTGTGGCCCTTTTCAAGTTCTACACGAATCAGGCCGAATAGTCCTTGAGGCTGATGAAATTGAAAAGAAGAAGAAGAACAAACTTGATTCTGTCCCTAACCTAGCTTTTATTAATTTGGCGGTTGTTTGTGTTTACTGTTTGGTCAGTTTGGCGCCTTTGCCTTTACTTACATTAAACTTTGCATCCTTTTGCAACAGACCAGTGTCGTTTATTTGTTTTGATACACACATTTCCTGTGTTACTGTAAACATAAACTTGTGCTTGTGTAACAATCTTCTTTACAATGTATATAAGGGTTAAAGCAGATTGGCTTGAAGAGTCAAAAAAGGAGTTTATAATCACACTATCCAAAACGACTTCCATCCAAGAACTGAGGAAACTTATTCAAAAAGAAGTCAGCGTGAAACCAGAGGTGCAACGCCTGTTTTATAGAGGCAAAGAAGTGAGTACTAGTAGCAATTGGTGTAATCGAAACCATTTGTGGTGTCTCTCATCAATAATGCTTTGCAGTTAGTCGATGGTCAGATTCTGAATGACTATTCAGTTTTGCCCAATGATGTTATTATCCTTATAAGGCGACCATTTGTGGAGCCCCAGAAAGATGAAAACAAATTAAAAGAAGAGGAAAATACGTCAACAGCCAAAGAAAGTCCCAAACCTACTATGAGAGAGGAAACTGTTAAATTGGTAGAGGCTGAGTCAAAGTATTATAAAGTAGGGGACTTGGTTGATGTACGAACTTTAGATAGCGGGGCTTGGTTTGAGGGAGTTGTGGATCAAATTTTGAAGAAAGAAGATGATGAAGTAGAGGAAGATAAGCTAGTTTTCAGGATTAAAAGGTAACTTTAGAGATAACAACTTTAATAAAGTGAAGCTAATTGAGTTTGAATTAATCCCAATTATGATTTTTATACAGGGTGGTCCAGTTTTAAATGTCAATAATTCACCAATCCATAGCCAATTAAAAAATAAGTTGACATTCATTATGTCATTTTCCTGAAAAGTGCTTCTTAAGGAAAATACAGTCCTTCAAATTTCTGTTTAAAAAATAGTTTTTTTTGTCATAACTGTCAGACCGTTGGAGCAATATTGATCAAATTTGGAACAAGCACTTTATTACATGTTATTACGGTCAAAGACCCAAAACTAACCTAACTCAACTTAAAAATTGTCTTGGAAACGGAAAATTCACTTAAGAAATTTAAAAAATATTATTGTAGCCAGTTTTCATAGTTTCCAGACAAACTAAAAGACTTTAGTTTTGAAAATTGAATTAGAAAAGATAAAAATTTCAGAAGCTTAAAAATTGTGTTTGTAACCAGTTTTCATGCAAATCGAAAGACTTTAATACTAAAAATTGACTTGTAGACATAAAAACTACTTTTTCAAGAATTTGTTACTACAAATTCATACATTTAAACCTTAAAAATTGACTTGAACCCCAAAATGTGACTGAACTAATGAAAAGTGACATCAGAAGCTTAAAATTTGCATTTGAAGTAAGTTTTCGTAATTTGAAGACAAATTTCAATATTTTAGTCTTGAAAATAGTCTTAGATGCAGGACATTGGCATTAGATTCATGAAAATTGTCTTGAAAACAAACTTCGAATTCTGGACTATTTTTAGTGCTTCAAAACTGCTTTCAGCTTGGAAAATCGAGTTTCAAGACTATCTTCACCAAGTTATTGACATAGCAAACTTAAAAAACAATTTTTACATTCTTCATAGACTTAAAATGGCATTCCAAGCTTTGTCACTATTAAATCGACTTCTAGACACCTCAGTGCTAAAAATTCGGGAATTTTTTAATAAACTAGACTGTTTTTAGTGTTTTAAGGCTGTTTTCAGTGCCTCAAATCGAGTTTCAAGACTATCTTTACAAAGTTTTTGACTTATCAGGCCTAAAAGCCAGTTTGTCCACTGACCATAATCTTGAAAATGTTATTTCAAGCTTCTTCACTATTAAATTGACTTCTACACTCATAGGTGCAATAAATTGTAGCATCTCTAAGAAATTCAGACTGTTTTTAGTGCTTTTTAAGACTGAAAAATCGAGTTTAAGATTATTTCCAAAAGTCAAGTTTCTTCAGTAATAAAAGTAAAAAATGTTGGTATCAAATGCTACAATAATAGTCTTGAGAACTAATTTTTAGAAATAAAATAGTCCGAAAATTTAATTTACTTCTAGACTTGTTGTCCAGTCCAGAAAATTGAGTTGTACACCAATTAAAGTCTTGCAAATATACTTTTGGACTCTCTTTAGTCCTAGTAAAGTCAGTTCTAGCATTAAAAGTCACCTTTTATATTATTTTTAGTAGTAAAAAATGAGTTTCATGCACAATACAATCTTTGTCTTGTTTTCCAGACTTTTTTTAGTTCTTGAATGCCAGTTTCAGACACTCAACCAGGATGGCAGTCTGGGAAAGCGAATCATAAGACCATTCCTAGTAGTAAAAAAGTTTTTAGACTATTCAGTACAAATTTGGACTTTCACAAGAATGTTCAGTTTTAAACTATAAAACGATTTTTTAAATGGAAATTTGGAGGACTGTATCTTCCTTAAGAAACGTTTTTCAGAAAAATGACATAATGCAAGTCAACTTATTTTTTGATTAGCTATCAAATGGTGAATTATTGACACTTAAAACTGGACCACCCTGTATTTGCTGTAAACAGTTACTGCTTTAATTATGATAATCTTGGTAGGGTCACTGCACCAATAATTGACCAATTTTAAGTAAAGATCTAAATAATAATTTTTTCTATACCTACATCTACCATTCAAATTTAAATAGGAATACAATGAAAAATTATGAATTTTGTAATTTGACTTTAAAAATTTTCACCTTCTCTAGCGACAAAACCGTACCCCTAACCCATCAACTTTTATACCTCAATAGAAAGCTTATTTCATTGGCTTTACATTGACATATAAAAGTTTATACAAAGTGTGGCAAATAAGCTGGTTATTGGCGATTGAACGAAAGAATGCACCAAAAAAGTCATGGAAAAATTAGTCAATTTTGACACCCTCTAGCGGCCGAACTGTCTAACCTATCCATTCAAATTGGGAGACTGTTAGAAAGCTCATTGCATTGGCTATCCATTGACGTATAAAACACTACTAAAAATGGTGCAAATAAACGAGTTATTGGAGATTGAACAAAAGGATGCACGAAAAAAGTCATAAAAAAATAGTCAACTTTGACGTTCTCTAGCGGCCAAACCGTCTAACCTATCAATCCATGTTGGGAAGTTTTTAGAAAGCTCATTCCATTGGCTTTCCATTGACGTATAAAACTGTAGCAAAAATAGTGCAATTAAGCGGGTTTTTAAATATTAAACAAAAGGATACTTAAACTACAAAATTGGTCAAAGTTGACGCCCTCTAGTGGCTAAACGGTACCACTAACCAATCGACTTTTCTACGTCAATGGAAAGCTCATTTCATTGGCTGTCCATCGACATATAAAAATATATACAAAGTGTTAGAAATGCGCGTGATATTTACGGTTTACAAACAGGGTGCCCCAGAAACACTTTTTGACTGGTTAGGCCTAATTTGACCCTGGAAAATTAGGAAAAATCGATTTTGCAAATGACAATTTTCGTAAGGGTCAAATTTGCCTGACAAGCCACCACTATTCCAATGGGTTTTGCGTTATATTGGCCACTTAGTGCAAGCGAAAATCGACTTTAATGATTTTATTTCTACAGTTTTGCTACGGCTCTAAATTTGACACTCACTGTGCTAGGTTTGTGCCAAATATCAGGGCCGTACCTGACCGATTTAAAAAAAAATCCCTCAAAGAAGTTAGAGTGGTTACAGTCAAGAAAAACGTTTAGTTAGCTTTGGAGCCCTCTGGCGGCCAAACGAAGCACCCTATCAACACAAACTGCCATTTTTTGGAAAGCCCATTATATTTTCTATCCGCTGACATATAAAAGTCTATACAAAGTGTTGCAAATAAACGAGTTGTTTGACAATAAAGAACAGTTTTGACTGAATTTGACAGCTACTACTTTAACCTTCAATAACTCGATTATTTTGACAGTTACAGGGTGGTTCAATGTATCAATTTAAAGAAGAATGTTTCAAATAAGTGACCTAATACAAACTTACCTTAATTTTGAACAGAGAATCAGACAAAAGGAGTGTTCAAATTAAAAACGTCCTTTTTTCGAACTGACCTCTTGAGCTCTTTTTTTGACCATCCTGTATAATATATTTTATCGTTTTTCTTCACCCATTCTTAGAACAAACCTTGTATAACACGACAAAACACAAAAACCAAGGAAAAAACGTTTCCTGATATGAATAAATTAAAATTATTGTTTTGGAGACTGAAAATATTAAATTTCACATAGAACGGTAAATATCTCAGAAACGTATGACATTAATACACGAAACATGTCTAGAATATGACGTAGAATCCAAAAATGCAATAATATACAAGGTGTCTCATTTAAACTAAGCAGCAGTTGATATCTACTTCCGTTTAAAACGTTGCACGCATATTTTCTTATTAAAAAAGGTTTTTTTAGACTCTCCAGTCGTGGTAATTCAGAAAATTAGTGGGTATTGTTAGGTTAGGTTAGGTTAGTTATTAGGAATTACTGGGCATTACAAGGAATTAGTGGACATTATTGGCATATTAGGAATTAGCGTACAAAATTGTACTCAGCTGTTTACCCCTCGGGTCTATCACACTTTTTTGGGACATCCTGTATAATTCAAGTAAGTTGCATTCAAATCTTTAGAACAAATTCTACAACTTTTGAAAAAATCATAAAAACAACAAAGTTAAAGGGGGAGCCGTTTGTAATGAGACACCCTGTACATAAGGCGGTCCAACGAAATGCCAAAAACAGCTGATCGAAATTCTCTGCCAACATTCGTTCTTATGGGAGTTTGAGCAGTTCAAAGCAATTTATCTTAATTTTTGTATTTTTCTATCCTATTTTGATTTGTATCGTTTACAGTTACTAGTATACAGTGTGTCCAGGGTAAGGAAACGGTTAGAGATACAGATTTGGTTAAATGGGAAGAAAGTTGCGTAATCATAGCCTTAATAAAATTACCTTTAGAGAACGTCAATTTGTTTTTTAGTTTTTGAGATATTTGGAAAAAAGTGAATTTTACGTTTTTTAATTTTTTGTGACTTTAATATTGGACTTAGACGAAAAACTAAGGACACTTCTCCATAGCAACTTTTAATGTTCTTTCAAGTGGCGTCATCAGTTTTTAATTCCGACGTTTCGTCTTTATGGAACCAAAATCAACTTCGTTTCTTTAAAAACGATCCTGATGTTTTTATGTTAGATTCTGAGAGTACTTTTTATTCTGAATTTAATGATGTAGGACACTTTATGGTTTAATTTAGTTTTACGCTGTTTTTCGGGATTTACAAAAAAAAGAAATACTTATGCCAAACTTGGTACTAATTTAATCCAAAAACGTTATAATATTAATAATAATTATTCATGCTTTGTCAACATCAGCCTTCATTTGTATTTATTTTTGTAGCGCGGCCCACACTAGTGTACTTCCCTTTGAGGAAGATGCCTCGTTTGAAAATGTACGACCTAGGAGTTATTACACTTTTAAAATTCCCGAATTAGAGCCAGGCATGACAGTTCTGGCTAACTTTAACATTGACGCGCCTAAAGAACGAGGTTTTTGGTAGGGCGTTTGCCTAATTCTGTATTCATCCGGGTAATCATCCAGTTAATTTAGGTACGACCTTCACTTAGACAAAGTGGACAGCGTGGACATAATAGGGAGTATTTGCATAGGCGACGAAAGAATGATCGATTGCAATATCAAGTTTATTCAAGAGTGTATGAGGATTGAAACTCCAACCCTATTAACTGAGCAAAGTGACAAGCCTCGCACACATAAACAGCGTAAGATACATTGTAGAAATTCAACTAAAAACTCACTTTTCACTTTTCAAAAATAAGGAAAGTACCCGTATCACTGTAAAAAATGTAAAGACGACCTGAACAAACTGTGCCGAGAATGCGGGTGTAACGTGTGCGCGGGTAAACAGAACTGGGAGAAAATAATTTTGTGCGACGAGTGCGAAATGGGTTTCCACATTGAATGCTTGAACCCTCCTCTGGAACAAATTCCAGACGACGATTGGTAAACTGTTTCCGCAACTTTTTCCAAACTCGTTCTAAGTGTCTGTTGTTCCAATAGGTATTGCCCTTCGTGCAAAACGGACGATTCGCAAATAGTAAAGGCGGGAGAAAAGTTGAAAGTGAGCAAAAAGAAACAAAAAATGCCGAGTAACACGTCAAACACCAAAAAAGACTGGGGCCGCGGCATGGCTTGCGTTGGTTTCACTAAGACCAACGATAAAGTGTCCAAGTCACATGTGGGCCCTATTCCTGGGGTCGAAGTTGGTTTTTGTTGGAAATATCGAGTTGGGGTAAGTTTTCAAAATCTATATTAAGTAGATTAGGGAGTAATGCCTGGTGAAGAACACAGGGTGGTTCAGTAAAAATCGTATGCTACGTGCAAATATTTCGAACCGGTTTCGGCTCTTTAGGCCATCATCAGCACTCAAGGACGATCCATCCAGGGCTGAAGGACAGGACTCATTCAGGGGCGCAACACCCAACACATTGGGTTGTTTGTGGACGTCTTCAGTCCTGTCCTTCAGCCTTGGACATGTGTTCTGTGCGAGGGATGTGACACTGTTTTAAATTTGGGCCCATATTATACAGGGTGGTCCAGTTTTAAATGTCAATAATTCACCATTGCATGGCCCATTAAAAAATAAGTTGACATGCATTATGTCATTTTCCTGAAAAATGCTTCCTAAGAAAAATACAGTCCTTCAAATTTTCGTGTTTTTTGTCATAACTTTTGATCAAATTTGGAATAAGCACTTATGAAATTAATACTTATTATGAATGGCGTTTGCCAAAATTCTCCAGTAGCGTAGATACAGGAAGATGGATTGATTCTTTTTACGTCACTGGATATTTTTCAAAGATTTTAGTTTTTTTACTTTACTTCTCCAATTTGACAAAATAAGTACCTCTTATAAAATTCTGATTTGAAGCTTCGTTTACGAGATAATTGAGTTATTACGTTCAAAGACCCAAAATCAACCCATCTTGAAAACAGTGAAAATTTACTTAAGAAGCTTAAAACATGTCTTTTTAGCCAGTTTTCATAGTTTCCAGACAAATTGAAAGACTTTAGTTTTGAAAATTGACTTAGAAACCAGTAAGTTTACTTTTAAGGTGAAAATTGACTTAAAAGGCTTAAAAATTGTCTTTTGACCAGTTTTCACAAATTGAAAGATTTTAGCCTTGGCAATTGACTTGGAAACTGTGAAAATTGTCTTGAAAGGCTTAAAAACTGTCATTGTAGTCAGTCGTTATAGTTTTCAGATAAGTTGAAAAACTTTAGTAGTGAAAATTAGGTTGTAGTCATGAAAAACTACTGTATCTACAATTTTTTACTACAAATTCACACATTTTAACCTTGAAAATGGTCTTGGACACCAAAAAGTAACTCTAAACCAATGAAAAGTGACATCAAAAGCTTAAAATTTCCATTTGAAGTAAGTTTTCATAATTTGAAAATACATTTCAATATTTTAGTCTTGAAAATAGTCTTAAATACAGGATATTGACATTAGATTGATAAAAATTGACTTGAAGACTAACTTTTCAGGTTTGTTTCCTTTGCTTTTGATTTTCTTAGAACTCTGGACTATTTTTAGGGCCTTTAAACTGCTTTCAACTAGGAAAATCGAGTTTTAGGGTTATCTTCACCAAGTTTTTGACATAGGAGACTTAAAAAACTATTTTTACATTTTCCATATAGGTTTAAACATGCCATTTCACGCTTTGTCAGTATTAAATTGACTTCTAGACGTTTCACTTTGCTTTAAGACTGAAAAATCGAATTTTAAACAATTTTTTCTAGTAAAAGTTAAGTTTCAGACTCTTCATTGATGAAAGTAAACAATTTTGGCATTAAATGCTACGATATTAGTCTTAAACACTAATTTTTAGAATTAAATTAGTCCAAAAATTCGGACTGTTACCAGTGTTTAATTGAATAAAAAAAATAAAGTCCAAAAATCCTGATTTTTGACTATTTTCCTCAAAACTTCCCTTTTCCTTTAAACCTCACAGATGACCAGATTTGAATCGTTTTGAACCATTTTAAAGTAAAAAATACAATAACCCAAGTAGACATTTTTGTCAATTTTGAATAATATCCAGTGAGCGTAGAAAATAAAGATTATCCCCTATATCGACGCATTTAAACAATTTTGAAGGTCTGTGTCTTCCTTAGGAAGCGTTTCTTCAGGAAATTGACATAATGCATGTCAACTTATTTTTTGATTGGCTATCCATTGGTGGATTATTGACATTTAAAACTGGACCACCCTGTATAATATGAGGATTATCATAGATTATTCATCCTCCTGCAGCAAAATAAAAAAATTGCCAACATTTTTGAATGATTGTAACTTTCTTATTTGAACTCTTATTGATTTCACTAAAACGCCATTAGAAAAAGGATAAAAAATACTACAAAATGAGCCAAAACTGGCCTCTCTAGTTCTTCATGTTACCGAGATATTGAATTTTAAAAAGTAGTAAAAAATTACTTCTGATACCACCTTTTCAAATTTTTTGAAAAATGAAAAATTTTAAAGTGCCTTTTTTGTACTTGTTTCACCTAATTTAAGATCCTTTGGTATAAATATGCCCTTTGCTGTGCATTGGAACCCTCCTGGAGCAAAATAAAAAATTGCCAAATTTGCACTTTTTGCAAAAATCGCATTTTTTCCATTTTTGAATGATTGTAACTTTCTTATTTGAACTCTTATAGATTTCACTAAAACGCCATTAGAAAAAGGATAAAAAATACTACAAAATGAGCCAAAACTGGCCTCTCTAGCTCTTCATGTTACCGAGATATTGAATTTTAAAAAGTAGTAAAAAATTACTTCTGATACCCCCTACCTTTTCAAATTTTTTGAAAAATGAAAAATTTTAAAGTGCCTTTTTTGTACTTGTTTCACCTGATTTAAGATCCTTTGGTATAAATATGCCCTTTGCTGTGCATTGGAACCTTCCTGGAGCAAAATAAAAAAATTGCCAAAATGGCACTTTTTGCAAAAATCGCATTTTTTCCATTTTTGAATGATTGTAACTTTCTTATTTGAACTCTTATAGATTTCGCTAAAACGTCATTAGAAAAAGGATAAAAAATACTACAAAATGAGCCAAAACTGGCCTCTCTAGCTCTTCATGTTACCAAGATATTGAATTTTAAAAAGTAGTACAAAATTACTTCTGATACCCCTCCTACCTTTCAAATTTTTTGAAAAATGAAAAATTTTAAAGTGCTTTTTTTGTACTTGTTTCATTTCATTTAAGATTCTTTCGTATAAATATGCCCTTTGCTGTGCATTGGAACCTTCCTGGAGCAAAATAAAAAATTGCCAAAATTGCACTTTTTGCAAAAATCGCATTTTTTTCATTTTTGAATGATTGTAACTTTCTGATTTGAACTCTTATAGATTTCGCTAAAACGTCATTAGAAAAAGGATAAAAAATACTACAAAATGAGCCAAAACTGGCCTCTCTAGCTCTTCATGTTATCGAGATATTGAATTTCAACAATGAGAGTAAATGGATACTAAATAACAGAAACTAATGTTGAAACCATTATTTTTTTTACTAACTTCGAAAAATATTTACAATGAGAGTATACGGAGAATTATTATGGATTATTCAATATTATTGATATTATGTTGGTATTATTGTATTATTCCAAATTATACTGATATTATACAGTGTGTCCCAAATTGGTTCTACATGTATTGGGATCTCTGTAACCGTAAGAGCTACAGAGTCGGTTAAATGGGGAAAGTTTTAGAGAATTTTATGTGAAACTTATTTCCGGTTTCCAAATTAAATTATCTTTCTCCGTTTTCCGGAAAATTGGGAAAACGTCAATGGCTGCATTTTAAGCACTCTTTAACAACGTCAAAGAGAGTTTTGAAACTAAGACATTATTAAGGCACTTTTTCACGTAGAACACGATGACCTAATTAGAAAAAATCTGTCGTCATTGGTTTCCGAGATATGGATGATAACTTTGTAAGCCATCTTGAAGGCGGCCATAAGAATTTACAAAGTTTATCATCCATATCTCGAAAACCAATGACGATAGATTTTTTCTAATTACGTCATCGTGTTCTACGTAAAAAAGTGCCTTAATAATGTCTTAGTTTCAAAACTCTCTTTGGCTTTGTTAAAGAGTGTTAGCCTCTGACGTTTTCCCAATTTTCCGGAAAACGGAGAAAGATAATTTAATTTGGAAACCGGAAATAAGTTTCACATGAAATTCTCTAAAACTTTCCCCATTTAACCGACTCTGTAGCTTTTACCGTTTTCGAGATCCCAATACATATTAGGGATTATTCTGTATTACTTGGATTATGCCGTATTATTCAGATTATTATATTATTATTAGTATTATTGCATATTGTTAATATTATTGGATGAGTAACCCCAATATTATTCAAGGGTCACACCTTTCGGTTCTGTGGCTGACCAATTTGAGTGCTGATGATGGCCTAAAGGGCCGAAACCGGTTCACAAAGGATCAATAAATATTTGCACGTAGCATACGCTTTTTACTGAACCACCCTATATTAAGTAGCAATACAAATTACTATACAGGGTCCTGCATTTGAACTCATTTAAATTAAATTTCGTATTAAATAATAATTCAGTTTTTATATTTTAAAATTAGTCAAGCAGGGTTAAATGGTGCATCCTGTATATTATTACATTTTTTTAATAATCCTATTGGTTATAAACAAGATTTGTTAAAATAATGACACATTTAGCCAACACCGATTTCGACAAAAACTTTCAAAAATCTGTAAATTCCAAAGTAGAACTTGTAAGAAAGAAAGAAGAAAGAAAATTGCTTGAACCTATTTTAAGTGAAAACAAAACTCAGAGTCGATCTCCACAAAATATTTATTAAGTTGTTATCTGCCTGACATCTTCAGAGGCTTAACTAGAGTCACAGTCTGCTGGATTCTTGTGGGAATATGGACTACTACTTTTCCAAATCCTATTTTAATTGTTCATAAACATTTGATAATGCTAATTTTCAGTTCAAAATCAAATTAAAAATTTCATAACCTTGCGCACAAACAAATTTGTTAAACTGTCACAGAAAAATAGGACGAGATTTTTCCTTATTTTTGAGTGGCTTTTGCTTAAAATTTGAGTGGTTTGGATTTTTTTTGACGTTTGAAAGGTATTTTCTTTCTTTTTCTGATCACTTAAATCATATTTGTACGATTTGATTGAATGTTGGATGAGAATACACACGATACTGCTTCGCAGTATGATTTTGAATTCAATCGGGTCAGATCAGGAAATGCTAATTTTAGGATCTCTTATTGCACAAACAGAAATTGCTAATTCGAGAGTTTCGGAAGATTTGCCCAACTCTAGAAAATATTGTTCAGCTTTCTAAATCCACCGCTAGGGAGCGTTTGAATACCACTAAAATGAAAAATACCTTAAAACTCTATTGTGGCACCCAGGTGGAAAGTACTCACTTTCCACACTGGTGGAAAGTAAAAGCAGGTAATTTTTATTTTTCCACCTGGTTCACACATAAGAAATAACGTTATTACTAGAGTCCGGATTTTAGGAATTTTGCTTTTCCTAAATAATAAAAGCAGCCAACTTTTGACATCTAATGTGAACGATTTACGCAAAAACACGTCATTTGGCGCTTTTTTCTTCTTTTTGTGCTTATTTGCTGCTATTTTTTGTATTAATTAATTTACAATTGAAGCTTTTCAAGTTATATTGAGATATTGAAGGCTTCTGAGAGACAAAAACATACCAATTATCTGTTGGAAAATGGTTAAGTATTAATTTACAAATTTAAACTGACCAAATAATTTCCAAATGCTTCAAAGTAGTCTAAGAAAATGTAAAAACATTCCAAAACACTATATAAGCTCCAAAATGTCTTGCAAAAGCTTACAAAACAGTCTTGAAGCTTCCAAAAGCTTTCAGAACAGTCTAAAAACTTTCAAATGTTTTTCAACTTATCTATAGAAGCTCCGTATGCTTCTAGAGCAGTTTAGCAGCTTCCAAAAGTTTCTAGAACCGTCTACAAGGTTTCAAATGCTCAAGAGAACACAAATCTGATGTCTGTCCATTTTGTCACTGACTTTGAAATCACTTTGAAACTTTGACTTTGAAATTAGGACATTTTTTACAGTTTTCAAGACATGGCACCCTTAAAAATTATATTTTGACAAATGACACTTTACGTCACATTTCTACCATTAACCTTAACTAACTAAGGCAGTTAAAGACAATTTTCAAAATTCAAAAATTTTCCAAAAAAATTTATAGGGTTACTTACCCCCTAAAAATGTCAAAAATCTAGTTTTTATTTTTCAAGGTCGACCGGTGCCTTGTACGGTAAAATGTTATATTTAATGAAAGTTGCGTCTCTTTGAGAGGCATACATGAAAAAAATTCACACTGCTAACTCAAACCGTTTTCGAGATATTTGGAAAAATGTCCGAAAAAAGGTAATCAAGTATGACGCCCCCTAGCGGCCAGACGGGGCAAGTTAGCGGTGCCCGCTCAACGTCACGTGATAGCTCCAATCATTAGCTACTTACGATCATTTAATGTGTCTATACGGAACCTTTTAAATAATCAAGTTATTCGCGATTTTTTGGGAAAATGCACCGAAATTTTGTCCAAATGAAGGTTTTTCCTGGCCTACTATACTGACCGCCGCCTGAATTAAAGCGTAATATTTCGAAAACGGTTAGATTTACATAAAAACTACAAGAATGCAAAATTGTTCTTAATGTACCACTAAACCAAACTACGTAACGTTTGAACCTCAATACAGGGTGCACGAAATTGTTAGTAAGTCATTATTTTTGCTCACCCTGTACACAATTTTTTGCTCTACACCACTGAAAAGAGAAATTCAAGACGTTTCTTTTGATTGGTTAAACCTCCCTGAACTCCCAAAAATAACCAAGTACAGGGTGTTCAATTTTTGAACTAATTTTCGGTAAAAAGTGCATCTAAGTAGTTTTTGGAAAATATCTCGAAAACTATTAACTCCAAATGTTTCTCAAGCAGTCGAAAGCCTTCCAAAAGCTTTTAGAACGCTCTAAATGATCTTCAACTAGTCTAGAAGCTCTCAAGGCAGTTTAAAAGCTTCCATAAGTTTCTAGAACAATCCATAAGTTTTCAAATGCTTTAAAAGCAGTCCAAAAAGCTTCAATGTTTTTTAAACTCTCTAGAAACTTTCCAAATGGTCCTAAAGTAGTCTAAAAAGATTTCAAAATACTACAGAAATAACTCCAAAATGCTTCTAAAGCAGTCGAAAGTCTTCCAAAAGCTTTTAGAGCAGTCCAAATGCTCTTCATCTAGTCTAGAAGCTCTCAAATCATTTCAAGACAGTCTAAAAGTTTCCGTATGCTTTTAGAGCAGTTTAAAAGGTTCCAAAAGTTTCTAGAACCCTCTACAAGGTTTCAAATGCCTTAAAAGCAGTCTAGAACCTTCAACTCTCTTAAAGTAATCTAAAAAGATTTCAAGACACTACAGAAACTCTGAAATGCTTTTCAAAACGGTCTAAAAGATTCCAAATGCTTTTCAACTATAGTCTAGAAGGTTAGGTTAGGTTAGGTTCCAAAAAATTTCAAAATTGTCTAAATTTTCCAAAAAATTATAGAATTGTCTAAGAGTTTCCAAATGCCTCTAAATCATTCCAGAACCTTCAATATGCTCCTTAAACTGTCCAAAAACCTTCCAAATGCTCCTCAAGTAGTTAAAACAAATTTTGAGAACGGAAATTTCCAAAACAGTCTAAAATCTTCCGTATGCTTCTAAAGCAGTTTAAAAGCTTCAATTCTAGAACTTGAATTAAAAAAAAAGCAAAAAAATTGGCATCTCTGAAATAGTGCTTTTTTACAGATTTTTCTGCTTTTTGAGAAAAATTAATTAGCTTTTTAAGCTCTTTTTTTCACGATTTTAGTGCTTTTTAATCCGGACTCTAGTTATTACTATACATAAGATTTCAAAATACTACAGAAATAACTCTAAAATGCTTCTAAAGCAGTCGAAAGTATTCCAAAAGCTTTTAGAGCAGTTCAAATGCTCTTCATCTAGTCTAGAAGCTCTCAAATCATTTCAGGACAGTCTAACAGTTTCCGTATGCTTTTAGAGCAGTTTAAAAGGTTCCAAAAGTTTCTAGAACCTTCTACAAGGTTTCAAATGCCTTAAAAGCAGTCCAGAACCTTCAACTCTCCTAAAGTAATCTAAAAAGATTTCAAAACACTACAGAAACTCCAAAATGCTTCTAAAGCTGTCAGAAGCTTTTCAAAACGGTCTAAAAGATTCCAAATGCTCTTCAACTATAGTCTAGAAGGTTAGGTTAGGTTAGTAAAATTGTCTAAATTTTCCAAAAAATTAGAAAGAGTTTCCAAATGCCTCTAAATCATTCCAGAACCTCCAATATGCTCTTTAAACTGTCCAAAACCTTCCAAATGCTCCTCAAGTAGTTAAAACAAATTTTGAGAACGGAAATTTCCAAAACAGTCTAAAATCTTCCGTATGCTTCTAAAGCAGTTTAAAAGCTTCAATTCTAGAATTTGAATTAAAAAAAAAGCAAAAAAATTGGCATCTCTGAAATAGTGCTTTTTTCTTTTTTACAGATTTTTCTGCTTTTTGAGAAAAATTAATTAGCTTTTTAAGCTCTTTTTTTCACGATTTTAGTGCTTTTTAATCCGGACTCTAGTTATTACTATACATAACCTTCAACTCTCTTAAAGTAATCTAAAAAGATTTCAAGACACTACAGAAACTCTGAAATGCTTTTCAAAACGGTCTAAAAGATTCTAAATGCTTTTCAACTATAGTCTAGAAGGTTAGGTTAGGTTAGGTACCAAAAAATTTCAAAATTGTCTAAATTTTCCAAAAATTATAGAATTGTCTAAGAGTTTCCAAATGCCTCTAAATCATTCCAGAACCTTTAATATGCTCCTTAAACTGTCCAAAAAACCTTCCAAATGCTCCTCAAGTAGTTAAAACAAATTTTGAGAATGGAAATTTCCAAAACAGTCTAAAATCTTCCGTATGCTTCTAAAGCAGTTTAAAAGCTTCAATTCTAGAACTTGAATTAAAAAAAAAAGCAAAAAAATTGGCATCTCTGAAATAGTGCTTTTTTCTTTTTTACAGATTTTTCTGCTTTTTGAGAAAAATTAATTAGCTTTTTAAGCTCTTTTTTTCACGATTTTAGTGCTTTTTAATCCGGACTCTAGTTATTACTATACATAAGATTTCAAAATACTACAGAAATAACTCTAAAATGCTTCTAAAGCAGTCGAAAGTCTTCCAAAAGCTTTTACAGCAGTCCAAATGCTCTTCATCTAGTCTAGAAGCTCTCAAATCATTTCAAGACAGTCTAAAAGTTTCCGTATGCTTTTAGAGCAGTTTAAAAGGTTCCAAAAGTGTCTAAAACCCTCTACAAGGTTTCAAATGCCTTAAAAGCAGTCTAGAACCTTCAACTCTCTTAAAGTAATCTAAAAAGATTTCAAGACACTACAGAAACTCTGAAATGCTTTTCAAAACGGTCTAAAAGATTCCAAATGCTTTTCAACTATAGTCTAGAAGGTTAGGTTAGGTTAGGTTCCAAAAAATTTCAAAATTGTCTAAATTTTCCAAAAAATTATAGAATTGTCTAAGAGTTTCCAAATGCCTCTAAATCATTCCAGAACCTTTAATATGCTCCTTAAACTGTCCAAAAACCTTCCAAATGCTCCTCAAGTAGTTAAAACAAATTTTGAGAATGGAAATTTCCAAAACAGTCTAAAATCTTCCGTATGCTTCTAAAGCAGTTTAAAAGCTTCAATTCTAGAACTTGAATTAAAAAAAAAGCAAAAAAATTGGCATCTCTGAAATAGTGCTTTTTTACAGATTTTTCTGCTTTTTGAGAAAAATTAATTAGCTTTTTAAGCTCTTTTTTTCACGATTTTAGTGCTTTTTAATCCGGACTCTAGTTATTACTATACATAAGATTTCAAAATACTACAGAAATAACTCTAAAATGCTTCTAAAGCAGTCGAAAGTATTCCAAAAGCTTTTAGAGCAGTTCAAATGCTCTTCATCTAGTCTAGAAGCTCTCAAATCATTTCAGGACAGTCTAACAGTTTCCGTATGCTTTTAGAGCAGTTTAAAAGGTTCCAAAGGTCTCTAGAACCTTCTACAAGGTTTCAAATGCATTAAAAGCAGTCCAGAACCTTCAACTCTCCTAAAGTAATCTAAAAAGATTTCAAAACACTACAGAAACTCCAAAATGCTTCTAAAGCTGTCAGAAGCTTTTCAAAACGGTCTAAAAGATTCCAAATGCTCTTCAACTATAGTCTAGAAGGTTAGGTTAGGTTAGGTTAGGTTCCAAAAAATTTCAAAATTGTCTAAATTTTCCAAAAAATTAGAAAGAGTTTCCAAATGCCTCTAAATCATTCCAGAACCTCCAATATGCTCTTTAAACTGTCCAAAACCTTCCAAATGCTCCTCAAGTAGTTAAAACAAATTTTGAGAACGGAAATTTCCAAAACAGTCTAAAATCTTCCGTATGCTTCTAAAGCAGTTTAAAAGCTTCAATTCTAGAATTTGAATTAAAAAAAAAGCAAAAAAATTGGCATCTCTGAAATAGTGCTTTTTTACAGATTTTTCTGCTTTTTGAGAAAAATTAATTAGCTTTTTAAGCTCTTTTTTTCACGATTTTAGTGCTTTTTAATCCGGACTCTAGTTATTACTATACATAAGATTTCAAAATACTACAGAAATAACTCTAAAATGCTTCTAAAGCAGTCGGAAAGTATTCCAAAAGCTTTTACAGCAGTCCAAAATGCTCTTCATCTAGTCTAGAAGCTCTCAAATCATTTCAAGACAGTCTAACAGTTTCCGTATGCTTTTAGAGCAGTTTAAAAGGTTCCAAAAGTCTCTAGAACCTTCTACAAGGTTTCAAATGCCTTAAAAGCAGTCCAGAACCTTCAACTCTCCTAAAGTAATCTAAAAAGATTTCAAAACACTACAGAAACTCCAAAATGCTTCTAAAGCTGTCAGAAGCTTTTCAAAACGGTCTAAAAGATTCCAAATGCTCTTCAACTATAGTCTAGAAGGTTAGGTTAGGTTAGGTTAGGTTCCAAAAAATTTCAAAACTGTCTAAATTTTCCAAAAAATTAGAAAGAGTTTCCAAATGCCTCTAAATCATTCCAGAACCTCCAATATGCTCTTTAAACTGTCCAAAACCTTCCAAATGCTCCTCAAGTAGTTAAAACAAATTTTGAGAACGGAAATTTCCAAAACAGTCTAAAATCTTCCGTATGCTTCTAAAGCAGTTTAAAAGCTTCAATTCTAGAATTTGAATTAAAAAAAAAGCAAAAAAATTGGCATCTCTGAAATAGTGCTTTTTTCTTTTTTACAGATTTTTCTGCTTTTTGAGAAAAATTAATTAGCTTTTTTTCACGATTTTAGTGCTTTTTAATCCGGGCTCTAGTTATTATTATACATACCTGGTTGAAAATCACCCTTTTTGAAAAAATATTATAACTTTTTTGTTCGCAAAAACAGAATACTAGATGTGTCATTCTTTAACCGAAAAAAATATAAATAAATTTAATGAGTGACTAACTGAATTAGGCAGCGGAAGCAGGAGTACATCGTCCGCCTGTAGCTGGAATTCATGGCAAAGAATCAGACTGCGCTTACAGTGTTGTACTGTCCGGAGGTCGGTTACTAGTTATTTCATTTTTAATTTCGCCAGAAAAACAAAAGCGACACTTTTTTTAGGTTACGAAGACGATATAGATTGGGGCGACGAGTTTTTGTACACGGGAGCGGGAGGTCGCGACTTGTCTGGCAATAAACGCACTAGCAATCAAAGTTGCGATCAAACACTGACCAGAACAAATAAGTTGGTGTCTTTTTGTATTTTTTTCTGAGTTAAAATAAGAACAATTTCTGTAGGGCGTTGGCTTTGAATTGTAACGCAAAATTTGACGACAAAAAGGGGGCTGAGGCCGAAGATTGGAAAAATGGTAAACCTGTTAGAGTGATACGCAGCTCACGGTTGGGCAAATATTCCAAGTATGCCCCCGAGGATGGGTTCCGCTATGACGGTTTATACAAGGTGGTCAAGTATTACCCGGAAAAGGGTAAATCCGGTTTTATTGTGTGGCGTTATCTGTTCAGAAGGGACGATCCAGCGCCTGCGCCCTGGGAAAAGAACGCTAAACAATACGATATGATTGTAAGTTGCACGAGTTTTAGTTGCCTTTTAATACATTTAGGTTATAGTATCCGGATGGTTGGCTGGAGGCTAAACAAAAAAAGGAAGAGATGGAGAGTACATCAAAAAAAGGACAAAAACGAAAGTCCAGTCTGATTGACATGCTCACTGACAACAAAAAGAGGAAAGTCAGCAAATTTGAATTGGACGCGGATATTCTGAAGGCTATTAAAGAAGATACGGTGAACGAAAAAGTGTGGAACGTGTGCCTGTCCTTTGTGGAACAAGGAAAGAAAGCGTTTCTAGATAAAGTCGAGCTAGAATTTTGTTGCTGCATTTGCGTCCAACTCATTTACGATCCGATGACTTTTAAATGCGGACACAGCATGTGCAAGGTTTGTTGGCGTTTTTTAGAAAGACAACTTTGCAAGTAAATAGTCGGTGAATTGCAGACATGTTTTCAAACAGCTGCCAAACATTCTACCAAGGACACTGTTCAGTGTCCTCATTGTCGCGAAGACATAACTGACAAAGACAAGTTGGGTGACGAGTTCGAAAACCCAAAGTTGCAGGCGGTTTTAAATTTACTCTTTTCTGGATATGGAGCTCGTTGATCTAGTACTTTCATATTTTTAAATACGTTGGCTGTGAGAATGATCAGTTTTTTTTTTGGTTATCCTCAACGCGGGATGTTTTTTTTAGTTTTTGTGTTACTTAAGTTGGAGTAATGTGAAAGTTATTTAACACAGCCACTTAAGTTTGTTAAACTAGATGTAGCAATATGTTTTTTTTTGTTTTGTCATTTTTATACGTTTTAACTAGCTCCTAGTATTTTTTTTTAAATAAACGAAAATTTTCATTTCTAGTTTAGTTTTACTTGGGAACGTATCAGCGTTTTTCAGTTGTCAGTTAAGTTAGTAATAGACACTTTAAGTGGCAGCAAAACCTTATACGTAATACGTTATTTCACCATCTGCACATTCAAAAATAACGGTAACTTAAAACAGTAATTTTCTCACTCCAAGTGGGTTTTATAGACGATTTTGTTCTTGACTGTTCTTTCAAACTGTGTTTCTGGCAGTTCAAACTTTCACACCGCTTTTCTCCCTGACTGTACCAAAATTTTGTAATGTTTTTTTTATGTTATTGGATAGGAAATTTAATAAGGATTCCAAAAATGTGCTTGAAACAATAATTTTTTTATACCAAGTGGATTTGACAAGCAATGTTGTTTCTGACTGTCAAACTGTGCTTAAAAGTTGCAAAAATCATGGTTTAGAAAAGTTTTCTCCAGACAGTTATTTTGACTGTGGTCACGTGACTGCCTAGCTAAATTAAGCTCCAAAAGAAACGTGATATTTGTCACTAATGACAAAACTGCCAAAATTGGTCTAGAATTTGCAAGAATTACAGTTTAACACAGTTTTCTAAACAGGACGTGTTTCTGAGGTTTGTGACCGTTATTTTGACAACTGTCAGTTTGTAAATTTAAATTATAAGTTGTTTAAATAATACGATATTCAGATTCGCGTCGTTTTTTCATCTCAATAACATATTATTTGTCATAATTTACACAAGAAGTAATAATAATAATAATAATAATATAATAATAATATTTATTGTGCAAAAAAAATATACATTTCACACAAAGGGCCTGCATTCGCTTAGTGCGTTCTTCCATGTGGCCCGCAGATTACATATACAACTTAAAAACTAATATGGACAAACATTTCTATGACTATTAGTAATTTTAGCATATTTCTAATAGGCTTTCATACAAGTACTTTTTTAAAGAACCTTTGGAACAATGGGCCTATCCACATATCATAAATTTTTGTTTTAATGACTGAAATCGAAAGAATAGGATCAAAAAACTAATTTTTCATATTCTTTGGTCGTAAATGTTCCTACATTAGTTTGAATTTGTCCATTAAATTTAAAAAATCTGTTTTGGCGCGCATGTGACGTACGTAATTCTGGGCGATTTTATTGGCTGTTGCACGCCATCTGTTTCACTTCTTGTCGCTGATTGGTTGATAGTGTAGTACGTCACCGGCGGCGGGCGTTTAAAACATGAGATTAATGTAGTTTTATCTTCATTTTTTTTTCTATTTAGACTTAATATTTTGAAAATAAAAAATACGGGTATACTATTTTCAATCCGTCTTTGTAGTTATGAAATAAAAAAAAATTGTGGGACAGGCCCATTGGTTATTTTGTGGTAAATTGGTGAGTTCAGAATTGAGATAGCCTTATAAGGAAAACAATTCTCAAACCTAGCAGTCCTGTGTTGGGGTATATCAAACCGTATCACATTTCTTAACGCTAAACCATGTAAGTGTAACAAACTTCTTCCTAAAGTAACAGTATAAATAATTTGGTAGCTTATATATAAATATTTTTTGCACATACATTGTGAACTGCAGCTCAGCACGAAGGTTGTACTTCAGAATTTTATTAGCTACATATGTCGGGGTAATGTGGTCATATTTATATTTATTGTGTGCAAATCTAATGCACGCATTCTGTATTTTTTGAATTTTGGTTTTGTACTCAATTGATAAGTAGTTATAGTAAACCACGTTACAGTAATCGAATTGCGACAGTAACAAAGAGTCTATTAATTTAGTTTTTAGGTCTTTAGGCAACAGATATTTATAGGGATACAAACATTTTAGTCTAATCTAAGTTTTTTGCAGTGTTCTTTTGCTCAAGTGGAATATTGTTAATGTGCAAAGTACTAAAGTTGTGATTTAAATATTTATTTCTGACATTGTTTGAAGCAATAATAAGATGGGTACATTTTTAAGTAATAAAAAAGAAAAGTGACAAAAAGCTAAAAATGCTTTTTTTTAGAAAAGGTTACTTGTTTATAAAAAATGTATAAGATTAGAACTCATTTGGTACACGAATTACTTTGTTTACTTCCGATGACTTTTAAATGCGGACACAGCATGTGCAAGGTTTGTTGGCGTTTTTAGAAAGACAACTTTGCAAGTAAATAGTCGGTGAATTGCAGACATGTTTTCAAACAGCTGCCAAACATTCTACCAAGGACACTGTTCAGTGTCCTCATTGTCGCGAAGACATAACTGACAAAGACAAGTTGGGTGACGAGTTTGAAAACCCAAAGTTGCAGGCGGTTTTAAATTTACTCTTTTCTGGATATGGAGCCCGTTGATCTAGTACTTTCATATTTTTAAATACGTTGGCTGTGAGAATGATCAGTTTTTTTTTTGGTTATCCTCAACGCGGGATGTTTTTTTAGTTTTTTTTTATGTTAAGTTGCAGTAATGTGAAAGTTATTTAACACAGCCACTTAAGTTTGTTAAACTAGATGTAGCAATATGTTTTTTTTTGTTTTGCCATTTTTATACGTTTTAACTAGCTACTAGTATTTTTTTTTAAATAAACGAAAATTTTCATTTCTTGTTTAGTTTTACTTGGGAACGTATCAGCGTTTTTCAGTTGTCAGTTAAGTTGGTAATAGACACTTTAAGTGGCAGCAAAACCTTATACGTCGTTATTTCACCATCTGCACATACAAAAATAAGGACTTTAACGTATTGCTGTGTAACGTAACTTTACGGGCTATAACGTGTACGTTTTACGCAACCCTCAGGCCAGGCGCACATTGAGACGCATGCGACGCAACACAGGCAGGGCAGATTTTTGTTTCATGTATTAAACAGTGTACGCACGCATATTAAAACGTGCCTATTAATAACCTTTATGCACTTTAGTAACGTCCCTGGGGGATTTAAAGTAAATTCTTCCAAATTAAACAATGATTTTATTGAAATTTTATTTATTTGTTAAAGTGTAAGGACGAAAAAGGATAATTAACATAAACATAACTTAAATCTAGTTCTTATTATTATATATATTTACATTTATATTGACTTTGGTGCAGTTTGCAAGGCTAACGAAGGGTGGACAATTGGAAGCAACATTTTTAGTAGTAAACATATTCTGCACATACGTAGCAGTCGCCGTTGCCGTTGTCTCATTTTCTGAAATTGATCTTTCTATGGTTGATGCTGATGCCATATCAACATCGGAGAAGACATTGGTGAATATTTGATCGGCAACATTCTTCTTTTGATACAATGAATTTTCAACATAACCTTCAGCAACAGAACTGCTTTTCCAGCCACCATGTCTTTTCAACACATCTATGGTTGATCCAGAGTCGGCAAGTAAAGAAGCTGATGATCTGCGAAAACAATGCCCAGTATATAGGTTTGCGTTTGGTAGTCTCAAGTAGCCAGCAATTCTCCTTGGTAGCTGTCCAAATGTATTTTTTCCTATGGGCTTCCCATTTTTGTAAGACACAAAAAATCGTGTACGCTTTGTAGGTGGCCTTAGACCAATATACTTTCTCACTAATTCCACTACATTCGTAGAGTTTTCGCCAGACGTTTTTATCACAAACAAGCGATCCTTTCCTGATTTTGTACCCCGTAGATTTACCAGAAAAAAGCTTTTACGATCCGAGACATCGTTGCAGTCTAGCTGGCAGAGCTCCTTTCCTCGACATGCTCCAGCGACTCCCATAATCAGCACCACCTGCAACAAAATTGTCTCCTGTCAGTACATTTTGTAGTTTTGTAGACAAAAATAATCAATGGTGTTATTTTTAGTAGTACTATCAAAATAATCTTACCTTTTGGGCTAGATATTGTTCATCTGGAGCATTTTGAAGAAAATCTCTTATATGGTCGAAATCCAATGTCTTGGACTTCTTCGGCTTATAATGGTCATTCTGTCTCTTTAGAAATGCCTGAAGTTTACTGTATTTGCTGATGTCGACGTTTGCTTCAGATATTATCGTGGCTTTGATCATGGAATATTGGCTCCATAGAGAAGATGCCTTGAGCTTCTTAGACTTCTGCAGGAAGTAAGCCATTCTGCATTCTGTTCAACGCACCATTTTTGGTAAACAAGAAACTGTTTTTTGTAAGCCTCGCGAGATTTTTCTGGAAGAAGGCTAGCGATGGCCTCTTGGGCGGCCTCTTCAATGTTCATTTTCAAAAAATACGATTTTTCTGGACTCACCGTTTGATAACAACTGATTGACATTTGTTTTGTGCCATAGCAACACTTCCAGGGCACAATAAATTTTAAGTGAATCCACCATGCCAACAACAATCAATAACAACTATCAGTAATACGAGAGTACCGTTGTAACCACTGTTAGTTTTGTAATTTTTTTTATTTTTAGTTTCTCGCATTCTAAAGTGCATAAAATAGTATATAAACCTCGTGACTAAAGTGTCTTTTAATCCCGTGGCGAAAGGTTTGTATTCGCTAAGAACTACTTTAGTCCCTAGGTTTATAATATACTGTTACGATTTTCCCGTGGGTTCACACAAAGTCGGTTTAACTCAACAATTAATAAATTTATTACACTTCAAAACACTCCGCTAAGAACCACTTTAGTTAAACCTACCGCGTTTAAAATATACTATTCTATGGCGTGAATTTCCGCTTGAAAAATGCTATGACCGCGAAACTGGCCCATGGGTTCGGAGTACTTTTACGCGCCCGGCCAGTGCGAGGCCCGTACCGTAACTCCTGCGTGAATTTCCAGTCTTCTCCGGTCTCCTCGGGAGTTTTAGATCCGTCCGTATACCATATTATGGTATTTTTTCCCAATGTTTGAATGGATTCTCTGCTCCAATCTCTCTTGGTACTCAGTTCCGTTCGAAATTGTTTTTCGAAACTAAACTTCCTGATGATTTCGTCGGTTAAGAGATCGGCGAGGTGTGCACTGCCAGTGGGTAGTAGTGAGTGCCTTGCACTGTGTGCTCTCCTTTTAAATCCTGCCTTATCCAACCTGAGATGTGCTCCCCAAGCAGTTCTTCTCACCATGATGTGGAGCGGTGTGAGGTCGAGAATTACCTCTAGTGCTGCTGTGGGGGTCGATCTCATTGCTCCCGTTATGCAAAGACATGCAAGTCTCTGCACCTTCTCTAATGTTTTCCTTGTTGTGGCAAGTTCGGTTTTTCTGTGCCACACTACTGCGCCGTATGTGATCATAGGTCTCACTATCATGGTATACATTAATCGCAGTATTGATGGGTTTACAACCCCACGTCTTTCCCGCAATGTTCCTTGCCTTGCTGGCAATCTTCTCTAGGTGGCGGTTCCAGATAAGTTTTTAAGTCTAGGATAAGTCCTAGATACTTAACCTCTTGTCGTCAATCTAAGTTTTTGTCGTTGAGGCGGATATTTCTCAAGTGCTGAAGTCTTGTTCTCCTGGTGAAAGGTACCACCGTGGTTTTTGATGAGTTGATTCTCAATCCCACTGATAAACACCATCTTCTGGTGGTCTCTAACTCCCTTTCTATGAGATCACAGAGGGTTCCTTCGAATTTGCCTTTGGCCATAATGACTATGTCGTCAGCATAGCCAAGACAAGTTACTCCGTTCCCGGTAAGAATTCCGAGAAGTTCGTCTGATACCAGAAGGGTGACAGGACCCCTCCTCGTGGACATCCTCGATTTGTGGTTCGATTTCTGTTTTTCTGGGACCTGTTTCAGTTCCTCGATTTCTGTTTCAACTGTTCCTGTAGCCATCCACATGGATGTGGTTCTGTCTATTCCCTTGTTTGTCAGGGCCCTTTTGATTGCCTCGTGAGAGGTGTTGTCGAATGCTTCCTCCATGTCTAAGCAGGCGCATATAGCCATTTCTTTGTGCTCGAGTGTGATTCTTGGATGTTTTCAGTCAACACGAAAAGAGCGGTTTATGTTGATCTTCCCGCTCTGTAAGCGTGCTCCCTTTCCAGTATCTCGGTTCTAATATAGTTATCTATCATCTTCTCCAGTGTTTTCAGGAGGAAGGATGAGAGACAGATTGGTCTGAATGACTTTGGGAGAGTGGGGTCCCTCTTCCCCACTTTAAGAATGAAGGTGACCCGTGCTCTTCTCCAGTTGCTTGGTATGTAACCAAGCGCCAGACTAAATCTGGCTGCTTTGATAATGAACGGCAGTAGTTCTGTTTGCCCTTTTTGTAGAAGGGCCGGAAATATGCCGTCAATTCCAGAGGACTTGAATGGTTGGAAAGAGTCGATTGCCCACTTTTGCTACTCTCCAGTTTTCTTGCTTGGCTCTGCCTAGTTCTACTAGTGATCTATCGGGTACTGCCTAGGAAGTGCGTTCTCTGTGTAGCTGCCATCTGTTCTTCTGAATGACATGGGACCCTTGGTGTATCCCTGCCAGTTTACGTTCCGCTTTGCCTTGCAGTTACGGTTGTTCACTAATGACTTGCTTGATTATAGCTTTAATTAGTGTATTTTACTAAGCTTTACTGTCTTATTGTGTTTACCTAAAATTACAAGTTGATTCCCTCTTCATTCCTTCGAGTTGTTGCTTTTGCCATTTCACTTTTCTGTCAGCGGACTGTTGATGTAAGTATGCCATGTGACTTGCGTTAGTTTGTGTGAAGTAGAAGTCCATAATCTCTCAGTGGAGGTATATGTGACATTTCTTCCTTCGTTTCGAGAATACGGCCTGGAAGGTTTGAGGGTTATTGTGTGTCGGCTTTATAGTCAGCAAAGGAGAAGATTTTAACACGCTTAGACGGATTTGTGGGTTTTTTGTCTCAACTTTGGGTTGGAGCCGTTGGAGGCCGAGATATCTTGTTCTGTAGAACATACAGAGTGTTTTTAGTGATTGCGAAAAATTTAACACTTCAAAAATGCCTCATTTTAAACAAATACAGAGGGTGTTGAAGTCTAATTAAAAAGGAAACATTTACGAATTTTTTAAAACGAATAAAGATATCTATTCATATTGTTTACCAAAAAGGTTTGTTGAATTATTGAGAAGCTGTAGAATTTAACTTGAAAGTTCAACCAAACTCACTAAACAACAAGCATCAAAACCAGTCAAATGTAACCTCAACAACATCCGGTGAAATCAAAAATTACACGGGCGCAACGTCAGAGACGAAATTCTAAATAGGGGCTGATTATCGTCGGAGCACCTGTCATATTTCATCCCGAGGGGGCGCGCAATTTTTGCCGCCCCGTCCGAGGGATTAAGCAACGCTAATCCAGTAATCTTCGAGCTGGCTTTGTTTGCCGAGCTGAAAAAGAGCAGCGCGTTTGTTTGCCTCGAAAAAGTGCGGCTCGTTATTTATCCCTTGCCTCGATCTTTCCATTGCCGTAACCCGAGTTTTTTGTTTCGGGCTCCGGATTAAACCGATTTTTAGTCGACAACCTTTTGCTTATCCGTCCTGTGCAGATCCGATTCTGTTATGCAATCCGAGACTCTATCTTAACAATAGAAACTCTTGGAAAAGAGGAGGCAAATCATTTCAGACTACCAATGGATATTTAGCGTTTAATGACTTTTGACTGAAATACGCTTGAGAATTAACAGCCATAGGACATAGTCACTCTTTGTAGATAAAATATTGTATATTTTACCTTAATAAATCTTAATATAAAAACAAAAATGCTTATCCAAATGGATACGTTAGACTGGTTCCGGAAAAAAAGGTAGTGGCACTCAAGAAGTGGTTGTAAGAAAATGGTTTAAACATCAATTTCCATAAGAAAGGAGGTAAGGAGAACTGTTCCAACTACTTAACCGTAGCTCTGATTAACCATACTACTCTGTGATGCAGGAACGTCTTAAACCCTTTCTTCTTCCACAAATTGCTTTGGAACAATCGAAGTTCATTCCTGGAAGAGAAACACAAGACCAGCTCACCATTGTACAACGTACCAGCAATCTCTGCTTCCTTGACTACTCCAAACTTATGCCACCGTTATGTGGAATCTACTGTGGAAAATCTTACACGAAATGGGTGTGCCAGAACATTATTTAATACTTCTGATGAGAAACTTACAGGGTGGTCAACAGTTTTACATGCAGAAAATATTACAATAATTCAATCATACTTACACCTGTTAAACAATGGCAGCTTTCTGGAAGTTTTGACACTCTCGATTATTATAATTTAGAATGATTTACTATTTTCATTAATTTACGAACCTGATGCGGGTTGCAGAATTCGGGACGACTACATTTTGTGGCACGAGACGGAGCGCAATTTCTGGCCGTCTATTATTTCAGACTACCAATGGATATTTAGCGTTTAATGACTTTTGACTGAAATACGCTTGAGAATTAACAGCCATAGGACATAGTCATTCTTTGTACATAAAATATTGTATATTTTACCTTAATAAATCTTTAATATAAAAACAAAAATGCTTATCCAAATGGATACGTTAGACTGATTCCGGAAAAAAAAGGTAGTGGCACTCAAGAAGTGGTTGTAAGAAAATGGTTTAAACATCAATTCCCTAAGAAAGGAGGTAAGGAGAACTGTTCCAACTACTTAACCGTAGCTCTGATTAACCATACTACTCTGTGATGCAGGAACGTCTTAAACCCTTTCTTCTTCCACCAATTGCTTCGGAACAATCGAAGTTCATTCCTTGAAGAAAAACACAAGACCAGCTCACCAATGACACCTTATGACACCGTTAAGTGAAATCTACTGTGGAAAATCTTACAGGAAATGGGTGTGCCAGAACATTATTTAATACTTCTGATGAGAAACTTATACGTACAGGGTGGCCAACAGTTTTACATGAAGAAAATATTACAATCATTCAATCATACTTTGCAGAATTCGGGACGACTACATTTTGTGGCACGAGACGGAGTCTTCTGGCCGTCTCCGACCGTCTCCTTTACTAACGGATGTTGAGCCTTTTATTTCTATTATTATTTTCCATATTCCTGCATAGCAGTAGCGGTGATTTGGTTACATTTTGACTGTAACCTTGCCTCGTGCATGTGATTATTTTGCCATCTTCGAATATCTGCTTAAATTCAATAACAATACGAATTTCTATTCGTGACAATATTACTTAATGAAATTTTTGTTTCAAACACGTATCATTTTTGGTTTCCGAGATACAGTACCTCGCATTCTTATTAGTTGGCCACCCTGTACATAATACCGTCTATGTGAAAATAGATAAATAATTGTCTAATAGTTTCCATACCGGAAAGAGAGTCAGACAGGGATGTATACTTTCCCATCCATAGAAGGTAGACAAATTTCCAATTTGCGCTGCGCTGACGACACAACTCTACTGGCACAGTCAGAAGAAGATATCCGGGAACCCACACAAGACGTAGGTCGTTCTTTTGGGCCAGCTTTTCCAGGGTTGTTTTGCACTCCAGAACCAATTCACAGTGCACTACCTCAGTACTGATTGCCATGATGGCAGCTCGGCTGTCAGAAGAAATGTTAATTGTGTCTTCCTGTCGCGGGCCCGAAGGTAGTTCTAGCCCACAATACAGGATCGCAAGCACCTCAGGAATACAGTAGCGTGTGTACCCAAGGCAAAGAGCTTCGCTGTTTGGCCTGTCTCCCCCCTCTACTGGATCCATCCGTAAACCAGTTGGATCCATCACGGACGACCCCCCGGGGCAGCTCCATTCTCCCATTCCTCCCTCTCGGTAATTACAACCTTGAGGAAGCTTGAGGGCTGTAGCCTTCTAGGCATATGCTGCCTATATGCTGTCCCTATGGCTTCTATTTTTATGTGAAGATCCAAGAGCACCAAGTTGAACAGCTCAAGTGCTCTCGTGGGGGCAGTTCTCATTCCTCCCGTTATCGCAGTGCTTGCGAGCCTTGGTAACCTATCTGTTTGTGGCCACCACACAGGGGTCCCATATGTTAGTATAGGTCTGACTATGGCGCAGTAGAGCCAGTGGGCCATCTTCGGTTGTAATCTCCAGGTGCCACCACAAGCCCTCCTGCAAGTCCACAGTGCAAACAAAGCTTTCCTGATTTTACAGGTTATGTGCTTCCGCCATGACAATTTAGCGTCCTGGTAGATACCCAGGTACTTAATTGACTGACTGTAGTTTAGTGTTACACCAGAGAGAATTATCTCTGGTCGTATTCCACCACCGTGTCCACCACATTTTGGTCCACTCTACGTCCTGTTCTACTGGTGATCATATACAGCTTGTGTGTCCACTCTCAAAAAGAGAGTTTTCCATCAATTGCCTTACAGTAGAAATTTAGTCAACTGTTGATCTGTTTCTTCGGAAACCTCATTCGATACTGTCTTCTGTAATTGGTTTTAGGCGGTCCAGGACTATATTGGCTAGAATTTGATATGCAGTACTAATGATGAACGGGAATAAAGGTTAACGGAATACCCATTAACAATATCCGGTATGCAGATGACACCATACTTATTGCCGAAACAATAGGAGGGTTACAGAGCTTGGTTGATCAAGTAGTGAAGAGCAGTGAGGAAGGAGGACTTACCTTAAATATCAAAAAGACCAAAATTCATGATCATTACAAAGTCAGCTCAACAACAGGAAAACCCTATGGATTAACGGAGAACCAATAGAGAAAGTTAGCAAATACAAATACTTAGGAACAACGGTTAATGAAGATAATGAGTACACCGAAGAAATTAAAGCAAGAATTGGACAGGCCAGAACCATATTCAATAAAATGAGGAATGTGTTATGCAGTAGAGATCTTAATCTACACCTTAGAGTCAGAATATTGAGATGCTATGTTTTCTCGGTGCTGCTGTATGGGATGGAATCCTGGAGTTAAGGAAAGAGATAAGCGACCGACTGGAAGCATTCGAGATGTGGTCATATAGAAGGATCTTGAGAATAAGTTGGGTGGACATGATAACAAACGAGGAGGTACTGGGAAGAATGAGAAAAGAAAAGGAAATATTAAACACAATTAAAATAAGGAAGCTGCAATATCTGGGCCATGTAATGAGGGGAGATAAATATGTATTGTTGCAGAACATTATGCAGGGAAAGATACAGGGGAAAAAAAGCAGAGGAAGAAGACGTATCTCTTGGTTGAATAACCTGAGAGGATGGTATAACTGTAGTTCCACTGAGTTGTTTAGAGCTGCAGCATCGAAAGTGAGGATAGCCATGATGATTGCCAACCTTCTGAGAGGAGATGGCACTTAAAGAAGTAGAGTAATGAGGGAGATTCTGCTGTAATTGCTGCACTGTATCTCCTTTTTTGTAAACAGGAACGATTCAACTCTCCTTCCATTCATTTGGTATTGCTTCCTCTTCCCATATCAATAATATAAGCCTGTGCAAGTATGTATGTAATGGCTCTCCCCCATTTTTGATACATTCAGAAGGTATCGTATCATATTGTTTTTTAAGCTTATTTATGGCTTTTATCCTCGTATTGTAACATAAAGATTACACTAGGTGCCGTTACCCTAAGTTGCCCCGGTCTCCCCCAGTACAATGTTTGTGTCAGCAAGATTGGCGAATTGGGGTCATGATGTGGGTATAAATACTGCACCAAAAGCACGTACAGATTACCGAACTCTGGGGTCTTCCCCAGAGGGAAGTCACTGACTGATCTCTGGGTTAGTCTGGGTATGCCTATTGTGGAACTTAACGTGGAGCAGTAGGTGACCAAGTGCCACACCCTAGATCAGCCCTAGCAAAGGAAATAGTGTGGGCGCGCAGCTTAAGTTGCCGTTCCAGCTTACCTCCCTTTGTTAGGTTCTTCACGTCTTTGCCGGCCCGGTGAATGCCCTGGGACCTAAGTCTAGGGTTCATTCACCACCGCTAAAGCGTTGCCCTCCGTGTATCTTCAGCCTAGCCAGTTCACATCATGCTCCCAGCCATCTTAGCCATCTGGGGGTAAGATTATCGTCTAGACATTAAGGCACTATTTTATAATAATTCGAGTGTTTATAGCTCATCATCCAAGGTTGTACCTAGAGTCTTCAGTAAATGATGTTTTGATATCCACAACTCCATTTGCCTCACATATTTTCTACTTTACTTCTCCGGAAGTAACTTTTTCGGAAGTGGCTACAGTTATGAAGTTATTGTGGCAACGCTATCAGTTTCTTAACATCATAGCAAGACTACCGTGTTCTTCAACTCAGATGCTGGTTTATAAACCGTTTGAACGAGATTCTACTGGAAGTCCTGGTGTTGCTCATCTACAACCATCAAGCGCCAATTTATTATTGGATGTAATGGGGAATTTAAACGGATATCCTTTGAGAGTATCCATTTTTGAAAGATATCCCACTGTATTAAAGGAATTACCTTTAAGCATGCAAGGACTAAGCATCTACAGGAATTCCATGTTTTATGGAGTTGATGGATTCATCCTTTCGGAACTGTCAAATGCTTTGAATTTTCAAATTCAACTTGATGCTGATTCTGAGGATTTACGTTACGGTGTAGTAGCTGAGTCAGGAAATATTACTGGAACTCTAGCTCAAGTAGTCAATAGAAAAATTGATTTGCAAGTCAATTCCAGATACGTAATAAACTATGATATACTTGTGGATTACAGCACTACAGTTACTTTCGAATACTTAAACATTCTGGTTATTAAACGTGGAGTGATTCCCAAGTGGTTGGAGATTTACAGGATTTTTTACACCAAAACGAATATTGTGGCCATGGCTGTTTGGATAATATGCTGTTGTTTCAATATCTTAATTCATAACAGTTCTATTACAAATGGTGTTACTGAAATGTATTGTATTGCCATAGGACACCCTCAAAAAGCTATAGTCAACTCGAATAAAATTGGTGTAGGCAGAACAATTTTTTTAGCAAATTGCTTAATTTTTTTTATGGTACTTTTGCCTTTATTTACTGCTGAATTAACTGACGTTTTCACTTCAGCCCATTGGTGGCCTCAAATTAATTCCCTGGAAGAGTTTGACAAAAGCGGAATGAAGATAAAATCCACCTTTAACCCATTCAGAAACGACACTTTTGATATAACCCAAAGGCTGTCGCTTAAAGTAGATGATACCTCTATCAACATAAGTTCCATAGACTTTATCATTCAGAATAAAAATTATGCAGCTATAGAAAGATTAAAAGATGCTCAAATAAAAATTGCTTCCAAGTATACAGACCAGAAAGGAGAACCTTTGCTTCATATTGTTCCAGATTACGCAAGCAAGTACTTTCTGGCCTACATTGCTCCAGTTGGATCGCCTTTCCTACCAGTCATTAATAATCATCTTATGAAGCTCCATCAATTTGGCTTGAATAGAAAATGGTACAAGGACTTTGCTCAAGGATTGATTGCGGATGCTCGGATGCAACATAAAAAACAATATTCTGAAGTAGACAACACGAGGGGATATAAGCAGTTTCGGCTTGTAGACGTACAGTGTTTGTTTTACGCTTTGTTGCCAGGTTATGTTTTGTCCATGGTTGTGTTTGTTGCGGAATGTAGATGGAAAAGGATGAAATAAAAGTTTTAAGACAAAATATATTGCGAGTTTTTATTTTAACGATGTGTGGTTTAAACTGTTGAGGAAAACTCAACTTAGCCTGGTCTCTTGGTCTTTCGCCATTAGGCTCAGTATTTGCGGACATATCCAAGATCACAATTCCAAAATTGTAACAAAATTTAAGTAAAGCACTAAAATTGACGTCAAAATTATTACAAATGAAGCAATTGCCAACACTAATTCGAGTGTTTATAGCTTGAAACTCGATTTTCCGAGATGAAAGCAGTTTTAAAACTAAAAATAGTCCAGAGTTCTAACAAAATGAAAAGTAAAGTAAAAAAACTTGCAAACTTAGACTTCAAGCCATGAACCTAATGTCAACATCGTGTATTTAAGACTCTTTTCATGACTAAAATATTAAAATTTGTCTTCAAATTATGAAAACTTCAAGAGACATGGTCCAGAGACACTTTTTGGTGTCCAAGTCAACAGTAGTTATTCATGTCTACAAGTCAATTTTCAATACTAGTCTTTCAATTTACCTGAAAACTATGACGACTGACACACAGACAGTTTTTAAGCCTCTTAAGTCAATTATCACAGTTTCCAAGGCTAAAGTATTTCATTTTGTTCTGAAACTATGAAAACTGGCTAGGAAGACATTTTTTAAGCTTCTTAAGTCAATTTTTATCGTTTTCAAAACAATTTTCAAGGCTAAAGTAGTTAATTTTGTTCGGAAACTATAAAACCTTGCTACAAAGACATTTTTTAAGCTTCTTAAGTCAATTTTTACAGTTTCCAGGGCTAAAGTATTTAATTTTGTTGGAAAACTATGAAAACTGGCTACCAAGACAATTTTTAAGCTTCTTAAGTCAATTTTCAATGCTAAATTATTCCATTTTGTTTGGAAACTATGAAAACTCGCTATAAAGACATTTTTTAAGCTTCTTAAGTCAATTTTCGTAGTTTCTAAGTCAATTTTCAAGGCTAAAGTATTTCATTTTGTTGGAAAACTATGAAAACTGGCTACAAGACATTTTTTAAGCTTCTTAAGTCAATTTTCACAGTTTCCAGGGCTAAAGTATTTCATTTTGTTCTGAAACTATGAAAACTGGCTAAAAAGACATTTTTTAAGCTTCTTAAGAGCGGAAAGTACATATTTGCCGCTTGCACATGAAAATTGCAGCTTGAGGCGAAGCCGAACGCTGCAATCATGTAAAAGCGGCAAAAGTTACTTTCGGCTCGAAATATAGACGATATTTTTTCGACGACTGCTGGGGGTGGAGTAGAAGGACAACTCACATCATTTTCCGTAGCTCGAACTCATTGTCACCGATAAATCACTTTGACGGAATGGCTTTATTTCAAAACAGGTATGTCAAGCGTTGTTATGGAAATGCCGAAAAAGTTGGTGATTAGATTGTTAGTAGAAAGCGAAAACGCTCTAGAGCAGAAAATGATTCACTTTCTGCGCACGTGCGGCAAATAACCACTTNAAGGTTCAGTCGGNAAGCAGNNAACTTATGGNANTANAANAGGTGAANTGNAGNGCTNAGCTAATNTAGTGCATATTATNACTCCCNANATAGGGNNCAGNTGANTGGGGNNNTATCNANCTATNGGNCGNTNCGAGGGGCNGNACGCGCGGGCNGTNCNATAACTGNAGGNCGCGGGGGGACAAACCAGCCTCTATGGCAGGAAACNNCGCCAACNAACGTCNNANGNTANTAANCAATTCAAAGATTTCTTGTTCATNNNCGGNGATGAAACNCNTAAAGCAATTATGCNANCNTNNTTANNTCGGNGGNNNNGGNATGCTNCGGGAACNGGAATNNTAGGCAGGTACTCAGCCGANGNCTNGTNGAATCGGGCTGCATCTGCGGCCAGGTCNANCNTGCTCCNTCTATCCCTAATCNTTCCNTTGATTCAAATCCACAATANACNTCGCATGCATTATTTCATANTGGGGNGTNCGCCAATCNTGTTNTGGNNTTAAGTATCACTTTATGATAACTGGTTAAGAAAAGTTCATTTCATCACTCCCTGTTTTTATGCATTTCCGTAGAAACATATGGGCGACATCCATCATAACATGTCGTTGTCACTGTTTTTATACAAGGTGCTATGAAAGTGAATATTTGTGTTAAATCACTTTAAAATTTACAACCTATACTGCCATGACATATACAATCACAACAAGCAGGACAAAAATCAATTTGACAAAAACCGCGTACATATTACAATACGCAGACGATACTGCACTTATAGTACACGACAAAACTACTTCAAAAGCAGCGTCAAAACTACAATCACTTACTGACGATACTATGACATGGTTCTACAGATGGAGACTGACCCCCAACGCAACTAAAAACCAACTTTTACTACCAAACCATAGGATCAAAGACAACTCCCCAAACATAACCGCGGACGGCCACATAACTGAACCCAAACATGAACGTAAAATACTTAGCGTAATACTGGACCAAAAACTAAAATTTACAAAACACTTAAAAAATGCAAGAACTGAAACTATTAAACGGACAAAACACTTTAGATCACTGACATACAAAAATAAAGGTATTAGCACGAAAACCGCCACACAAATATACAAATCCATCTGTAGACCAGTTTTAGACTACGGACACTTACTTAGAGCAAACGCTACTGACAAAACTAAAAGATATACTCAGACTACGGAACAGATTGCTCTAAGACTAATAACCAAAATAAGACACCCAGAAAACCCACTACACAACCCATCCAACCAACTTCTCTACGAACGTACAAACATGACCAAAATAACAGACAGACTTATACAACTACAGAACAAATGGAAGAATAATCCAAACAACTGGACAATAATAAACCCACTGTGCATAACAAGACAAACCAGACAATCCCGTTACCTCTTTCCCACTGCCACCCTACTAGAACACTTTAACTAAGATTTTTATTTTTATTTTTTTTTTGTAAATAAATTGTAAATAATTAGAAATAAGTTAACATGTATACTAAAACCATAAAAAATCCCACTGTAAACATAGGCAGAAAGACCAAGTGGTCGATAGCCTTTTTTCTATTGAAAATAAAGATTGTTTATATATACAGGGTGTCCCACGACGAAAGACCTCGATTGATATTGGAAAAAGTATAAATAGGAGAGTTTTGAAAATTTGGTAGGATACTGATGTGGGCATGCCCAATCCAACTAAAATATTTTCAAGATGGTTGCACTTCCGCTTATACCGGAAGTCGATCACAACTTTCTTATTTTAAATAGAACACCCTATATATTATTACATATTTGGATTCCTCACAAAATTCTGACCAACTTTTGTATAGAATGCCCTATGTCTATCTCTAGCCGTTTTCGAAATATTTGATGTTTTTCCAAAAAAGTGACAGTTGCAACGCTCAACATATTTTTGTACTATGTTAAAACCGTATTTCATTTTGCAATGAAACTTTGGGATATTGTAAATGAAGGATCGTTTTATTATACTGAGGGTGCGTAACGACTCATTTGTATACAGGGTCGTCAAAAAAAAATCATAAACTTGCCACTAAAAAAAATGAAAAATCTCAAGTTTTTTAAATGGAAACCCCCATTTTTTATGACGGAATCATTTTGAGCATTAAAAATTACTATACGTTTCAATTTACTTGCCTGTACCTAAATCCAACCCATTTCGTTTTATTTGAGAATAAACATTTTTTTATTAGGCTGCATGGTTGGGATTAGCTGGTACTCTAGTTGGCCATGGTTTTGACACACGGTGATATTGGAGACCTGCAAAGCATGTTATGTTGAGCATTGCAACTGTCACTTTTTTGGAAAAACATCAAATATTTCGAAAACGGCTAGAGATAGGAATAGGGCATTGTTTAAGCTAAGATTTTAATAGGGCATTTACCAAACAACACAAAAGTTGGTTAGAAATTGCAATTTCTACATTTGTATTATTAAGAATTGGTTTTGTTTTAATAGCTTTTATCTTCACATATCCCGTATTCTTAAAATTTTCAATTATTTGCTTGACAGCTTTTGGTGATGGCTTTGGTTTTTCTGGATAACGAGCGGCAAATACCTCACATGTTCTACTCACAACTTTATCACATTCTCCGTAAATAATAAACAGATTTAAGTAATCTTGGTTTGAAAATAACGTAACCACGACACGGCATATTTGCAGTTGTCAAAACACTCAAAACAAGTGTTATTAACATGCCTGCAGTTCTCCAATATCACCGTGTGGCAAAAGCATGACCAACTAGAACACCACATAATCCCAACCGTGCAGCATATTAAAAAAATATTTATTCTCAAATAAAACGAAATGGGTTGGATTTAGGTATAGGCAAGTAAATTGAAACTTATAGTAATTTTTAATGCTCAAAATGATTCCGTCATAAAAAATGGGGGTTTCCATTTAAAAAACTTGAGATTTTTCATTTTTTTTAGTGGCAAGTTTATGATTTTTTTTTGACGACCCTGTATACAAATGAGTCATTACGCACCCTCAGTTTAATAAAACGATCCTTTATTTACAATATCCCAAAGTTTCATTGCAAAATGAAATACGGTTTTAACATAGTACAAAAATATGTTGAGCGTTGCAACTGTCACTTTTTTGGAAAAACATCAAATATTTCGAAAACGGCTAGAGATAGACATAGGGCATTCTATACAAAAGTTGGTCAGAATTTTGTGAGGAATCCAAATATGTAATAATATATAGGGTGTTCTATTAAAATAAGAAAGTTGTGATCGACTTCCGGTATAAGCGGAAGTGCAACCATCTTGAAAATATTTTAGTTGGATTGGGCATGCCCACATCAGTATCCTACCAAATTTTCAAAACTCTCCTATTTATACTTTTTTTTTTTTTTTCCAATATCAATCGAGGTCTTTCGTCGTGGGACACCCTGTATATATATCACTTTAAAGATGGTTTTTACCGCTTTTTGGTCAAAATTAGAAAAAATTATGTATGCAACACGTTTCGAAAATGTCTTATTGTTGTAACTCATTCAAATTGTAGGACCTCGCTTGCGCTCGCCCTACAAACATTCATTCGTTACACAAAATCGATCTTTTCGTAAACTGGTTACATAAATGCTATTTATGTAAATTATTTCTTACCGTTTCTCAATCCTTTATAGAGGCTCTCTAGTGGTTACACTATACAGTCTGATAATAAAAATTCGTTAGTTTTCGATTGGCGTTAATTTTGTTTCGATTCAAGTCGGCTGACCTTTCTCAAGGCTCGGATTGCCGTCCCAGCTGAACAACAAAAATTGTTTTAGACATAGTTTATTTCCGGAAAACGGCCATATATAACTCGTTCTCGTGCCTCACGAGACAGGCCGAATCCTTTCGAAATGAATCCGCAGCCGGAATGCATCGGAAACCGGATTAAATATTTAGCCCAGTAAGTTATCCCTCTTTGAATTGAAGTGCCTCTAATTTAAGAAAGTGATTGTTTTATCGTTTTTACTATCCACCGTAATAATTGGACGATCATTTATAAATCTAATTTTCTAGGAATAAAAAAGTGTATTGGAAATTGGTATCAAAATGTACAAGTGGAAAGTATACAATTGATTGAATCAACAGTTGTCAAACTGTGTAGTACAGTATGATATAGGTAATAAGTCTGTTTCAGTATAAAGTAAAAGCAAGAAGTAATAGTATATTATTATCCAAGGTTTAGACAGAAGCTTTAATTGACCGTATGTCAAAATTAAATCCGGAGGAGTCGAGCTTTTGTGGGTACTGATGTCCACAAATAAAAGGAAACAGAAATGCAACAATGATTTTAATAAATAAACGTATAAACGGATACGAAGGTGTGTACTAGAGTTTTGCGACTATCTATTGAACGCTCAAGTCTCTAACTGACAGTCAACAACAACAATAACGAAACGGCTGCTGAACACGTCACGGAATCAAAGTCCGTCGTGCCGTGGAACTTCAGGTAAGCAATGTAGGCCCCAGGTGGTTAGGGAAAGGCATAGTGTACCGCAACAGGTACTCCCCCCCAAGTGACTTGGCCATAGTCCAGTTCAACCTACCTGGTCACTGAAACGGACCTTCGTCTTATGATGATGAGCGGCAGGAATTGAACGAATTAATTGCATGTCTAAATTTTTCAAGAAAAGATCAGGGAGCATATCGACATCTGTGAAGAACTCTCCAGGAAGTCGTAACGTAGTCCCATACACCACCTCTACAGCTGTGCCTTTTAAGTCCTTCTTGAAACTGGTTCTGAGTCTTAAAAAACGGTGGGCAAAACGTCAAACCATTCATTATTACCATGGCAGATGATAGAGGCTTTCAGAGAACGATGCCAACGTTCCATCATTCCATTTCGCAGCCGGGTGGTAAGCAGTTTTTCAAATCCTCTTGGAACCTATTAGATTGGTTAAAGGTGTAAAAATTTGCGATTCAAATTGCGATCCTCGGTCGGTGGTGATGGTGACAGGAGCTCCAAAACGCGAAATCCAATGAGTGTAAAAAAGCAGTGATAACAGTGTCCGCAGTGATGTCCTTAATTGGAATAGCTTCTGACCAACGTGTGAAACGATCAATAACAGTTAAACAGTAACGAAGGTCCAACTAAATCAAGATGAACATGAGCAAAACGACAATTTGGTATGTTAAAATGTCCAACAGGATTTTTGGTATGCTTGTGTACTTTACTTTTTTGACAAGGTAGACAAGTTCTTGCCCATTCAGCAATATGCTTGTTCATACTTGGTCAAACAAAGTGTTTTTGTATTAATTTACGTGTTGCTCGACCACTTGGATGTGATAAGTTGTGTGTGTCTTCAAAAACCTTTTTCCTGAGTGAAACGGGAACATAAAGACGGATCTGATGTGTCACAGATGATGAGGTTTTCTGAATCATCAAGCTGCAAACGTTGCAACTTTGATGACGATCTTGATGAACTCAAGATGTGAGGAAGCTCTGGATCAGTGGCGTGCTCCTGAGCAAGATCTTCTGTGGAGATGATCACCGGCATGTTGATTTCATCTACTCTGGAAAAAGCATTAGGTGTTAATCGGTTCTATTTTAATTTAAGTCTATAAATAATCTCAAAAAAGTTATAAAAGACAGTAATAAGAACGTTTTCGAACAAAAATTGATTGAAAATTATTAGAAATAGGAATATTGTCTTTGTCAAGGTGTGCAGTTTGTATTTGTCATACCGTTTGTGTACGATTTGACCAATTAAAATTGAGACACCTTGTATTAATCTAGCGCTATAAAACGACCATATATCAAAGTAATTTTCAATTGCATTTCTGCCGGAAAGTGAAATGAAACGCCTCGACCGGAAACGACATTAACACGAAAATATATCCGCAATTCCAGGTTGTAAATGGTTAATAACGTCCTGAAGAAAGTTAAAGTAATTTACGTGTGCTGAAGATGTTCTCTTTATTGGAAATATCACGGTAACAACAATTTAAGGTGATTATCCATACGCACAATTCAATGTGAATAAGTGAAAGGCAAATATTTCAGCACTCTTTGACGCAACTCGCAGTTGGACGAACAAAAGATACTTCAAAGTGCTCGACGATCGTTTAAAATCTTTTCAATTGCATTTTTTGAGGCAAATAGAATTTCACTACCTCGAAACGACGATCAGAATAGAAGCAAAACGACTAATTTGCATTTCCCCGCAGGCAAACCGGTTAATTCAGGAAAATGTGTTAGAGGCGGCATTATGCAGATCTATGTACGTTTTATGGTCTGTAAATTGTCATAATCGATGTTGCACGGCACTGCGTGTTTTCCTTTCAGTGTATAAATAAGGATTATTAAAGAAACTTAACATGTAATTGAAAATTGGAAAAAGTTCAGAAACAAATTAAATTAACACTAATTGATAGTGTTGGAAGTTGAGAAAATAAAGTTTATTTTTGCTTGATTGCTTGTTTTTGCTAAATAACTCAAGAACGGTGAAAATTACGAAAAAATTGCAAGAGACTACAAATATTCCTGTTCAACTCCTTAACTCAGCACCGTAAGTTTACGTTACCGTTTTTGCTTCCACTATACAGGGTGTGGGTGTGCATGAAAATTATGGTGATTGAGTGTTGTTGGTCATCCTGTACGCAATTTTCTAGATAGAATTTTTTGCTCAACACCGCTGAAAAATGGAGCTCAAGTCGGTTAATTTGAGTGGTTCAACCTCCTTGAACTCCCAAAAATAACCAGGGTGCTCAAATTTCAAACCACAATTTCAACTGATTTGAAAATTTGTTGCATCAAACCAGTTTTGGCTAAATAACTCAGAAACGGTGAAAGTTACAAAAAATGTGAAAGAGTAAAAATGTTTGTAGAGTACTGCTATAGTATATTTCATTACCAGTACAGAAATGAGGATTTTTCCGTGCGCGCGTGACAAATTCTCGTGTGAGGCGCAGCCGAACACGGGAAGTCATGCAAGAACGGAAAATCCATTTCTGGACGAGTAATGAACGATATTTTTTATTATACTTAGGTACCTGAAATCAACATAAACAAAAAATATCGCAAAAAATTATTAAGAAAATCGGGAATATTTATTTTTATTTTTAAAACAGTAAAAATGTACATACAACTCAAATTAACAAAAAAAATACAAGTAGGTAATTCTAAGAAAATTAATTTTGGACAGAACCGTTATTATTAATAGTAATATTTATTGTACAATTCGTATTATTGTTGAAGCTCAATCCCTTTTGCATTTCTTTTTGTTGAACTAAAGACTCTGCTAAAGATGTTGGTTCTCTTGATTGACTGTTACAGATGTTGTAGTTTCCAAGTTACAAGGGCTAAACAACTTCCGTGATACTTCAATTTTTCTTTGTATGGACTCTTCTATATATCCTTCTGCTACATTGGAAGAAAGCCATCCTCCGTGTCTTTTCAAAGTGAGCAAATCACCGCCGTTTTCCACCAACATGGTTGCCGAAGAGCGCCTTAGCCCATGTCCGGTATATTCTTCGGGATTTTTTAGTTTTAGGTATTTTGCAACAAGTTTTGGAATACCACTGAGCGTAACATCTTTGGTTTCGGTATGCAACAAATAATCTTCTACTCTTCATATGTTTAGGGCGGAGATCTGCGTATTTACGGTAAATTGTACAGGGATCGAATTTGCAATTTTCATTGGTAATGGTAAAACTTCTTGACCTGTGAGTTTTTCCATCTCGTAAGAACACGACAAGGAAACGCCCATTATCTTCCACATCATCTAAACTCAAACGTATTAAATCATCTCTGCGGCATGCACCGAAGATGCCAAACACTAAAATTACTTTTGCTAGTAGATATTCTCCATCTGAAGCTTCACATAAAAATTTGGTTACTTGTTCTGCTGTAAGAATCTTGGATTTCTTTGGTATATATCCTACAGCTTGTCGTTTCAAAAAAGCAATCGTTTTTGGATATTGATGGTGAGTATTTTCTTTTATTGCCAAACAACTCTTTAACATAGAGAATCGACTCCATAAAGTGGAGGATTTCATAGTGTTGGCTTTTTCAGAAAAATATACTAAAAGAATATCGTCACTCACAATTTTGATTCGTTTCTGAGTCCGCCATTCGGTAAAACTGTTTCACTGGTAATAAATCTGCACTCACTTCTGCCGCTCGTTGTAAGATATTTTCGGGAATATCCCGATTTTCTTCACAATCTGAATTCATTTTTGCAAAATGTAATAAATACATAAATACTTAATTTTCACTGACAGAAAATAAAATTTGTCATTAATAAATAAATCGTTGCTATAGACACATTACTCGTTTCTTTTTTTTCTTCGGGTTGCCATAGGATATCTAGTATCATGGATATCTATGTTTATTATTAAGCGCACGGAAAGAGGGATCGGGAAAAAATTTCCGTGCGCTGTTCCGAAAATGTCATATTTACTGTATTTTATAAACAGTTGAAAATGTAGTATTTTCTGTTAAGTATAATAAAAAACTCTTTCCTGAACGTTTCACAGTCGGTCAGTGCCGCTGCTATACAGGGAGTGCATGAAACTTGTAGAGATTCAGAATTATGACTTTTCAAATTATTGACAGTCCTGACAGGAAAATGACATCTATCAAGCAAATTTTAATTAGACCCATACATTTTGTAGTCAAATTTTAATTTACTGGTAAAATTAATTAAATTTTCTGTCACACTGTTTTTGCTTTTCCAATTTTACTTTACCTTACCAGTAAATAATACGGTACAGTTTGAGTTTGATTAATTGGTTATTAAATTTGGATTTGAAAAAGGTGAATTTACAAACAGTTTTTTCAATGGCAAAAAACATCATTCAAATGTCATTTAGTTAACTTGTTATAATTTTTAAGAGTTAAGAATCTGCATTAACCATATTTTAATAAAGAATTAATAAACTACGAAGCCACGATCAAGAAGTTGATGATTGACAACCCTGATGTATATTTCCCGAAAATGGCGATTAATTGGATTACCTTTCAACTAAAACTTTAATCCTTGTGATCTAAAAGTTAGATTTAAAGTAGGATATCGAGCCGAAAGATTGGCGAAACTGGAACGGAAGTGTCAATAGCTATTAGCACCCCCTTTGTGTTTAAACCAGCCAATTCGGTTTATGTGATTAGGTAAGGGGAATTAGGGTATAAGTTCGACCAACTTCCCAGAAGTGTGCTCGAAACCGGACGTGATCACTTTGCCGAAACAGTCGACAAGAAACGCATTTAAGACTGAGATTCAACCATCAACATTACGATATTTAGGATTGCTCCAATTTCTGTGAGGTTAGGTTAGGTTAGGTTAGGTTTCAAAGGGCCATTGTATTTGAAGTTTTGTATTAATATGGCTATAAGCTTTTTAGTTATTCTTTGGGCCACTTCTTATATCAATTTTTCCCCGAAGCTCTGCGATCAAACGTTTAGTAAAAAAGAGCCACACGTATTTGGACACCATGTACAGCATGTATTCTGAAAGTAACTAACCATAACCACTTATACTGTAATATCAAGAGTTTACAAGTGACACAATAATATTGACAAACCTATTAAATAACAATGAGGTACTTTTAAAACTGTTTTCTTTAAGTAAAAAAATGGATAATTTTTCATTAGTCAAGTTTGAAGCCCTGTAGAAGCCAAACAATATCACCAACCACTTTTCATTGACTTTCCATGTAGGTTTCAAACAAACAAATTTTATTAATTAACAATCACTTTAGTTGCTCCAGTCACATTTCTCACTTTTCTCAATAACTTCCACTAATTTTCATATCCATCAACTCTTGACTTTCTGCACAAATCCATTATTGTAAATTTGTTTAAGTCTTTTCTTATAACGTTAATTCTTTTTCTAGAATAGGACCCAGGCAAGCTGCCATCGTGTAAATTTACTAGAGACAAAGCGCCATTTAAAAGGAAGATCTTATAACAATAAGACGAGTTGCGGATTGGAAAATCAGTTTGGTTTACGTTGTTGTCTGACGCCCCAGAAAAAGATTACCTAAGTAAATTCGTCCGCTTTTATCTCCTAAATCCGAAAAGGCACTTTCCGGAGTAGTGATTAAACCGGAAGGCGATCCAGTCTCTCAGAAACGTGACTTCTCCGGACGAGATTAAAGAACGAGCCACAATTAGTGGAAAGCTGGTCTTTTGTAATTGCACGACAAATCTATAATTCCGTCTGCGGTCTTCCCCAAAATTAAACTTGCTGGTCAGATATCAAAAGGTGTAATTTATTCTGAACGCATTTGCGTACCGGAGGCTTAACACAACAAATACCGAATTTAACAATCAAATTGCCTTAACCACAAAATGTACTACAATTTAGGATTATTATCGTTGGCCTTTCGCAAACGCCCTACGAGGACGTGTTTTCGCCCCTATCTGAAGAGTCATTTATAACGTCGAAACGTTTAAAGCCGCTCAGAAAATCCCATCATCGTACATATATATTATATGTCCGCATTCTTATCGTAAGTATTGTTGGACAGACAGGTTGGGTCAAAGCAAATAGTGCCAATTTTTTTACTTCCAATCAAGATAGGTAAGGTCAATTTCAAAGGAAGACCTACACTTTTTCAAGCTATAAGTTCGACTTTTTTGGATTTTTCAAGTAGTTTTAAATTGTTTTTGTAAGGCCCTGTTTATACCTACAAATTAACAATTAAACTAAAATGCATTAAAATCAAATTTACACTAAACCAAAATTAATTTTAACTTAAAAGTTCAACTTTGGGTGAACTTCAGACTAATTTGTAAACCGTTCGTCACTTTTCGTTGTGATAAAATGTTAAACTTTATTTGTTTTTTCCTCATTCCCTGTTTATCAGTTTTACTCCATATCTTTTTAGGTTAGAATATGTCTAAAATACGTCAAAGTCAAAAACACATCTATGTCATTTAATTTAGCATATCTTGAAAAGTATAATGCCTGCTTTATACCTTTCAATTAACAATTAAACTAAACTTTAATTTAAACTAAAATTAATTTATCAAAGCTGAAAGTGGACTTACAAGCGAGCCCATTTATACTTTCAATTTACATTAAACTAAAATTAATTTTAAATTAAAGTTAAACCAACTTTATTAAAGTTCGGCTTAATTCGTTTAAATTCGTTGACTTTTCGGAACTATCACTGTCATACTTGTCGTCACTCATGATGTAAATTGCTGTCTTCTATTGCGATACGTAGTCTATTAGACTTGAATCGTCTATTTCCATAATTGGATTTTTTACCGAAAAAGTGGTTTAAGAACAAATTTTTTAAATTATTTTAATAAAAATTTTCTTTATCCACAAAACACGCGTAATGACGATGACAATAGAAACGTCAAACATCAACGTCGAATGTCCCATAAGTCAAAACAGTCATTTATTTTTCTAATTATTAATTTGTAGTATAAACCTAAACAAGATTTCTTAGTTTAAATATTAATTTTAGTGGAAATTTAAATTTAATTTAATTCTTAAATGGGAGGTATAAAGCAGGCATAAACCACATTAATTTTTATTTAATTTTACATAATATATTTAAATTGAATTAATGTAATTTTTTAATTTGGGGCTCTGATAGCAATTTAACTTAACTAATGAAATTATTATGGCAAATCTATCAAAACTATCTGAAAACTACTTTAAAATAACAAAGTTGCATTTTTTTTTTCGATTCGTCAAAACGTAATGTCAAAATTGACATATGCCAATCGCTTATATCTATTTTTTAACATACGTTTTGCTTATTTTACACAACTCACCCTGTATTTTATCTGCTCAACTGGATTATCTTTTTTTTCCCATTTCCAACTTATCTAACTTATTTTTATGATCACGTGACTGTTTGTGACAGATGTCAACTGGCCTTTACAGTGTTGCAAGCTCAGAATTGCATTCTCAACGTCACGTGACGTATAGTGTACAACTTCAGCTTTCACTACCGTTTAAATTTGATTTAGCAATTTTTTCCAATTGGACTTACAACAAAAGCACAGCAAGTCGATGTCACTTATCAATTACTTATCAATAATCGTAACGTATCAATATTACGATAAAGAACTCGTTGACCATTTTCTGATCAGATTGTAATTCCTATAAAATGCTTCTGTAAGAAATTACTTTCTGATCGCAAATGGATACATTATACTCTGTGTTGTGCGTCAATGCTGATGAACGCCAATTTCCTAATTTTTTTATTTTTCTCAATATTTTATTATGTTATTTAGCTGAAATTTGGGCAAGTAAATTAAATAAATTCATCCATCTAAAGGGACAAATCAGTATTAATGGAAGCAATTGACACGAAAGAGCCACATTCCAATTATTTATATCTTTAATCGATGTGACTCAAATAATAAATAAATGACATTTTCAAATAACGATATCAACCATCAAATTACGGCTAGACTTATTAATTCATGTTTTAATGCAGTGGCGGCGGGTTAATTCAACAGTCCATAAACAATGATGGAATTGGTAAATTGATGATGGCTTTTCGTTATTTTATTTATGAACGACGGCCGCATTTACCGATCCCACCCGTTTATTAAATGGAGGAAACACAATATTTTATTTGCGACGTCAAATTTGTTACAAACAGTTCGATTATTAATTTGCTTGTAATGGAACGATAATAGCCTGTTCGTCCTATTTGATGCTATTTAAATTTGTACACACACATAACCGATCATGTTTGTACGATGCAGCCAGTTTATTAGGCTGGCGTTTTGGAGGAGATTGTGGAAAAACGTGTGTATTTTGGCGTTTCGGAAATTAAACCCTACCAAATTACGACAACCCCTTAAAATCCTACTTGATTCCCTCCATTCGGATTCCAACGGAACCGTCCTTGAATTGGGGACCCTAAATGGAATATTTGATTTCCAATTTGGGACACCGCGAATGGCTTTATTTCAAATATCCCCGGACTTTATAGCGTTAACTCGGGACCAGAATTTGAACGACTGTTTTTTTTTTGACACACCTCAAATTTGTACAATCTTTGATACATCTTTACATAATAATTATTAGAGAACTTTTCGTTGGTTTTACTGGCTATACAGAATAAACAGTTGAATTTGTCGTCATTTTTTTCAGACATACAGAGGATTATTTATAATCTATAAGAGTTCAAATAAAAAAGTTACAATCATTCAAAAATTGAAAAAATGCCATTTTTGCAAAAAGTGCAATTTTGGTAATTTTTTATTTTGTTCCAAGAGAATTCCAATGCACAGCAAAGGACATATTTATACCAAGGGACCTTAAATTAGGTGAAATAAGTACAAAAAGAGCACTTTAAAATTTTTCATGAGAGAATGGGTCTGGGGTATTACTGGCGACACCCTGTACCTTGATGAATTACTTAATTTTTTTTAGTAATAGCTATATGACTAGAGACCGGATTTCTAGAAATTTTGCTTTTTGTAAATAATAAAAGCAACCATCCTATGACATCTAATGTGAACGATTTATGCAAAAACACGTCATTTTGACAGATTTTGTTGATGCTTTTTTGCTTTTTTCTTCTTTTTGTGCTTATGTTAGTTTTTTGTGCTTATTTACTGCTATTTTTGTGTGGTTTAACTAGTTTTTTACAAAACAAGCTTTTCAACTTTTTAAAAATAAACTAAACTAATAACTGCTTTGACAAAAAATTGCTATATTGAGATATTGAAAGCTTCTGAATGACAAAAACATGTTGCAAAATGTATAAGTATCAATTTACAAATTTAAACTGACCAAAAAATTTTCAAATGCTCCTGAATTAGTCTAAAAAAATTTTAAAACATTCCAAAACACTAAAATGACTCCTAAAATGCCTAAAACAACCTCTAAAATGCCTTGCAAAGCTTACAAAGCAGCCTAGAAGCTTCTAAAAGCTTTCAATTTATTTAGAAGCTCTCAAAAGCTTTCGTATGCTTCTAAAGCAGTTTAACAGCTTCCAAAAGTTTCTAAAGCCTTGTATAAGGTTTGAAATGCCTTAAAGGCAGTCCAGAACCTTCAAGGCTCTTTAAACTGTCCAAATACCTTGTAAATGCTCCTAAAGTAGTCTAAAAAGGTTTTAAAACACTACAGAAACTCCAAAATGATTCTCAATCAGTCGAAAGCTTTCCAAAATAGTCTAGAAGCTTCCAAAAGCTTCTAGAACACTCTAAAGGCTTCCAAACAAACTTCAACTAGTCTAGAAGCTATTCAAAAATTTCAAGGCAGTCTAAAAGCTTCCAAAAGTTCAAATTCACATGTCTTAAAAGCAGTCCAGAACCTTCAATGTTTCTAAAGAACATCTCTGAACAGATTTCAAAACACTACAGAAACTCCAAAATGCTTCTAAAACAGTCGGAAGTCTATCAAAATAGTCTAGAAGCTTCCAAAATCATTTAAAACAGTCTAAAAGATTCCAAATGCTTTTAAACTAGTCTAGAAGCTCCCAGAAGATATTAAAACAGTTTAGTAGTTTCCAAACAATTTTGTGAACCGTTTAAGAGACTCCAAATGCCTCTAAAGCATTCCAGAACCTTCAATATGCTGTTTAAACAGTCCAAAAACATTCCAAATGCTCTCAAGTAGTTCAAAAAACTATTGAAAGTTTTCAAAACAGTCTAAAATGTTCCGGGCATCTAAAACATTTTAAAAAAAAATTTTGCATTTCTGAAAGAGTTTTGTGCTTTTTTACAGCTTTTTAGGCTTTTTTAAAGAAAATGATTTTGCTTTTTAAGCGCTTTTTTTCACGATTTTTGTGCTTTTTAATCCGGACTCTATATAAGACACAGTTATTGATTTTTTTAACATCTTTAAAGCCGAATCATCAGAATGATCACTTTGTATACTTGCATTTCGTGGTATAAAATTTCCCCTGGTAAAATCAGAGGTAACATGGTGTCGCAGATGAACATTACGTAAAGAAATCGCCGTGTTCGTTTCTTCTATTAGCACGTCTCCCTTTCTCCCCCTTTAATAAAATTGTCTGTTACCCAATTTATATCGAAACGGGGATGTTGCTTTTGGGAAACGTGTCGGATCGATTACAATAAATCCAACAAGAGGGTTTGATACATATAAAGTCGGGTGACGTACGTTGTTTCACGTGCTAAAACTGGGGAATAAATTTTTCCCTGGTAGAGATTTTCGTTTACGAATCGAGTAGAAGAAAATATAGAGGATGATTGATAGAAAAGTGTTGTTTTAGTTGAGGATTAATTTAGTGAAACAATCAATAGGGCCGGTAATTACAAGTACGTAGAAAAATATTTAAAAAAATATCACAAACTATGATTTATTTTTGATTGAAATTTGACAAATATTATATTTTTACACTCATAGTTTGTGTTCCAACTGTTAAAAGTTGTTTTTCATTTCTTTTAATATCAAACAATGACCGATTAATCTACCGGTTTCGAAACAATTCGGCAGGCAAAATAAGACAATTTCAATGCGGAAACCATACGATTGCTGGACAAATGATAACCGATTTCGAGCGATCAAATCGGTTAGCGCTCGTCCAATATTTATAAGTAAATATTCCGTGACAGGTGATCGATTCCATTGATTGTTTTGCCGCTTTCAATCGTCCAGTTGGCACGAATATTGTTCGAATAATCGATAAATTCCGATTAAAATTCATTAAATATTTTCTATACAATCTAAAGTCAGTCATTCAGAAGTGAGTATTAGATAAATGGACATCACAATAATAATATATAATCGATTTTGATGAACACACCCGATAATTAATGTTTCAGCTGACTGAATATATCTAATTATGCAAATTGACTTAATTTCAATAATGCCGCCTGTACATTTAGCATGGCGATTCATATTCAAACTATCTAATTCGGTTTTGGTTCAAAATTGAATTAAATATACGGCGTCAAACCAACATGGGGATAAACAGACAAACATGTCATAATCCAGTTATTATACTGCGTGTTTAATAATTATTTTTTTACCACCTTCAAAAAATATTATCAATGTACTGTGTTTCTGGCAGTTCAAATTTTGACACCGCTTTTCTCCTTGACTATACCAAATTTTGTAGTGTTTTTTCACGTTACTGAATAGAAAATTTAATAAGGATTCCAAAAATGTGCTTAAAACAGTCATTTTCTTACTCCAAGTTTTCAGGTTTTACAGACCATTTTGTCCCTGATTTAACTGTCTTTTAAATAGTGTTCAAATTTCAGATTACAATTTTAACTGATTTAAATATTTGTTGCACCAAACCAGTTTTTCTTAAATAACTCGAAAAGGGTGAAAGTTACAATTGCAAGAGACTAAAAATGTTCCTAATCAACTCTTTAATTGAACACAGTAAGTTTGCAGGACCGTTTTTGCTTCCAGTGTACAGAGTTTGCAAGAAAAGTATGGTGGTTCACTATTTTTGTCACCCTGTACGCAATTTTTAAGATTTTTTCTCCGGAAAGGAGAAGCTCAAAATCGTTTCTTTGAGTAGTTAATCACCCTGCTCTCACAAAAATTACTGAGTTACAGGGTGTTCAAATTTCATACATCAAACTAGTTTTTGCTAAATAACTCAGAAACGGTAAAAGTTATGGAAATTTTGAAAGAGAGCAAAAATGTTTGTAAAGAATTACTAAACTCATTCCTGGAAGTTTCATAGTTTGTCAGTTCCTCTACTATACAGGGGGTGCATGAAAATTGTAATTGAGTTTCAATGATTCAGAATTATGAGTTTTCAAATTAATGACTGCCATGACAGGAAAATGATATCTTTCAAGAAAATTTCAATTAGACCCATAAGTTTACTGGCAATATTGGTAAATTTTCCTGTCACTTGAATTTTACTTTTCCAATTTTACTTTACCTTACCGGTAAATAACCGGTCACGGTAAATACACTCTTGGTTTTGTTTCATTTATGCGAGAGGTTTTGTTTATAGAAAACTGAAACTGCGTTCGTCCTTTCGAGTTTAAGGCTATTAATTTTCAATTTCCTAGATATATAACGAAATCCGCTATCTAAAAGTAGACACTCGGATGATAAACGAGGAACGAGCAGGGGCGCTAATGCCGGCCTTTAAGTGAAAACAATTTAGGCGTCAAAGATTAAGAATATCCACGATAAACAAGGCCGTACAAGCGGCGCAGCGATAATCTCATCAAAAACCTATTATACTGGCTGCTTTGCCCTCGTTTTGTCGAAATTACTTGAGGCAACAAGTATCACCGAAAGGAATAACAAAAGCCGAATTACGTCTGGGAGGTTCCTCGACCAATTATTCCCAAAATTGTCTAATTTGGATTTAATTAAACGACGCTTTAGCATGACAAATTTATTAAAATTTTCATTTACAACTTTGATTATAATTGTTGCTTTTTTTTCCTACAGCTACAAACTGATATCTAGATCAGAAAGTTTTGCGCCTTAAAATAGTATGTTGGCAGTAAGGTGCAATGTTACGTTCCCGCATACCCATATGGCAGTACCACGTACGTTCCCGATAGATCACTAGTAGAACTAGGCAGAGCCAAGCAAGAAGACTGGAGAGTAGCAAAAAATATATGCACTCCTCACAGGCTGAAGTGGGCAATCGACTCCTTCCAACCATTCAAGGGAATAGACAGAACCACATCCAGGTGGATGTGCCAAATGCTGACTACAAGAACGTGGGCGGGAACAACTTTCAGATCAGCACAAATCGAGGATGTCCACAAGGAGGAGTCCTATCACCCTTAATGTGGAGTCTGGTAGTAGACAAACTTCTCGGAATTCTTACCGGGAACGGAGTAACTTGTCTTGGCTATGCTGACGACATAGTCATTATGGCCAAAGGCAAATTTGAGGGAACCCTCTGTAATCTCGTAGAAAGGCAGCTAGAGACCACCAGAAGATGGTGTTTATCAGTGGGATTGAGAAGCAACTCATCAAAAACCACAGTGGTACCTTTCACCAGGAGAACAAGACTTCAGCAGTTGAGAAATATCCGCCTCAACGACGAAAACTTAGAATGGCGGCAAGAGGTTAAGTATCTAGGACTTACCCTAGATTTAAAACTTATCTGGAACCGCCACGTAGAAAAGATTGCCAGCAAGGCAAGGTCATCACTGATGGTGTGCAGGAAAGACGTGGGGTTGTAACCCATCAATACTGCGATAGATGTATACTATGATAGTGAGACCTATGATCACATACGGCGCAGTAGTGTGGCACAGAAAAACCGAACTTGCCACAACAAGGAAAACATTAGAGAAGGTGCAGAGACTTGCATGTCTTTGCATAACGGGAGCAATGAGATCGACCCCCACTGCAGCACTAGAGGTAATTCTCGACCTTACACCGCTCCACATCATGGTGAGAAGAACTGCTTGGGGAGCACATCTCAGGTTGGATAAGGCCGGATTTAAAAGGAGAGCACACAGTGCACTGCCTACTGGCAGTGCACACCTCGCCAATCTCCCAACCGACGAAATCATCAGGAAGTTTAGTTTCGAAAAACAATTTCGAACGGAACTGAGCACCAAGAGAGATTGGAGCAGAGAATCCATTCAAAAATTAGAAAAAAAATACCATAATATGGTATACGGACGGATTTCGATCCGAGGGGACTGGAGCAGGAGTCTACGGGTCGCGCACCAAATACTCCGAACCCATGTGCCAGTTCCCTAGCATTTTTCAAGCGGAAGCTCATGCCATAGAAAGGTGTATTCAGTTTAACCTCGACAGGAAATACCGGAACACGGAAATTGCGATCCTTTCCGATAGCCAAGCAGCCATCAAAGCGTTGAACTCATCTAATAGAGAGAAAGAAAGCTCAATGATCTAGGAAGGAACAACAAGGTAAACCTCTGGGTTCCAGGGCACGTCGGAGTAGAGGGTAATACTCTGGCACGAAAAGGAGCATCAGCGCCACTGATCGGGTCAGAACCATTCTGCGGCCTTAGAACAGCATATGTCCAGGAAGTACTTAATAAAGCTGAAGAAGAACTGAAAGCAACGCACTGGCTAAGACTTCCAGAACTGAGGCAGGCCAAAGATCTCTACGGCAATTTTAACCGAGCAAGACCGAAGACACTGATTAACCTCAGCAAAATTAGTCTCAAGACATTAACGGGGTTTCTAACGGGTCATTGTCGACTCAGAGAACACCTAATAAGGAAGCTAGGCCTAGAAGAAGACAGTACCTGCAGGTTTTGCGGAGAACAACCAGAAACACCCCACCACATCTTGCTGGAGTGTTATGCTGTACGCCACATAAGATTAAACACACTGGAATTACCCCAGCTGGCTGTGGAAGAAATACCTCGAACAGACTCACTCAAGATCCTGAAATTCCTAAAGGAACTAAATCTTGAGGGGCTGCTATGAATGGCTGATAGCAGAAGAAGATGGGGTACAATAGATCTAATCAGGTCGCAGTACATCTGTCACCATCCACACCTACCATTACCATTACCAAGGTGCAATGTTGTCTGTTTTCCGATTTTCTTTTCGATAACCGACTTTTTCACACTATCGTTATACGCATCGATATGTCAATAGCAACATTTTCAAAATGCGTTGTCTCTTGTGATCCTATTTAATATTGATTTATTCGAAAAATGGCTATAACAGTGTTCAACCTTGAATTAAGAAATATCAGCACTCTTATATCTGTCATTCAAATTCCGTTGCATGTTCAAATAGTACAGGATGTCCAGAGACAGTGAAAAATTTGATGAATGAAGACATAATTAATTATAATTTTTTTTAACTTATTTCCTATACTATAGTAACAGAATTATTCATTTTTGGATAGCCTAACATCATTATAAGTTAGTGTCACAAAAAACAAATATACTAGCTAAAATCTAAATTGGTTTTAACATATTTCAATATCTTTAAAAAGTCACCTCATATACGAATAAGGATGCCTTAAATATAATATTTTTCAATCTTACCTTGTAACTTTAAAAGTGATGTAGATACCCTGTAAAAATTTAGAAAATGGAGGAGGTTTTAGTCTTCTGAAGATACCTTAGCAAACTAACTTGGGACTTTTTTTACAACAAAGTCTCTTTGAGTAATATTTACTACCGTTTTGAACTTGTTTAAAAAAAACTATCATAATAATTAATATTCTCTTTTTGTTTCAGGGACTACTACTATGACAGGTGAGTGGCCCACATCAAGCAAAAATCCTGCCTTATCTGATTGTTTTTTCCGAGTACCTGCCCGTGTCGAAAGCTTCTTAATTGACGTCGAAAAAAATTAGAAATGCCTAATTTTTAATTCAAAAGCACTTAGAAGAGGTATTTAACAGGAAAGGTCGCGTCTCGTATTTTTACGGCCTCCGAGGATTTCTTTTCATTAAAATTTACATGCCAGCGCGAAAATGGTGTTAAATTTGGTTTACATCTCGCAACTCATAATCATTGTACTCTTGTTTCGGACAACAACTGCTGAATATATGTATGTTATTGTAAGCCTGGTGTGAAAATTTGCTATATTAAGATTAGTCAGAAACAGGACTATTATTTTTTGGTAGAACTTCTGAAGGAAAACCGTTGTATGTTATTGTTGCTCTTACATTACAAATATCACCAACAATCAATACATCATCTACATATTAAGTATACAATAAATATACAAAAATATATTATATAAAAATAGTAAAGAAACAACAGATCCGACTCACTAAACTCTTTTTAATTCGTACTTTTGCAAGGTAGCGTTTATTTTTTTCTATGTGTAGCTCCTAGCTCCCAAGAAGTTGTCCAGGATTGTTCCTAGAAATTTGAGTTATTTTACAGGGTGGTCCAGTTTTATACCACTCGATTTTACCAATCGATAGCCCATCAAAAAATAATTTGACAAGCATTATGTCATTTTCCTGAAGAACGCTTCCTAAGGAAACCACAGACCTACAAAATTCAATTTTAAAAATGTTTTTTTTGCTACAACTGTCAAACCGTTGGACCAATTTTGATCAAATTTGGAACAAGTACACCGAAAATAGTCAATAACAGGATTTTTTGACTAATGTTTACTGGCGTTCAATTTTTTAGACTATAAGTAGTGTAAAACTGATCATTCAATTCAAACTTTTTTTTTTATTCAATTAAACACTGGTAACAATCCGAAATCCGAAACGGTCCGAATTTTCGGACTAATTTTATTCTAAAAATTAGAGTTTAAGACTAATATTGTAGCATTTAATGCCAAAATTGTTTACTTTCATCAATGAAGAGTCTGAAACTTAACTTTTACTATAAAAAATAGTTTAAAATTTTTCAGTCTTAAAGCACAGTGAAGCGTCTAGAAGTCAATTTAATAAAAATAGTTTTTTAAGTGTGCTATGTCAAAAACTTGGTGAAGATAACCCTAAAACTCCATTTTCCAAGCTGAAAGCAGTGTTAAAGCCCTAAAAATAGTCCAGAGTTCTAAGAAAATGAAAAGCAAAGTAAAAAAAACTGAAAAGTTAGTCTTAAAGACAATTTTCGTGAATCTAATGTCAATATCCTGTATTTAAGACTAAAATATTGAAATGTATTTTCAAATTATAAAAACTTACTTCAAATGCAAAATTTAAGCTTTTGATGTGACTTTTTATTGGTTCAGAGTCACTTTCTGGTGTCCAAGTCAATTTTCAACGTTGAAATGTGTGAATTTGTCAAAAAGTCTAGATAAAGTAGTTTTCATGGCTACAAGTAATTTTCAGTACTAAAGTTTTTCAACTTCTCTGAAAAGTTGGGTTGGGTTGGTTTTGGGTCTTTGAACGTAATAACTCAATTATTTCGTAAACGAAGTTTCAAATGATAATTTTATAAGAGATAGTTATTTTGTCAAATTGAACAAGTAAAGTAAAAAAAAACTGAAATTTTTGAAAAATATCCAGTCACGTAGAGAATAAGGCAGAAAAATTAAAACCATCTTTCTGTATTCACACCACTGGAGACAGGAGACAGTTTCGACAAACGTCATTAACATCACATAATGGATATTAATTTCATATGTAATTGTTCTAAATTTGATTAAAATTGCTCCAGCAGTCTGACAGTTATGACAAGAAACTGATTTTTTAAACTGAACATTTATGGACTGTATTTTCCTTAGGAAGCATTTTTCAGGAAAATGACATAATGTAAGTGAACTTATTTTTTGATGGGCTATCGAATGGTGAATTATTGACATTTAAAACTGGACCACCCTGTATACTCGAGTTACTCAAAGCATTGCGTATGAAATTGTTAGTGTAGCTCCACGTTTCAAATGATTCCATAGTCACAGCGACGCTTTCTGTTGAGACGTATCATCTGCAAACATTATCTTGGTGTCTTTATGCGCATAATGGAGCTGAGAAAAACAATCGCTTAACCGCACACTTTATGACTGGAAGAATATGTCTTTTGAGACCAAGGCATTCAAAACAAAATTTAATGAATTAAGCTGTTAAATTCTGGTGACAGATCAAAAAACACCCAGGCAACATAATCCCCCGCGTGTATGCGCTTATAGACAAATTCGAGTCGATTTACCGGGGCAAAAACATTTTAGAAATTTTTGCATTATTTTAATTATGCAAAAAAGCCCTAAATCAATCCCTGTTCTAAATTTCTCAAGGACGTAAAACGAGCATTAGAAGTGTCCTTTTCCAGTCGTTAAGTCCTCGGGATTATTCAGGCTCGCGCGACCGTTTCCTGCTTTATTCCGGAACGGAGGGATCAAACTTTCAACCTGTTTTGTTTGTTGTTTAATCTTTTGCGGTCGACTCTGTTACTCGACGTCATAAAATTAAGTCGACTTTTCGCAACAGATTACCTACACATTTTTAGGCAGATTAAACGCTTCGTTCCGTTCTTTAAATGTATTCGCTGACATGCTCATTAAGAAAAGACGACACTACTTTTTCATTATACGACACTGAAAACTACCTTTTCCGTGAGAATGAGCGATTTTTGGTGCGTGGTTTTTAACTGGAGACTTTTCCGATCCGCTAAGAAAATAGTAGTTTTCCTATTCAGTGTGCAAAGTTATGTTTTCCCACACGCGAAAGCAGTTAGACTTCAAGTGCGGGAAAACTACTTTGCACACGTGTTAGGAACAATATTTTTTCTACGAATGAAATATCTATACATTTTGTTTTTAATTTTTATTGATATTAAAAACAACAACTTATAACTATTTATTGTTATTAACAACATTAATGTTAAATGTACAGTTGGTCGCGTTTTTTAAATTGATCGCAGATTGAGCAACTGAAGGTAAAATACTGGTACTTGGAACTGCTTCACTTTCTTTAGGATTGAAGGTCAGAATTTTGTTACTTAATCCTTTTTTATAACTTGTGGATTCATCAATGTATTCTTCAGCTACCGTAGTCGATTTCCAACCCCCCAAGCGTTTTATGTCAGTGATTCCTTCTCCAGAATCGGCCAGGAACGTTGCCGATGTTCTGGATTTGGCAACTTCAAAAAAATAGCTATTTCAGAAGGCATTTTTCCAAAACTGTTTACTCCAACACTTTGCGAAAAACATTTACCCTTTCTGTAAACTAGGAAAAAACGATTGTTTGACTTTTTTGGACGTAGGCCGGTGTATCTTCTGTACAGTTGCAGGTAGGTTCCGTTATGAACTTCTTCTGATATTATAAAGTTTCTTGCTGTATGATTTTTGGAATCCCTAATTTTAACAATTATGAGGTTTCCTTTGTCTTCAATATCTGTAGTGGTTAAATTGGCTAGCTCTTCCCTTCGACATGCACCAGCAAGTCCGAATATAGTGGCAACTTTAATTAACAGGTAAATTTCATCTGGTGCGGAGTTCATAAAACTGAATATTTCTTCTTTTGTAAAAATTTTCGCCTTTTTAGGTTTAAAACCAACATTCTGCTTTTTCAGAAATGCAGTGAGCTTATAAAATTCACCGATATCGATGTCTCTTTTTATTTTTATTACATTTTTGAGCATTGAATACTTTGACCACATTGTGTTAGGTTTGAATTCTTTGCTTAAAGTAACAAAATACGCTAAAAGTACCTCTTCCTTTAAGGTTTTTATCCCCTTTTGTTCGCACCATTGGGTAAACAACTCGTACTGTTTCTCGTATTTTTCTCGCGATTTGAGAGGCAGCAATTGCAAACTAGCCATGTTGGCGGCTTTTAGAACATCTTCCGGAAGTTCATCTTCAGTGATATCCATTATTAAAATAGTTTTTTTAACTTAAATAAGTAAGAATAAACACTGTTGTAGACTTTAAATTGCATATAAATGCGTTGTTTGACAATGAGCTTTGGTTTCTAAGGAAACAAGCCTCATTTTCAAAGACAGAGACAAGGTGGTTTATTTACCTAAACTGTACGGAAGAATAATGTGAAAAAAGTCGTGTTTTTTATATGAAACCCCTGAATATTATTACATTTTTGAATTCTACGCAAAATTCTAAGCAGATTTTATGTATAGTAGTCTATATAAAACCACTGTTGCAAGGTATAATCAGCATTTTAAAAAGTGTGCGGGAAAAAATTTTTCCCGCATAGTGTGCCACTTTGCACACACTTTTACGTATGCAAAGTAGCTTATTTGCAAACATTCGTAGAAAAACGTATTATTTCTTGCACAAAAAACAATTTTTTAAGATTCGAATGTGTTAGATTTTCCATTCAATATGGAATGGTTTTATATGCCAATTTTATGCTACAATATGAGCTCAAGTTAAAAATCGGTTAACAAACAACAATAACAATCTTGTCACTTTCAATGTGAAGGTATTAATCTAATTACCTGTTTAAGTGATGTAAACGTTTTTCAGAGTCTGATAATGAAAAGTATCGTTCATTACACGTCCGAAATAGTTTTTCCCGTTCTAACATGACGTCTGTCACGCACGCACGGGAAAAACCTTTTTTTCTGGACTGCTAATGAAATATGCTATTCTGAAACAGGGGGGAAGAGAGCGAGAGGAAAAACATCAGCATCTCAATCGGTATTCAACGTATTCCGCGACTACTACTGAAAGTCATATCCATTATCGACTTTCCAGTTTGGCATTGGGGAAATCTATTACGGTTTCCGTAAAAATATTCATCTCCCAAAAATTTTATATATTCGACAAAACTCTCGCAATATTATACCTCTAGAGTCGCGCATGCATACATACATAAATAGAAAACAGTCTAACACAAAACTCTCTCTCTCATTCAACATAATTATATTATGGCAACGTGGCAACGTCGCGCCCTGCTTTAACCTGTTGCCCTTTATGTGGCGCTGATCAGAGCCCTTTTGTAATCTGATTCTCCGACCGGTTTACGGTTCTTTGTCAACTTTGGCGCTCTGTTTTTGTTCCCGAATTTCACTTCCATTTATCTTCGCACTGAACTGTAAAAACAAACTCGCGGCGCTAAACACAGCGAAAAACACAACAAATTATGGTTTATTCAAGGTTTTTTTAAAGTTGGGACCGTTTTGTTCTTGTTTGCCAACTTTTACTTTAGAATTATAGTCTATAAGCTTAATATGGGGTTGATAGGTTGATTAATAATTCTAGTACTGAAGTAGTAAAATTTTAAAAATTAAAGGTGTGAAAAATTAAATTAATTTAATATTTCATATTTTTTTGTAACTTTAATAAGTATATCAAAAAAAACTTAATATATGATATAACCAAAGAATAGCTATTTAACAAAAAGTTGAAAATTTAGAGATCCGAAAAAAATACGATTCAATCAAATAAGTACAGCTTAATATATGATATAACCAAAGAATAGCTATTTAACAAAAAGTTGAAAAGAAAAAGCAAATTAGAGAGAGATGTACTTTTCCTACCAAACTTCCTAAAAAAGTTTCCATTAACTTAGTCTCTGCATTTTAGAGCTGCATGTGTTAAAAATTGACGAGAAAAAATTCATATTTTGCAAATATCTTGATCTATAATTTTTGAGTGGTTTCACGTCAGCCTAAACCAAAAACTAGCTGAGATAATAACAGGCAAAGCTTTGAAGCAGTGTTTTCGGAAAAGTCAAAGAAACTGAATCCGTACTTTGGCCGGCAAATTTTTCACTGGAACTGAATACAGAGTGTCCCAACTTTACCACCGTCCATTTTTTTGGCTCACCTTCTACTTCAAAGATCACGAAAGTAATTTTTGAGCATGCCACGAAAAACAGGAGGAAAATTCGTTTTTTTTAAGTGGTTTAACATCAGCGCACTATAAAAAACTAGCTCAGACATTGTCAGTCAAGTTTTGAAGCACTTTTTCAAGGAAATGTTGAATTTCTGGTAACTAAAATGAGTTTTCTCGAATATCTCCCAAACTAGTACGGAAAAAATACAGGGTGTTCGAATTTAGTGTGTTAGTGACATTTCCCGTCTAGATAGGAAAAATAGTATATTACATACTCAGGTAGAAAGTATTTGATTTCTGTCGAGAAATTAAGTAGTTGAACTTTATCTCGAGACAGAAATTAAACTTTCTACCGTGGTTTGTATACTATTTTATTTTCAACCATTTATCAAAATCTCATCCAACTTTTAATAAATCATTCAGTTGAAATATTGATTGCTAATAGTCTCTGACAATAAGGTAGCATAGGTGCACGAGTAGTTATGACTTCAACCACAATAAACGACTGGTGATTTGTTTACAATTTTGACAACGTCATTATTGTGTTATAAAGTAAGTAAGTACTTTCCACCCGGGTGGAAAGTAAAACCAGGTAATTTTCATCTTTCCGCCTGGTTTACACATAAGAAATAACGTTATTACATACCAGGTTGAAAATAAACTAGTATACAGATGTCTAGAGCTCAATTTTTGAAAGAAGGTTAATGGCAAAAACCGTATTTCGATATCTTGTCAGTTTGCTAGAGGGCGTTTTTCAAATTTCGCCCATTTTGAAAATTCTTCTGAAAAACTTTTATGTTTAAGAAAATATCGAAGTGAAACAATAGCTATTTATGTAACCAGTTACGAAAAGATCGATTTTGTGTAACGAATGAATGTTTGTAGGGCGAGCGCAGCGAGGTCCTACAATTTGAATGAGTTACACAATAAGACATTTTCGAAACGTGTTGCATACATAATTTTTTCTAATTTTGACCAAAAAGCGGTAAAAACCATCTTTTAAAGTGATTTAACACAAATATTCACTTTCATAGCACCTTGTATAAACAGTGACAACGACATGTTATGATGGATGTCGCCCATATGTTTCTACGGAAATGCATAAAAACAGGGAGTGATGAAATAAACTTTTTATAACCAGTTACATAAAGTGATACTTTATGTAACTAGTTACATAAAGTAAAACGTTTTGTCACTCTAATCAGTTTTGAAAAGTGTCACTTTATATGCCAAAATTAGAAAATAGCTATTTATGTAACCAGTTACGAGAAGATCGATTTTGTGTAACGAATGAATTTGAATGAGTTACACAATAAGACATTTTCGAAACGTGTTGCATACATAATTTTTTCTAATTTTGACCAAAAAGCGGTAAAAACCATCTTTTAAAGTGATTTAACACAAATATTCACTTTCATAGCACCTTGTATAAACAGTGACAACGACATGTTATGATGGATGTCGCCCATATGTTTCTACGGAAATGCATAAAAACAGGGAGTGATGAAATGAACTTTTCATAACTAGTTACATAAAGTAAAACGTTTTGTCACTCTAATCAGTTTTGAAAAGTGTCACTTTATATGCCAAAATTAGAAAAAACATTTTTTTCTAGTTACGAAAAGTTCATTCACAAAATTAATTTGTCGACGGTATTGCTGCGGATTTACCACACCTGTATAGTTATTCCTACAAATAACTGAAATATAAAGTTAAAACACTCTAAATCCGGACAGCCTGCACACAAAAAACCGCTTTTGTAAACATTTTCTATTCGTAATGTTTTGTTTTTTTTTTTTTTTTGGTCATAATGGTTAAGGGTTTTGAAGAGGTGTTGGGTGTTTTTTCTCCCCTTTCCTATGCTACTCATAAAGAAAAAGTACGGTTTTAAAACGCCCTTGTAAACGGCCAATAATTTCTACACAAAAAAGGTACTGCTGGTCAGAGATTGAGAAGTCAATCTTTTTCGAGAAAAATCAACTTTTATGTTGAAAATATGGTTGATTTTTTAAAATTTTCTTTAAATGTGTATATTATGTTTGTGTGTATCCTGTATTTATATCAAAAATACATAATTTTAGATAGTAAGTTAATGAAAACTTTTTTATATTTTTGTTCGCTGAAGAACACCCTGTATTATTGCACTTTTAAAACAGTTTGGAATGCCAAACTGAGTACGTCTCTGTTTTTCTTTTCTAAAGCTGGTTACATTCCTCTGTTCCATATTCATAGCAGTTATCTCTCGGACAAGTAAGAGGCTGCCGCTAGGACGGTAAACCGGTGTTTACACCACTTTTACTTGTAATCAAGCACACCTTTGTTCGTTGGTCCCTGCTTTGTTAATTGGGTTTTCCAGGTCGGATTGGCTTTATTAATTCGTAACGTCTATTAGCAAACCAAATCCGTTAAATCGGCAGGGTTTCAATGCAAACAAAAGTTTTAAAACGCCGATCGATTATCGGCTCCTAAATTATTTAATACCCCGAGGATTCAATCGGCTGACTACTTTTGTTCCCCCTCCTTCCTTTTGCCTTTTAATATTGAACATTCATCGCCGTTTTACAGCACCAGCCTATTTTTATTCAACTTTAGTTGTTAAGGCCGCGTTCTACTAAAAACCAACAAACAACGACCTTTCCTTGTTTTCCCCTGTCACGGTCATAAAATTCAATAACACCTATTTTAAATAGACAGAATGATACACTCGGAACGGGCAATACATAGCAAATTTCGAAGCAAAAATCTCTGTATAAGTCCGAAACGTGACCTGGTTATATCCGAGTGGTGTGGATCGTTGTCCTACGTGTAAATTTGTATGCATGGCAAAAAGCGATGCAATTCAGACATATTTTCCTCTAAAGCCGGATATTCAGCTTTGGTTGTTTCAGCTTGAAATGTTATGTGTGCTACGTCTCTTAATAAAGAGTTATACGGACGCTTTACGGCGTTTTGAAAAGTGGAGTGAATGACTTGCCAAAAGAATCGATGTAGTTCACATTTCAATTATGTGGTATGAAAGGTCCTACTCGAGTGCAATCATACAGGGTGGTCCAGTTTTAAATGTCAATAATTCACCAATCCATAGCCAATTAAAAAATAAGTTGACATTCATTATGTCATTTTCCTGAAAAGTGCTTCCTAAGGAAAATACAGTCCTTCAAATTTCTGTTTAAAAAATTGTTTTTTTTTGTCATAACTGTCAGACCGTTGGAGCAATATTGATCAAATTTGGAATAAGCACTTTATTACAAGTTATTACGGTCAAAGACCCAAAACTAACCCAACCCAACTTAAAAATTGTCTTGGAAACGGAAAATTCACTTAAGAAGTTTAAAAAATATTATTGTAGCCAGTTTTTATAGTTTCCAGACAAACTAAAAGACTTTAGTTTTGAAAATTGAATTAGAAAAGATAAAAATTTCAGAAGCTTAAAAATTGTGTTTGTAACCAGTTTTCATGCAAATCGAGAGACTTGTAGACATAAAAACTACTTTTTCAAGAATTTGTTACAACAAATTCATACATTTAAACCTTACAAATTGACTTGAACCCCAAAATGTGACTGAACTAATGAAAAGTGACATCAGAAGCTTAAAATTTGCATTTCAAGTAAGTTTTCATAATTTGAAGACAAATTTCAATATTTTAGTCTTGAAAACAGTCTTAAATGCAGGACATTGACATTAGATTCATAAAAATTGTCTTGAAAACGAACTTTTCGTGTTTTTTACTTTGCTTTTCATTTTCTTCGACTTCTGGACTATTTTTAGTGCTTCAAAACTGCTTTCAGCTTGGAAAATCGAGTTTCAAGACTATCTTCACCAAGTTATTGACATAGCAAACTTAAAAAACAATTTTTACATTCTTTATAGACTTAAAATGTTATTCCAAGCTTTGTTACTATTAAATCGACTTCTAGACACCTCAGTGCTAAAAATTCGGGTATTTCTTAATAAACTAGACTATTTTTAGTGTTTTAAGGCTGTTTTCAGTGCCTCAAATCGAGTTTCAAGACTATCTTTACAAAGTTTTTGACTTATCAGGCCTAAAAGCTAGTTTGTCCACTGACCATAATCTTGAAAATGTTATTTCAAGCTTCTTCACTATTAAATTGACTTCTACACTCATAGGTGCAATAAATTGTAGCATCTCTAAGAAATTCAGACTGTTTTTAGTGCTTTTTAAGACTGAAAAATCGAGTTTAAGACTATTTCCAAAAGTCAAGTTTCTTCAGTAATAAAAGTAAAAAATGTTGGTACCAAATGCTACAATAATAGTCTTGAGAACTAACTTTTAGAAATAAAATAGTCCGAAAATTTAATTTACTTCTAGACTTGTTGTCCAGTCCAGAAAATTGAGTTGTACACCAATTAAAGTCTTGAAAATATACTTTTGGACTCTCTTTAGTCCTAGTAAAGTCAGTTCTAGCATTTAAAATCAACTTTTATACTATTTTTAGTAGTAAAAAATGAGTTTCATGCACAATACAATCTTTGTCTTGATTTCCGGACTTTTTTTAGTTCTTGAATGCCAGTTTTAGACACTCAACCAGGATGGCAGTCTGAGAAAGCGAATCACAAGACCATTCCTAGTAGTAAAAAAGTTTTTAGACTATTCAGTACAAATTTGGACTTTCACAAGTCTTGGATGTTCAGTTTTAAACTATAAAACGATTTTTTAAATTGAAATTTGGAGGACTGTATCTTCCTTAGGAAACCTTTTTCAGAAAAATGACACAATGCAAGTCAACTTATTTTTTGATTGGCTATCAAATGGTGAATTATTGACACTTAAAACTGGACCACCCTGTATAAACCAAAAATCGATAATTCGAATAGAATGCAATGTTAGAACCTCACTGCTAAATGAAACCTTGAATATGTTATCATATAAAATAAAAGTAAAATCTAAAACTATGAACCAAATAGAAGACAATCTGTATGCGTTTATATTGTTAAAGTTAGAGTTTCTTGCAGTTTTCGTTCTTTCTTATTAGTTTATTTTATCTACAACAGTGCGTTGCGTTCAAGCGTGACTCTGGTCTTGTTTTACTTTTAAAATCTGTAGGTAAGTACACTAATACCAGCAATATAATAATTGTTATTTACATCAAGTAATACCCTGACAAATCAAACTTATTAATTACCGCACTGTTGTAGGTAATCAATTATTTACTATTAAAAAAAACTCTTTTGGTTATGCCACTGACGTTGTCATTTTTTTTTGTAACTGTAGACCATATTTTCTGGAGATTTTCATTCTGTTTCTGCCATAGACAAATTACTGTTGTCGGATTAGCCTCCTTACAACGTTTCGCTGACAAATGAACGAGCTGAAAGACGTAATTATCGTCCAGATTATGAAAATCGCTTTAGAATTCGGTTAATTCGCTAAACTCCAGCAAATTTTTAACTTTTTGAAGTCGTCTCTAATTAAGGTTCTTTGAAATGGCTTAGCGACGTTTGTACGTTTTTATTGCAAATTTTACGTTTAAAAAATATTAATATAAAGGACAAATTATTCAATATTTTTTATTGATTCCCGAAATGATTAATCCGCCACTTTATTGAAACGCTGATCTGCGTGACGGAATGAGAAAGTCCGTCTCGCAGACATCGGAATTCCATTTTCTCAGCTTTCGATATTCGCCCCCCATTGTTAAAATACCGGTCCAAGAATTTTTTTCTTGGTCTTTTTTTGCAAGGGATACTGCAGATATTTACGTTTTTGAGTCTACCTACCGTTTTCTATACTAGAAAGCCTAAAATTAAGTCACTTGTATGTAGGCAGATGCAGTAAGAAATATTTTTTTTTAAATTTTTTCGTGAAATTGATTGCAAGTTGAGAGTTCAACCAAAACAAGTTTGATGAAAACATTTGCCAGAAAGTACAACAAACTAATTTGAAAACTGTTGGTCTAACTGAAGCTAGGTAAGCCAAACTGATAAATTGGTCTTATGTTACTACCGAGATTATTTTTTCAAAATTCAAACTTTGACACCACTTTTCTCCCTGACTGTATCAAATTTTGTAGTGTTTTTTTATGTTAGTGGTTAGGAAATTTAATGGGGATTCTAAAAATGTGCTTAAAACAGTAATTTTCTCACTCCAAGTGGGTTTTACACCCAATTTTGTACCTGACTGTCTTTACAAACTGTTTTTGGCAGTTTCAAACTTTGACACCAACTTCAAACTTTGACACCACTTTTCTCCCTGACTGTATCAAATTTTGTAGTGTTTTTTCATGTTATTTGTTAGGAAATTTAATGGGGATTCTAAAAATGTGCTTAAAACAGTAATTTTCTCACTCCAAGTGGGTTTTACACCCAATTTTGTACCTGACTGTCTTTACAAACTGTTTTTGGCAGTTCAAACTTTGACACCACTTTTCTCCCTGACTGTATCAAATTTTGTAGTGTTTTTTTATGTTATTGGTTAGGAAATTTAATGGGGATTCTAAAAATGTGCTTAAAACAGTCATTTTCTCACTTCAAGTGGGTTTTACACGCAATTTTGTACCTGACTGTCTTTAGAACTGTTTTTGGCAGTTCAAACTTTGACACCACTTTTCTCCCTGACTGTATCAAATTTTGTAGTGTTTTTTCATGTTATTGGTTAGGAAATTTAATGGGGATTCTAAAAATGTGCTTAAAACAGTAATTTTCTCACTCCAAGTGGGTTTTACACCCAATTTTGTACCTGACTGTCTTTACAAACTGTATTTGGCAGTTCAAACTTTGACACCACTTTTCTCCCTGACTGTATCAAATTTTGTAGTGTTTTTTCATGTTATTGGTTAGGAAATTTAATGGGGATTCTAAAAATGTGCTTAAAACAGTAATTTTCTCACTCCAAGTGGGTTTTACACCCAATTTTGTACCTGACTGTCTTTACAAACTGTTTTTGGCAGTTCAAACTTTGACACCACTTTTCTCCCTGACTGTATCAAATTTTGTAGTGTTTTTTCATGTTATTGGTTAGGAAATTTAATGGGGATTCTAAAAATGTGCTTAAAACAGTCATTTTCTCACTTCAAGTGGGTTTTACACGCAATTTTGTACCTGACTGTCTTTAGAACTGTTTTTGGCAGTTCAAACTTTGACACCACTTTTCTCCCTGACTGTATCAAATTTTGTAGTGTTTTTTCATGTTATTGGTTAGGAAATTTAATGGGGATTCTAAAAATGTGCTTAAAACAGTCATTTTCTCACTCCAAGTGGGTTTTACACCCAATTTTGTACCTGACTGTCTTTACAACTGTTTTTGGCAGTTCAAACTTTGACACCACTTTTCTCCCTGACCTATCTGCCATTACCATTACCATTGGTTGGTTGTGGTAGGGATAAATTGACATGACAATATCAAATTAAGTACATCAAATACAAAATACGACTACAACTCACTCTAACAGAAAATTATTCCACAGAGACGGTGGCAGAAAACTAAAAGTTTAACGGTATGATACGGCAATTGCGAATGAAGTTCCTTCCCCATTAAAAACTGGAACATTCAACTTATGGCAAATGCGGGCCGTAAAAGTCCATTTACACTAAAAGCATCCACGCAGAAAAAGGAGAACACTGGCATGCGGTAGATAATTCTTTTTTCGCTCAATTTCGCTTTATTTCACGACTATGAGAGATTGCTTTTGTAATTATTCGCACCGCAAAACACCGTTAAACGTGAACGTTGGTTGACGAATAAAACTTTAGCACAGCACACACACACACAAACGAATTAAATCAGAATTATTTCACTCTTTACGGGCCAAACGTAATCACTGACAAATACCCTGGAATAGTCTATTAAATCAGAAAGGAAATCCGAAACACAAATACCGTAGGAAAGCAGAAAATCGGAAAATAACGGACCACAAAATCCCGCTAAGGGTCGGCCAGACTGTTCCAGTTATCAAACAAAGGATTGTGTTGAATCTATTGCAAGCAAATTCCTGGTATGGAACGGCTTTTTCGTCTGGATGCCGTGTGAAGGATTCCCAAGTGGCCGAGTTATATTCTCGCAAAGTGTCACTCGGGTGTTGAATAGAATTTGACGCGGCACTGAATTTTAAAGGATTCAGAATTTGATTTGCTTCTTGTATTGTACACGGTAGCCAAAAATTGGTGCTTTTTTACATAGACTCTGAAAAATGATCCAGAAAGTGGTTTGACACGGTTGCGTTGCACTTTTATTTAAAACAAAACGGGAGGAAGGATGAAGAGTAGTCAAGGTTCTGAATCATGTCAAACCACTCGGTATAAGTTCAGGTCAACAAGGGTCAGTATTTGATTTTTGTTAAAAGACTGAAAAAAAACGGCAAAACTTTTACTAAAGGTCAACCAACACTGTTCTTAGTGGTTCACCCTGTACAATGTGTCTCTATTTCCTGTCCAAGACCCTAAAATTTGACTCGTTCCGGTTTCTTTTTTTTTCAGCGTGAATAATTAACGCAAAAAACAGCGTTTTCGTTTCAGACCCTTATCGAAAAAAGCACCTTACGTAGCTACTTTTTCAGTTTAATGGTATCATTAGTCTTATTATGCCAAATGGAGTAAATATTTTCCTTCCGGTCGTCTTGTTTGCCTTTGGAAATCTCAAATTTCCAACGACGGCCGAGCTAACGATGGGAAATTGAAGGAGGGCTTTTGATCTTATTAACAAAAGAATATGCACTGGGAGGCAATTTTTTTTATCACGTTAAGTTTGTAGGTAGATATCTTAATAGAGTTGAACACTCTATCTACTCAACGGTTGGCAACTTTGCTATAACAGAAAGGAACAAAACTCATAATAATATGCAAGTTGTAGAGCTACTAAATAAACTTACCAGAAGAAAAATAAAAAATTATATCCAACTTGACAAAAATACAAAACTTCCCTATTATTAATGTAACATCCTGTATATTTTTCAATTATTACATTTTGCAAAAATATAAGGGTGGTATTTTTTATCTTCAGACAGACAAATATTTGTAGAACTGGGGAACTGGGGAACTATACAGGGTCGAACAGTCGAACATAGTTATAGGAGTTGTTAAACACACTGGAATAATACATTTGAAAGGCAGGATCAAAATATGACGTAAAAAAAGGTTTTCAATTTTGTAATTGAAATTTGCTTGAATAAAGTCATTTTCGTCAATATTGTCAAAATAAAATACTGAAAAGTAAAGGCTGTTTTGATTTGTTTTTTATTGTTTTTGAGATTTTGGTTTCAATAATAAAATAAATGACACTTTTCTGAGTGATTCTTTTACCAAATGAGTAACAATCTTATAACTTTTTTTTATGAATAAGTAGCAATTTCTAAAAATGTTCAGCTTTATGTCACTTTTCTTTGCTACCTCATGTTTAAATTATGACAAATCATATGTTTTTGTGATGAGAAAAATTACGCAAATATGAAGATTTTATTATTTAAACAATTTGTAATTTTCCAGTCATTTACTGACAATTGTCAAAATAACTGTCACAAATCTCAGAAACACGTTTTGTATCGACTACTGCAACAACTTTCCTAAACCCTGATTTTTGTAACTTTTGAACACAGTTTAACAGTCATGGACAAAACTGTTTGTCAAACTCACTTGGAGTATGAAAATAACTGTTTTAAGAACAATTTTGGAATCTTTAATAAGTTTCCTATCCAATAACCGAAAAAAACACTACAAAATTTGGTACACTCAGTGAGAAAAGCGGCGTCAAAGTTGGAACTGTCAGAAAGACAGTTTGAAAGGACAGTCAATGACAAAATCGCCTGTAAAACTCACTTGGAGAATGAAAATGACTATTTTAAGCACAATTTTGAAATTTTTGATAAGTTTCCTATCCAATAACCTAAAAAAACACTTCAAAATTTGGTACACTTAGTAAGAAAAATTATGTCAAACTTGAAACTGTCAGAAACACAGTTTGAAACGACAGTCAAAGACAAAATCGCCTGTAGAACCCACTTGGATTAAGAAAATGACTGTTTTAAGTACATTTTTGGAATCCTGGTTAAATTTCCTATTCAGTAACCTGGAAAAAACAGTACGAAATTCGGTATAGTCAGGGAGAAAAGCGGTGTCAAAACTTGAACTTACAGAAACACAGTTTGAAAGAACAGCCAGGGACAAAATCCCCTGTAAAACTCACTTAAAGTATAAAAATAACTGTTTTAAGAACAATTTTGGAATCTTTAATAAGTTTCCTATCCAATAACCAAAAAAAACACTACAAAATTTGGTACACTCAGTGAGAAAAGCGGCGTCAAAGTTGGAACTGTCAGAAAAACAGTTTGAAAGGGCAGTCAAAGATAAATTGGCCTGTAAAACTCACTTGGAGAATGAAAATGACTATTTTAAGCACATTTTTGAAATCCTGGTTAAATTTCCTATTCAGTAACCTGGAAAAAAGTACGAAATTTGGTATAGTTAGGGAGAAAAGCGGTGTCAAAACTTGAACTTACAGAAACACAGTTTGAAAGAACAGCCAGGGACAAAATTCCTTGTAAAACTCACTTGGAGTATGAAAATAACTGTTTTAAGAACAATTTTGGAATCTTTAATAAGTTTCCTATCCAATAATCAAAAAAAACACTACAAAATTTGGTACACTCAGTGAGAAAAGCGGCGTCAAAGTTGGAACTGTCAGAAAGATAGTTTGAAAGGACAGTCAAAGATAAAATCGCCTGTAAAACTCACTTGGAGAATGAAAATGACTATTTTAAGCACAATTTTGAAATCCTTGATAAGTTTCCTATCCAATAACCTAAAAAAACACTTCAAAATTTGGTACACTTAGTAAGAAAAATTATGTCAAACTTGAAACTGTCAGAAACACAGTTTGAAAGGACAGTCAAAGACAAAATCGCCTGTAAAACCCACTTGGAGTAAGAAAATCACCGCTTTAAGTACATTTTTGGAATCGTCATTAAATTTCAAATTCAGTAACCTGAAAAAACACTACAAAATTTGGTATAGTCAAGGAGAAAAGCGGTGTCAAAACTTGAACTTACAGAAACACAGTTTGAAAGAACCGTCAGGGACAAAATCGCCTGTAAAACCCACTTGGAGTATGAAAATGACTGTTTTAAGTACATTTTTGGAATTCTCGTTGAATTTCCTAAAACATATCCTCAATAATATGCATATATTTATAATCATAAAAAAGAGTTCCTCCTATTGAGCAAATAAACTACACAGAGTGAAAAATTCAAAACATGAGTCAAAAATTTGACAAGTGATTAACAGTGTCAATTTTGACATCAGTTTCTGGCGATTTACGAAAAGTACTTCAACTTTGCTAATTTACCCTTGATCAAAATTAACGGAGTTAACTATTGAGTAAAATATAATCACCCTGTATATACAGCCCCTGTGGTGTTTTTTGTGTCACTTGATATAGTGTGTGATGTGTGTTAACCCACGAATTACATCATAACTATACTCATCATGACTATAAATAAAAAAGCAAATTAACACTCTTGTTTTATAATTTTTAATGTATTGTGCGTTAGATATAAAAACTTATAAAATNCNTAGGACNGTCGTNNTNACNCTGNTTCNGAACNTGTCNGGTTGNCTGNTNNACCACAGGAGNGGNNCNCCGGANTATTCGCNGNNTATNNNCGAGANANAATCAGNANNCCACANNGACCCCGAAGNCTNNNCNNGTNAGGNGTCATGGGAGCAAGAAANAAANANNNCATGGTCGCGTCNNAATATGAGGTACGGTCAACATNCNNTCCTCATTATGNAGGACCCCGATCCGNNNATGAAATNNCNTTNACTAGNAGGTNCAGNTCAGTCGATAGNAGACGAGNATTGNTNCTTCTANGATCACNGNNATCGATCACGNATAATTCCANNCTCTCNGTNTGNNGGNATGNNTNACCNNCATTGGNGNGTATANTTTCAAACNNANAGGAAGTNGCNGTACTCNCTNAGTCGACNGCNGTTCTGNATCNGTTTNNCGGTNNTACGCCACTATCACTTANGNCTNANCATCATTCANATTGGGCGCTATCGGCGCATGGAACATCGGGTAGTTTTAAAAGTGGAGTAAATTCCAAGCGGAAGTGAAACGCTCCTTGGCGCAATTCATAACTTTGCACTTTTACTTTTAAGAAAAGGAATATTAAGACAAATGACCTCAGGTAACTTCTTATGAGAATTTATTACTCTAATACGCTGCAGACTGCGAAGTAAATTTCGTAGTGGAAACACATCCTTCTTTGTTGTAAGCCCATTTGTTGGATTAAGGATGTTAACTCCTCCTTTCCCTCAGTCGTTACTACCGGTTTCAACTTCCTTGACATGTGCTGTTTTTTTTTCTTTAGGCATAATTATCACATAAATGTTTTGGCAAACGTTACGTGCCGAATGGGCCAAATTGGTAATGCATTGTTGCGACTAGAGATTGAAAATTCTCAGAACTTTATTTTTGAAGAAAATGTTCGTTAATTTAAGGAATTTTAAGAGAATTCAAGAGAATGATGAAGAAAAGGCACATCAAAAGCAACAATTCAAATTATAAAATGCAAAGTAGATATGTTTCTTAGAGAACTAGTCTTTACAGCTTCATGAACTCAAATTAGAGACTACTTTAATACTTTGGTTACGTTACGTGATAGTCATAACTATCAAAACTCACTGACCAGTGACCTGACACTATAAAATTAGGAATAGTTGCTAATTCGAAGTTTTATTTATAGCTCCATGGAGCCAAATTTGACAATTATAACGTTAAGGAATACTTTGCTTGAGTCACGTGACAATTGTCATAACTGTCAAAACTCACTTCCCAGTGATCTGAAAGTATAAAATGTCAAATAGATGTATTTCATTGAGGAACTGTACTGTAAGTTATGTTTAGAGCTACATATGAAGCCAAATTTGTCAGAAGGTTTAAGACAAGACTAAAAGGGTGTTTTACGGAAAAAAGTATAGGACAGATCTTAGGGACAGATGATGATTATTCGTGAAGGAAATAGATTGTCTTCGTTAGTCTCAGTCATGTAAAAACAGTTTTAAATATATTTTTTTCAAAGTCAGTTTAAATGTAGTGTTAGTTTTACCATTCTATTTTGATATTGGTATTGTTGAGGCTAAATTTGTTTGTCTTTTCTCTTGTGACAAATTGAGAGGCTACAACAGTACGGACGACGATTCTATTTGTCAAAGTAATTTAAATGGAAAAAGTTTTAGAGAGTTTTATGACATTTGTTCTACAGTTTCTAAACCAAGCCAGATGCAGTTTTTAAATTAAACTATTATTAAGGCACTATTTTACGTAGAATTCTTATGTATGTACACATTTAAAAAACATTTTTGGGGCTTTAAAATTTGAAGGAATTTGCTTGCAAACTGCATCTGATTTGGTTCAGAATTTTTTAGGCATTTTTTTTAAATATTTCAATCTCAAAATTAAATTTTGTGTAATACTGTTTGACACTTTCCATGTTTAATCGATTTTGTATCTCTAAAGGTAAACTTTGTATCGACTAAGTGAGTAAAACCAACCAAAATGACAGCAACGAACCGTTGGACAAAAATCAAGTTAAAAACTCCACTAACAAAACTATCAATCTTAAGACGGTCACCCAATCTGTTACCCGGACTTCACTACTTTAAGTAGCTTAGTTGCGGATAAAGTTTAAACAAGAAACGCCCCTCAGTCCGTCCTCATTATGTAGTTGCCTGATCGTTCTTAGTTAACCAAACTTTTCTGGAATGAGGATTAACGAGTTTTATATTTTTTTTTCCTTAGTTGAGAAGCTTTTATTTACCAGCTGGGAAATCTACAGGGTTATTCACGTTATTTCTGCACGGAAAATTGTAACTAAACTATTTAGTTTTAAATTATATAAAATTATTATTTTTTTTTTTTTAAATTGTCCATTGTCTCCAATATTAAGTAATATTTTTATGGAACATTTCGAAGAAAATAACATTAATAATTTTAATTATAAACCAACAATCTGGTGGAGATATATTGATGATGTTTTCACAATATATCCATTTGGTAATGATCATCTCCAACAATTTCTAACTCACATAAACTCAATAGAACCCACAATCAAATTTACAACAGAAACTGAACAAAATAACGAACTTCCATTCTTAGACATTCTAATCAAAAAAGACATAAACAAATTTGAAACAAAAGTATACAGAAAACCAACCCACACAAATAGATATTTAAACTACAAATCCAATCATCCAATAATGGTAAAAAAAGGTATTGTAAAAAGTTTATTTGATAGAGCCAAAATTATTTGCAATAATGAACAATTTAATAAAGAAAAATTATTCATTAAAAATGTTCTAAAAGAAAATGACTATCCTGAAACATTTATTAATAAATGTTTTAGGGATTTAGAACATCCAAAACAATCTGGAAATCAAAATCAAATTTTACCTTTTTATTCCTTACATTCCAGGTATTTCTGACAAAATCAAACGAATAGCTAAAAAATATAACATCAGAACAATATTTAGAACTCAAAACACATTAAGATCACACTTAACTAAAACAAAACCTTACAATGAAAATGAATCTACAAGAAACGTGATATATAAAATTCCTTGCGAATGCAATCAATTTTATATTGGTGAAACCTCCAGACCTTTAAAAAAACGTATTAAAGAACACCAAAATTATTTAAGAACTGGAGACTTTCACAAATCTAATATATGCCAACACGCGTTTGATAATGATCATAGAGTCAAATGGAATGAATGTAGTATCATAGACAAAGAAACTTTTTCAAAAAAACGTAAAATAAAAGAAAGTGCATATATTAGATTAAACCATGACTCCTGTGTTGCTACATCCTCTATTAATATTGACCAAACTTGGTTAAATATTCTAGAGGAGGAGATAACACTTGGTCATATCAAACGAAACTGAAATTTCTTGTAATTTTGTTTTCATTATAAAACCCACCTTTCACTACAACAATAGATAACCTTTCCTATTGGAATGACAAAAGTCAAAATTTATGTCAATTTTTATTGACAAAACCCTTCTCAGAGTTCCATATTGAACATTATCAGGTTTAATATTTATTAAGTTGTTGTTTTCTGTGTTCTGCCGTTGTGTTTTTTCTTTTTTAGATTCTCTGAAGACGGTGGTAGATTTTCCACCGAAACGTCAGCGTTTTTAGGTAACAAGACCGAGCCTAAGTCAGTGGTCTTGTGTTGGGACGACTAGGTTAATGTTATTTTCAACTTAGTTGAAAATAGTGCGAAATTCCATTTTCCCAACAAACCTTTTTTGTGTGAGACAGAAGACCCAATAAACAAAGAAAAAATGAGTAACTCGTCTCAACAAACATATAGAACATATCTCTATATAAAATTATTATGAGTATCTTTAGTTGTGACCTATTAAAAGCATCTTTTAAAATTATTTTCAATATTTACCGATCGAAGTTACATTTTTTCAAATGGAATACCCAGTATTTTACTTAATTTTCAATGTAATGAAATCAAAAATTTTGGTGACTACAGTTTCTCAGATATTTTCTAAAAATGCAGAACAACTTTTAAAGTTTAATCACTCAACTTCTGAATGATTTTTATTAACGAAAATTGGCTTGGGTATTGCTAAAAGAACAAGCTTTTTGATTCAGGGATGATTGATTTTATAGTTACAGTAGATTTAATTATCTATCGAAAATTATTAAGGATTCCTGTGCTCGTTTTTTTGGAAAATCGATATTTCTCGAATTTCAACAGAAGGCGAACTCTCTAATGAATAGCAAGGAAATTTCTTTGATATCATAGAAAACCCTTCTCTATCGTAATATATGGTACTCTCTACGTTTCAATTGGCGAAAATCGGCACTCAACGTAGCTCTTCGGGTTGTGTAAAATAGAAAGACCAAATGAGGCCTTGCTATGATTTTATCTCTCTTGCGGCTATGAAATTTTGTATTTGCCAATCTTTCTTTTCCGTCATCTTCTAAAATTCAAATGTTTTGTTTTTTAACCTTTATGCCCGTCAGTGTCAACATTGTGTCAATAAGGTTGTGTTGGGGAATTGATTGTGTTCGCACCCCCCTTTCTTTGTTTTTGAGTTAAAGTGTTAATGCATCTATTAGTTATTGTTTTTGAGGTGTAAGCTGTTCATGATGGAATGGTTGTGTTATGGCTATATGGGTTCCATCAATACATCCTAAAGTCCCATCCTACTTTCTTCACAAAATGCATAAAAATTGGTAGCATGTTTACAAGCAACTGAAAAATATTAATGGTCTAACAAGAAAATAAGAAACTGAAGAGACAGAACTACAATAAATAAAACCAACAACAAAACGGATTATTTTAGAATGTAAACTTTGAAATATTTGATTAATTACTGAAGAAGAAAGTAAAAAACGTAGAATTATTTAAATTATTGTCATTGATACTTGTCATTAATCCTGAATACGACGAAACAAGTAAAAGCCCTAGATTTATTACTAGAAATTAGTCAATGTTTTTAGGACCGATAAGTTCCCGTTTTTTGTTGACGGTGTCAGCCGAATGTGATAGAAAATAGCTTAGAGAGTACCAACAGTTAATAGAAAGAAATTATCTTTCTTGTCTATTTCTATGCTTTTTCTATTTCCTACATCGTTATGGAGTTCGCCTCCTGGTTTTTTATGTAAATTTTACCATTTTTACTGACTGACAGGACTATCAAAGTCACATCATTCAGGTAAAATAATAATATTTCAATGCCAGGAACATTGTATTCACCACAGGCGTTAGGGAGAGTATAGTGCCCATCAGGGGGCCTATTCTTGAACGCAGGTAGTAGAATTGCCAAGAGAAGTGTTGATAGAATGTGACAGAAGAAGCTGACAATAGCGGGTTCCTGTCACATTCTACATGTCTCTCTCTTGATAATTCCCTTCCCTCGTTTCAAGAATACGCACCCAGACCGAAACCTGTCCAGCCTGTTCCTGTTCAGGACATTCTGTTCCCTCTAACGCCCTTGGTACATAAATAGCTATAAAACTAAATAGTTTAGTCACAATCTTCCGTGTCGAATAACGTGAATAACCCTGTATAAGGCTTCCCATTAACTTATCTAGAGGGAAAGTATAATAATTATTATATAATGGACCTCTCCTGAACTTTCTGATAAAGAAAACGGGCAGGGCTGCGCCCCCCAACCGATTGACAGCGCGATCTTTATTACCGGTCGCAAATTATGGCGACACGCAACCGGATAACCGTTGATTGATTGATTTCTTTTGATTACATAAAGACCAGACCAGGAAACCAACCCATCCTGAGAGGAAGTAAAATTTAAGGGGCGCCAGCAAGGCGAAACCCCTTTTTCCATTCAACTCGTTTGTGCTAACGTGAATGCTGCTTCGCTATTGAAATCCGGATAAAAGATGCATTTTTACTGTAAGAAACCCGTTTAAATTGTAGCGAATACAGTTTTGCTCGTAGTGCAATTATCTAATGGCGAGTTTAGTGCAAAACTCATGTATCTGTATCCTGCTCTATCTAATGTCATTGAAATAGTATGGTAATACACGAGTTTGGCACTAAACCTGCCAATCTAAAACGTTATAAATGTGTGCACAGATTTCAATTGGTTCAAAAGTGTGCATACAGGATGTTTGTAAAAAGTATTAGTGAAAAAGTTAATAACTACACATGTACAGTCCGTCCCAGAGCTAGTGGCAATGACGTAATAATTGTCGTTCTTTTTCTATTACATGTGAAGTGAGCGAGAGGAAAATTTGACGTCTTGACGTCTTGAAGGGCCACCGTTCAAAGATAAATGTGTGTCAACATATTTATGGCGTTTTCGATTGGCATGTTTAGTGCAAAACCAGTGTATTGCAACACTGTTTCAATGACATTTGATAGAGCAGGATACAGATACATTAGTTTTGCACTAAATTTGCCGATCGAAAACGCCATTAATTAAAAAACAAACAGGTCAGTGGCGGCACGTAGTAAAAAATTTTCATGATTTTGATCAATTATCATAATTTTGCTCATTTTTTAGTTTTTAAACCAATTTTCATGATTTTGATAAATTTTCATGATTTTGCTAATTTTTTAGTTTATAAACCAATTTTCGTGATTTTGAATTTTTTTGAAAAGTGAAAAATTTTAAAGTGCTTTTTTTGTGCTTATTTTACCTAATTTAAGGTTTTTTTTGTATAAATATGCCCGTTGCTGTGCATTGGAACCCTTATAAAGCAAAATAAAAATTTGCCAAAATTGCACTTTTGACAAAAATTGAATTTTTTGACTTTTTGAAAAATCGTAGCTCTTTTGTTTAAATTCGCAGGAAATTCGTTCCTACGCCATTCGAAAAAGCATAAAAAATACTACGAGGACGAAACTGACAGTTGCAATGGATTCCCTGATCCCGAATTAGTCGAAAACGAGTACCATCAATCCTACGCTATTTCGATCGATTTCGGTGTGTCCGTATATGTTTCTCGAACCGAGTAACATATACGGACACACTGACTGCAGAAATGGATTCCTTGACCTCAAATTAGTCGAAAACGAGTACCATCAACCCTATGCTATTTCGATAAAAAATGGCGGAAATTGCAAATGGCCTGCACAAGCGTCATTTTGACATTTTCGTAAAAAATCAAGTTTGTACTAGTTTTCTATTAAATCGAGGATGGGGAATTCAGTGGTGACGTTAATTTTTGCGTAACTCTCCCCCAAACCCACATTTTTACGAAAAGTTAAGTTTCTCGAACTGAGTAACATATACGGACAAACTGACTGCAGAAATGGATTCTTTGACCCCGAATTAGTCGAAAACGAGTACCATCAACCCTAACCTAGATCAATCCAAAATGGCGGCCATTTTGATTTTTTCCTTATAATGTAATTTCCGGCGTAGGTTTGATCGAATTTTTGGACGTGAACGAGGAAAACGACAGTTTTATCATTAAATTTTTTTGAAAAATTTTAAAGTGCTTTTTTTGTGCTTATTTCACCTAATTTAAGGTTCTTTTGTATAAATATGCCCTTTGCTGTGCATTGGAACCTTTATAGAGCAAAATAAAAAATTGCCAAAATTGCACTTTTGACAAAAATTGCATTTTTTTTACTTTTTGAAAAATCGTAGCTCTTTTATTTAAATTCGCAGAAAATTCGTTCCTACGCCATTCGAAAAAGCATAAAAAATACTACAAAATGGGTTAAAAATGGCCTCTGTAGCTCCTCATATTACCGAGATATTGAATTTCAAAAAGTACCGAAAAAAATGTTTTGAGACCACGCCCAAACTTCCTACAATTTTAAAATATGTAATTGCTTTCAAATATTGCACACTAACGGTAGGAAATACTGGAGGAATTTTAAAAAATCGCGAAGAAAAATAACACGCGACTGATAAGAAAAAACCCCGAGTGCACGATCTAATTGTGCACACGGGCCAGCTTAAAACATCGACTGACTCTAGACAGTCGCGGGGTACAGAGGGGGCGGACGGCGGAAGTTCGACCAATCAAATTTACTTTACCCATGAGCTGTGCACTTGATTTTACCACGACACACGGGCGGTGATCCGTAATTCGTCCAGATTTCGTTTATTTATTATTAAAAGCTTATTTATTTCCAAGATTAATAATACTTGGTATTAATAGAAAATTATTTCAATCATTATAAAATTTATAATGAAAACATGCGTTTTTGGACTCAAAATTTGGGAGTGCACGTGCACATGTGCACTTATTGAGGAGCCGCCCCTGAAACAGGTGTCACGTGAGAAACTGTCAAATGACTTTACGGAGGATGCACTGGCGATATTTTTGTACACAACTCTGTGAGCGACACCGTTGACCACCTTACTCTTAATTTTGTATCTTAAATTTGATTTGTTGGCAGTTTCTTCAATTTTTTTCCCAATTGTAATTTAAATTTTTTGTTTTAGCTTTTACTTTGTGTAGTTTTATTTGTATTTTTGATATTGCAATTACAATTATTAACGTTTTGTGTCAGCAGAATTATATTTCTAAGGTCAAAATTTACTATACTAAGTTTTAGTACCAAAATGGCGGCGGTTATCCAATAATCCACGCTGAGAGTCTTAGAAAAACTCATTTGCAGCTAATTTTTTGTGCAATTTTCCAAAAAATTCTCCATAACTCGATTATTTAAAACATTCTGGCTGCACACACCAAATAACAAAAGAAAGCTAATGAATGAGGCTATCACGTGACGTTGACCAAACCACGCTAAGTTGAATCGTTTGGCCACTAGAAGACGTAAGTTGATTTTTTTTTTCGAAATTCTTACATTTTTGACAGGGTTGTAGAATTGGTGAAGAAATGGGTTGTAGATGTCGCTGGACCTAAAAATTCTAAACGACCATTAAGAGATATTTATTACTTAATTCTAACATTATAAGCCTAATTTTCAGGTATAGCACAACTAAAACGTTTTAGCGAGGTTTCAAGAAACACTATTCAATAATGCAACGTCTTAATTTACTATTCGACAAAACTTCCAGACATACATTAACCTTTTAGAAGTTTCGTCTAGTTCATTTAATTTAGCTGAGTAAAGCCTAATTACGTTCTACCAACCTTTAAGGTATAAGAATGGACTTACAGCAGAGAAAAAAGGTCGAGGAAAAAGGGATTTGTTACCGTTTGTTACGTAATTGGCCTGCTGAATATCATATTCGGTGGTTAATGCAATATACGACCAGTGCAGTTGAGACGTCAGAGTCTTAAATTTAACGTTTTCTTCCGGTATTATTAGAAACCACGCAAACATCCGTTTTAATTGGTACATAAAAGGACAACCATGTCCTGGAAGAGACCGGCGTAAAACGTTGTTATGGCTCGTTTTATAATTTATCTCTGCCATTTTATGACGATTTTTAGTGAACAATTTCATGTAATTAGAAGAAAGGCGTTCTAAATGGTTTACGGTAAGGTCTAGATGTTGTAAAACGGCAATCAGAATCAATATAAAAGCGAGAGAAATTTTAAATCCTAGTAAATTACAAATATTGTGTTTCTGAAATTTTGACACCGCTTATCTCACTGACTGTACCAAATTTTGTAGTGTTTTTTCTTGGTATTGAATAGGAAATTTAATGAGGATTCCAAAAATGTGCTTCAAACAGTCACTTTCTTACACCAAGTGGGTATTACAGGCGATTTTGTCACTGACTGTGTCGTCACGTGACTGCCTAGCTAAGTAATCCTCCAAAAACCAGGTAATCTGTGACTAGTGAATCAAAACTCTCAAAATTTGCTGAGAAATTGTAAGAATAACCGTTTAACATGTTTTTTTTACAGTTTTTCAAACAGTCTTTCTGAGATTTATGACAGTTGTTTTGACAACTGGTAAATTACAAATTGTTTAAATATGTAATAATATCTTCATAATTAATTAAAACATAATAAAGTGACAAAAAGCTGAAAATGCTATTTTTTTAGATAAGGCTACTTTTTCATAAAAAAGATATAAGATTTTTACTGATTTGGTACAAGAATTACTTTCAATTAGACCCATAAATGTACTGGTAAAATTGGTAAATTTTCCGGTCACACTGAATTTTACTATTCCAATTTTACTTTACCTTACCGGTCATGGTAAATTTACGCCCATCACTACCTTTAACAAAATGGAGATACAAGTTTTTTTACCATATAGTCGGTTGAGGTAACAGTCAACTTTAGAATGTTTGCCAGGCCTATCAAATTCCCTTCCTGACGTAATAAAAAATATGACCAAAATACCGTTATGATACAAATCGCATGCTAAACATAGAAACAGTAAAAACAATTTTTTATTGTACACAAATAACAGTTTTTTTCTTATTAATATATACGATTCACTTGCCATGAAGTTTCTGTATTATGATTATGTTTTAAATCGGCATTGAAACTTTTGCTTGAACTGTTCTTAACCGTAACAATACGGGTCACATAGAAAGAGTTATTCAGTTGTTAATGAGGTTTAATCGAGTCGAAAAGGTCATAAAGTCGCTCTCTAAACATCTTTTGTGTTCTCATCTCGACCCCCTTCGAGAAGATCCAAAATTAAAATTAACAATAGCAACAGCAGGGCATCAAAAGCACACTCGGAAATTTCTATAAACAACTTAGAGTGCGACGACGTCACGAATTATATAAAGACGATCCCTGTTTGTTATTGTTGAAAACTCGAAAAGCTGTTAAATCTCCATGGGGATTTTTGGGAGAATATAAATTAGAAGCGAGCCGGCTTTTCAATTGAGAAACAAAGAGATAACGAATCCCGAGTTAAGGGCCATTTACATAGCAAAGAAAATTGAAGGAAATTTGTCATTTTCCGTCCAAAGATCGTATTATTCACGTGAAGGAGCACGAAAATATATTTCGCAAGTCAGTTTTGTGGTTTCTTGTTCAAAGTTAAAGCTAAATTAAGTAAGCTGGGTAGGCTGTAATAAGAGCTGTCGCAATTACAATAATAATTTTAAATAATAGTTGAATCACCAATTACTTCTGTAAAGTAGTTGAACTACTCAAATTAATTCAAGAAATCAATGAAGTAGTTGAAAACAAGTTAAAGAGTGTACACAATGGGCCTATCCCACATATCATAAATTTTTGTTTTAATGACTGGAATCGAAAGAATAGGATCAAAAAACTAACTTTTCATATTCTTGAAGAAAAAATTATGGTCGTAAATGTTCCTACATTAGTTTGAATTTGTCTATTAAATTTAAAAGTATGTTTTGGCGCGCATGTGACGTACGTAATTCTGGGCGATTTTATTGGCTGTTGCACGCCAACTGTTTCACTTCGCTGATTGGTTGATAGTGTAGTACGTCACCGGCGGCGGGCGTTTTAAACATGAGATTAATGTAGTTTTTATCGTCATTTTTTTTCTATTTAGACTTAATATTTTTGAAAACAAAAAAATACGGGTATAATATTTTCAATCCGTCTTTGTAGTTATGAAATAAAAAAAAATTGTGGGACAGGCCCATTAAGTTCATGAAAACTGGTGAAAGATTAAAGACGGCAAAGTGAGTTTTGGAAATAATTCCCTACAATTCACACGAAAATTGGCATCGATAACAGTTTTGGTTCGTAAAATATCCTAATTGAAGTGAAAATGCGAGTTTTCAACTATAACTCAGACAATAGACAACTTGCAGCTTATGAAACCTAGTAATGGAGTTAAGTTTGCAAAGGAACTTTTGGGATATGTTATACAGCATTAAATGTCTTACAATTTACACAAAAAATTGCGTCAAATTATATATATATATAGGCCGGTTTAGAACGTCTTTCGACGTTGTCCGACACCTAATTTCCAGCCTCTTCGGTCTTCACAATCTTCAGGTGTTAGATTTCTCTCACTCATGCATTTATGCATGGTTTTCTGCCACTCCTGTTTTGGCCTTCCTCGTTTTCTTCTGCCTGTTGGTTGCCAATGAAGTACTCTTTTAGGCCATCGGGTATTTGACATTCTTTCCACGTGTCCGTACCACGTAAGTTGCTTGTTTTCGATATCCTGCGTTATTGCGTCTTCTATTCCCATCCGTTGTTTTATGATGTCGTTTCTTATTCTTTCTCTTCGTGAAATGCGCATCGATCTCCTAATTGCATCCATTTCAACTGCCTCAACTCTTTTCTTGTGTCTATCTGAAATTCTCCAGGTTTCTGATCCATATAGGAGGGTGCTTTTTACCATTGCCTCATAGATATTAAATTTCCGCTTCTTGGTTATTTCTTTGCTCCATAGGATTCCATTCAGAGCTCCGATTACTTTTTTGGCTTTGACTATTCGCTTTCCGATTTCTTTTACATCTGTTCCTGTGTTGTCGAATGTAATGCCCAGATATTCATATTCCTGACACTAAAGGATTTCTTGGCCATTGTCCAGTTCCAAATTTCCGTCCTGAGTTCCCACACATAGATACTTTGTCTTGGCTATGTTGACTGTTAAGCCCCATTTTCTGTATTCCTCTATTAGCTTTCGCATCATGTATTGCACATCCTCTTTATCATTGGCTACTATGACTTGGTCGTCTGCGAACTGTAGGGTAAACAAGCAACTATCATCAATTTCTATTCCCATTCCCTGGACCTTTCTTTTCCAGTTTTTTAGTGCCATCGCTATGTATATTTTAAAAAGAGTGGGAGAGACACAGCATCCTTGACGCAATCCTTTATTCACCATAAGCTCTTCAGTGACACATTTGCCTACCCTAATTCTTGATTTTGATTCCCTATATAGTTCTTTAAGGGCTGTTACGTAGGTGTGATTAATGTTGGATTGCTCTAAGACCCTCCATAGTTTTGATACTGGGACTGTATCGTAGGCTTTTTGTAGGTCAACAAATGCTAGGTGCGTTTCCAAGTTTCTAGCACTTCTCTTCTCTATAACTTGTTTTAGAGTAAACACGTTGTCTGTACATGATCTTCCTGCTCTGAAACCGCATTGTTCTTCCTCTTCTTTTCCTTTATAATCCTCTTCAATGAGATCACGTAAAATTCTACCATACAGTCTGCTCAATGTGCTTGTAACCGAGATGCCCCGATAGTTATTGCAGTCCAGTTTATTTCCTTTTTTGTGAATGGAGGAGATGAGAGCCATTTTCCATTCCTTAGGGACGGAATGTCCGTTCAAGCATTTATTAATAATAACTGTTAAATTTCTAAAGAGCTTTCGAGTTCCATATTTTAACATTTCGGAATATATTCCTTCTGGACCGCTAGATTTACCTGGTTTAAGGTTCATAACAGCTTTTCTCACTGTTTCCTCAGATACCTCAACTTCCTCTCCTTGCACATTGAAGTGTCTTGGAGACTCAGTTAAATATTCTTGTCTAGATTCCTGAAGTAGGTCTTTGTAGTGTTTTAACCATTCTTCGGGTTTAATCACTTGAATGTTCGCCCCGTCTTTTCCTGGGTTCTTGACAGTTGATATAAATTTCCATACTTCTGAACATTTTCTTCCTCCTATATAGCTGTTAATTTCTTCACACTTCCTATCCCAAGACTCGTTTTTTGCTCGGTTAATTTGCACTATTAGTTGCCTTTTAATATATTTGTACCCTTCAAGGTCTTCTTCATTTTTTGTAGTTAGCCATTTCAGATATTTTTGTTTTTTTTCTTGAACCATTGTCTCTATCTCCCCATTCCACCAATGTTTCTTGTTGGTGCTGTTCTTCTTTATTCCTATTGACTCTTGTGTGGCTTCTGTCAGAGACCCTATAATGTTCTCATAGACTTCGCCAAACGTGTGTTCTTCAGGACTGAGGAGTTTACTGTCGAGTCGTCTCTGATAAAGAAATACTGTGCTCTCATCCTTAAGACTGTCAAAGTTGTATTTTGGTGTGTTAATTGTCTCCATGGTTGCCGTACTATTACTTTGATCTTCTTGATGGTTTCTAGTTTTTCGAAAATGTAGCCTTATCTTGGCTTTTACTAAATAGTGATCTGATCCGCAGGTGCTTCCTCTTAGGACTCTCACATCGTTAATTTGCAAATTTGTTTTTTGTTGGCTGATGATGTAGTCAATAATTGACTTAAGGTTTCGAGTACTCTGTATCCATGTATAGCGATGGATATTTTTATGCTTAAAGAAACCATTATTGATTCTTAGATTGTGAGTCTCGCAAAGGTGAATGAGTCTTTGGCCGTTATCGTTGATTGTTTCCTCTCCATAAGGCCCCACAGTTTGATTGTTAAGTTGTTTTCCCGTTCTTCCATTGAAGTCACCCAGCATCACAATTTCTCTATTTTGCCCGATGTCTGTAAGTATTTCATCTAATTTTTCGTAGAATTCCTGCTTAATATCGGCTCTTTCATCATCTGATGGTGAATAGGCTGCGATGATGGTTATGTTATGACCCTGTAGTTTTAGGTTAAGTATTAGAATGTTTTCATCAACAGCTTCCCAGTTACTTATTTTATTCCTCCAGTCTTTCCTTATTAGTATTGATACTCCTCTCGCTGCTCTCTTTTCTTTTGACACTCCGGTAAATATATGGACAAAGTCTCCGACAAATCCGGTGCCTTTTCCTTTTTTCTTGGTTTCAGTCAAGGCTACTAAGTCGATTTTCCTTTCCTTAGTTTCTGCGGCAATAATGCGTCAAATTATTGAGCTTCTAAAAACTGTTAAACTGAAAAAATAAAGTTTTTGCAAAGTGACATTTTCGGAGCCACTGACAGGTTAGGTTAGGGCATAAAACTTAGTGTCACTGATTTAAAGACAGTCAAATTCCAACATTTTGAGTACCGCTGGTACTACAAAAAGGCTTAAAATATTGCTAAGCAAATATCTCATTTCTGAGGAACTTAAGGACAAAATATCTTTCTAAGATTTTGATAGATGATAATTAAACTAGCTACAATTTTTCCCTTTAGACTTTTGATGAATTCTGTCAAGGAAAAGAGAATACAGAAGATTGAGATTGTTTTCCAAGGACTCCCATGTCTTCTCCCTTATAATTGATATTTTCAAATCTAAAAATATTCACGATAAACTTAACTAGAAGAAAGAAAAAACCTATTTCTTTCGTTTTTATTTATAAATACTTTTTTTACGTTTTTATTATTGAATTTATTTCGTATACGTGTGCATACTAATCTTTTCAGGACAGCAAATCATTGAACAACACTGACGAAGACAATGACGAACACGCCGAAAACGAATCACTGGAAAATGGCCGAAATACTATGACCGGATCTCCGGACTCGTCCAATTCGAGAAACGACAAAGACCTGGAGGATTTGATGGAGGTTGAGCACCAGGTAAGTTATACAACCAAATCATGCTAGATAACCGATAAAATATTTTTTTTTCAAGGCAACCGCAGCCAAAACCGTTTTGAGCGAAAAAACTTCACAACCTGAAAGTTTCCCGCCTGCAATCGCGGCAACAGCGCCCCACTCAGAAACTGAAGAATCCTGGAAGCCTCAAACGAGTCTAAATCCGGAATTACAGGAAAAATCGTATTAAAATTGTCATTTTCTTGTTTCTGTAATTATTAAACTTTCTTAACAAGTGTTGCTACAGTGTAGGTACTACACGTGTTAGGAAAACGTTTCAGTATTGGACTATTTTGATTAGTTTTTTTGTGTTGTTGCAGTTTTTACGTTGTATAGCACTACACTCAGTTCTGAAAAAATGGCTCATTTCATAGTTTGTTAGAGTTTTACACTAATTTTAATTTGAAAAAATCAAATCTTATTATGATTCAAATTGGCTTCAGACAGTTTACTGGGATTTATTATAAGAATTATGCCTAACTCGCTAGCAAAAATCGACCATAATGCAAATTTTCCTGACTACTCAAAAATGGCAATTATACTTCTTCTTAATATGGTTTTTAAAAGTTTTCCTTTAGATATTGTAAATAACTTTTTTTATATTTTTACAGAGGAATTAACACAATCATTTTGATTCAAATTGGCATCAAACGGGTCGCTGAAACAATCACATTTAGAATTAAATGTAAGAAATAACCACAAGAACCAACTGAACGCACATTGGTCAAATCTAGACCTTTGTAACAGTGAAAATAACAGAAATACGAGCTGTCAAAATTGTACAGTTAGTTAACGTTCTTACTGCGATAACTCCCTAACTATTAGTCTGAGCAATAACTCCCCAATAGGTGATTTGTAGATAATTTCACGGGCTACACAGTGCTGAAAACTGGACATCTGTAACTGTCAAAATGGCCGAGTTACGAGCTGTCAAAATTTGACAGCTAACGTTTCAGTGCGATATCTGTTAAACAAAAATTAATTGAGAAATTACTAATAAGCACTGCAAGTTTGTTAATTAATAATTACATTTAAAAATATCTTGGTGTACAAAAAACCGATAAAGCAATTAAGGTGTTTCTGAGACTTAAAACACTTTGCAGCTTTAAAAAAAAATGATAAATTCATAATATTTTATACTTATTATCATTATTAATTAAAAATAAAAATAAAACTTTCTTAAAAAGACCTTAACCAGAACTAAATGCCCCACTTTTTTTAACTGAGTGTATATTAAAAAAAATTGTATTTTACAAGTGGTTCTATAATGTTAGCCACAGTAGATTTGTACATAATTTGTGAATATAACAAAAATTTGACGACATATCATAACTAAAATATATATAACTGTCAGGAAATGAATATACATTATACATATACAAAGTATGAAAAAAATAGAATAGTGTCTAGAATAAAGTTTTAAAACCGATTTTTAGTGTCAAGATCATTATTGGGTGCCACATAAATTACGTACTAATAATAATCATAAAAACACTAACTAACCTGAGAAATAGTGATTTTTAAAAACTTTAATTGAAATTACTAATTACGTATTAAATTAACTTGACTACTTAAAAAAATAAAAAACTTGTTTAGAACAAAATTTGTAGAAGAGCTTTTTAGTTTACGATATTAGCTTGGTTATAATGTATAAAGTTTAATTATTATTAACTATACGAATACTAAGAATTAAATTTCAATAAGTTACTTTATCAAGCATGTCACTAAAACTACAATTTGATAATCAACTAAGCAAAAAAATCTTGTAAATAATGCAAGAAAACAAATATTTTTCATATCATAAAGTGTAATCACTCTAGAAATTTATTAATAAAAAAAAAACTTGTTAGAACCTACCCAAAACCAACAAACTGGTGACCAAATTTTCATTTTCTGACAAGCCAAAGTGTATAATAATAATTTCTAACTAATATCTGTTCTTGGCTATTTTTTTAATTATCAGTATTTAGACAAGTATGTACATACTTAAACGTAATTTTAATGCTATAAAGAATGTTGTTAAAATAACATTCGTTGTTAAAAAAAAAGTATTCGCCTATTTGTTACGATATTATAGTTGTAGAAAGGCTTACTTGTTGTCAACAGAGTAAAATGTATAATACTTTAAAGTTTTTATGAAAAAGCTAATTATACCTTTTACCTCTGTATAATAAAAATGTGATTCGAATGAATGACCAATGACCTTCTGAGAAAAAAGTAACAATCATATTTATTATTATTATTATTATTAAATGATTATTATTGCGTCGGTGTGCTTGAACGTGTACCTATTATCGCTTCCTTGAGTCGTTATATAATAGAGCTTTTTCTAAGTTTCGGGTTCTGCTAACGACCATCAAGTTACATAATTCTAATGTAAATGTTAATAACCTTATGTAGCTGAGATATGAATAAATGTCCTCCATTACGAAATTAATTATTTGTTTTAATTCCACTGCATTTTCAAATAGACGTGTCAATGGGAATTACAACAAACATTTTAGAATGAAACCATACAGTTACCATATAGCTGTGTACAACAACCACATTCAACAAAATGGGTAAGGTGATGTCTAATTTTAAGGTCAAATTAAAACCAGGCTCCGTAAGCTGAAATGTCTTTGGTTCATTGTTGTACGACAACGTGGATGATCCCAGCGACAAGACCAAGAAGAGTGGATGCCTTCAAAATATGGTGCTACCGCAGGATGTTGAAAATTCCTTGGACAAGCCATACTAACAAACGAGAATACTGACAACTGTCTTTTTGTGAGAAGAAAAAATTCATGACTGAAAAACCTGAGACTATGACTTTGGTGGAGTGGTTCCTAGTTGTAATGGATACAGTTAGCTGGGCTAATGTAATCGCTATCATCTTTACAGGATGAAGCACACCAAGAGGAAGAAGAAGACTTAAAAGCTGTTCTCCAGTTGCATGGGGAAATAGAAACTGAAGTTGGAGGCATTTGTTTGATGTTACCAATAATTCTAATGTCCTGATTAGGAAGTTGCGTTACGTGTAGATTTCTTGAAGTTTTGTGGTGGCAAGAAATTACAGTGCTGCGATATGTCTGACCCAAACAATTATTCCAACTATTTTCTCAGTTTTAATTTCAACTTGTAAAATCTGAAATTCCACTTGTATTGTAGTACGACAAAGGCAACTTTAACAAAATTTTGTCACGCAAACAACATTGCTAATTTGTAATAAAATGAATCCCCTCGTCAAAATATCATCGCAATCGAAACAAAAACCGAATTAGATAAAGAGTGGCCCTTCGTTCCATCAGGGGGCCCACTTGACCCCCTTCATCCTCCGTCGCGAACATACTCTCCGATTTGCGAATCTTGCGATTCCGAACACAATGGAGCTGTTAATTAGATTTTGCTAATTTATCTCTCCCGGTCCGGAGTTTCCCCGTCATCCGTCAGTTTCTATTATATCTCGCTCGCTTGACGGAATGACCTTGTTACTGTTTCACGATGAAATTTAGTTTAGTCTACGATCTTCTGCAAAGTTAACACCTGGATCACGTACCGGGTATTTTATAATATGTGGCCCATCAACGCCAGATTTTCCTTCATTATCTTATTTGTTTCGAGAAATTCAAAAAAAAATGTTATACACAAAAGTTTTCAAGATTATTGAGGTGCAAATTGCTTTTGAATATACAGGATCACAGATAAAATATTGTTTTTTTCAAAATAAAATTATCTATTTTTTCAATAATCATGAAATTGATGTTTTGTTGTGTTGTGATAAAGTAGAAATACCTAAAAAATGGATATCACCCACTTTTATGCTCCTGCTGCTCAGATTAGCGAACCATTGCACTTCTTATAAACCACACCTTGAAAATCTTCTTAAAGATCGTTCAGAAAACAATTTACAAAAGACTATGGGACACACAATTTGGATACCGCAAAGGACTTGGGATACGAGAGATGCTTTTTGGAATTAACGTTTTATTTCAGTCCGAATTTCTAGATTTTGCTTTTTGTAAATAATAAAAACAAAAAGGTTTTAAAACACTAGGAGAACTCCAAAATGCTTCCAAAAGCAGTCGAAAGCCTTCCAAAACGGTCTAAAAGATTCCAAATGCTCATCAACTAATCTAGAAGCTCCCAAAAGGTATCAAAACAGTCTAGAAACTTCCAAAAAATTCTAGAACTGTCTAAAAATTTCCAAATATCTCTAAAGCATTCCAGAACCTTCAATATGCTCTTTAAACTGTTCAAAAACCTTCCAAAAACTTTTCAATTAGTTTAAAATGGTTTTAAAACACTGCGGGAATTCCAAAATGCTTCCCAAGCAGTCGAAAGCCTTCCAAAACGGTCTAAAAGATTCGAAATGTTCTTCTACTAGTCTAGAAGCTCTCAAAAAGTATCAAAACAGTCTAGAGACTTCCAAAAAATTCTAGAATTCTGTCTAAAAATTTCCAAATATCTCTAAAGCATTCCAGAACCTTCAATATGCTCTTTAAACTGTCCAAAAACTTTTCAATTAGTTTAAAATGGTTTTAAAACACTACGGGAATTCCAAAATGCTTCCCAACCAGTCGAAAGCCTTCCAAAACGGTCTAAAAGATTCCAAATGTTCTTCAACTAGTCTAAAAGCTCCCAAAAGGTATCAAAACAGTCTAGAAGCTTTCAAAAAATTCTAGAATTCTGTCTAAGAATTTCCAAATGTCTCTAAACCATTCCAGAACCTTCAATATGCTCTTTAAACTGTCCAAAAACATTCCAAATACTCCTTAAGTAGATCAAAAAAAATTTGAAAGTTTGCAAAACAGTCTAAAATCTTCGTTGACTCAAAAAAAGTAAAAAATTTGCATCCTGAAAGAGTTTTGATATTTTTTAAAACTTTTTGAGGAGATAGTTTTGCTTTTTTTCATGATTTTAGTGCTTTTTGGTCCGGACTCTAATAATTAGTAATTTATATACTAGAGCCAGAAAGCTAATGGTAGAAAACCAACCGTCAGAAAAAATAGAGATTTGTACTCCTTCTCTCCCTCTCTAGATGGGTACTTTTTGAAAAACAGTGACAGCTTTGTCAAATACAGACAGTAACATGTTTACAAAACAAATTATTAATTTTTAAACTTACATATTGTAGCGAATAAAATGAAACTCTTCAGAGAAACATTCTGACACTGTAATTTGTAGTTTTAGCTTGGCATGAGCACTCAAATAATACAACTTATTGAGTCAATGAACTAACTAACTGAACTTTATTTAACAATATTTAAATTAATAACACCACATGTACAGTACAGTTTTTTTTTTTTTTTTTTGAGTGCTCATTCTTTGTGAAATTTGACTGGAAATTTGGACAAATTTGAAATAGTTAGACATAACCTCAATACCCTGGAAGTAGTGAAGAAATTCTGCTGGAAATTTGCATATCTAATACTAACTGGAGGAACGCGGAAAATGGCAGACAAACAAAATTTGTTTTATGTAAAACCGTTTGATGGTACATCTTTTTCAAATTGGGAATTTCGCGTAACACTATTGTTAGAACAACAAGGTGTTAAGAATGTTATTACTGAAGATCCGCCTTCAAGCACTGAAGTCGATGAACTGGAAAAGTACAGGAAAAATGAAATTAAAGCTCGCACAGTAATTATACAATGTGTTGCTGACAATATACTGGAAACCTTAAAAACTAAAACTTCTGCAAAAGAAATAATGGAATCTCTAAAGAACACTTATGCTAATAAGGGAATTGCCAATCAAGTAATATTACAAAGAAAGTTGAGAGGAATGAAGTATAATGAAAACAAATCTTTAACAGAATATTTGACTGAGTTTGAACAAACTGTGTGTGAACTAAAATCAGCTGGAAGTAAGATTGAGGATAATGAACTTATGCTGCAGTTGTTGTCATCAATGCCAGAATCCTATCAAACTGTAACCACTGCAATTGATATAATGTTTAGCCAAAATCAAAATGCAATTGACATGGACTTTGTTAAAAACAAGTTATTATTGGAAGAGGCTCGACAATCAAAATCCAAACCAGAAGTGGAAAGAAATGTAGCTTTTATGGGGTCACAAATGCAACGGGGTTTTTGGAGAGGTTCTAGAAGAGGTATTTCTGGAAACTTTAGAGGAAATTATAACTCAAATGCACAATTTCCAAGACAGTTTCCATTTAACTGTCATCTCTGTAACCAAGCTGGACATAAAAGATCACAATGCCCAAAAAATCAACATTCTAGAGGAAATTTACATCAAGGTAGACGAAGAGGCAACTGGAGAGGTTATGACAGGTCCGAATTCTCTCAAGAGGGTGCTCACTCAGTGCAACAAAGCAATGTTGAAGAAGATATCTCCCAGAATATATCATTTATAACATTGGAAGAAAATAATGCTTTAATTACCAACGAAGAAACAACAGTGGAAGTAAATTTCATTGTTGATAGTGGGGCTACCAATCATTTAGTAGGAAGACATTTTGAGGAATTTTGATTCAATGGAAAAGTTATAGACAATAAAATACATGTTGCTAAAGCTGGTCAAACAATGAATGCAATAAAGGAAGGAAATCTGAACCTGAACACATCAACAGGAAAAGTGGTCACTCTTAATAATGTATGGGTGTGTGAAAACCTAAACTATAACTTGTTGTCAGTCAAGAAAATGCAAGAATTTGGACTACAGATAACTTTTAGTAATGGAAAAGTTTTGGTGCTCAAAAATGGAAATATTATTTTGTCTGGAACTCTAAAAGGAAATTTGTATGTGATTACTTTCTTAGTACCAGAAAGACATTATGTAACAGTTAGTGAGACTGACTCTTTAATGCATAGAAGAATGGGTCATTCTTCCAAATACCCAGCTGTTGGTTTATGTGAAATTTGCCAAATGGGAAAACAGACTCATTCACCCTACAGAGAGCTGCCTGCAGACCGGAAGGCCAAGAATTTTTTGGAAATAATATCAAGTGACGTATGTGGCCCAATTACGCCAATGACTTTTGATGGTAAGTCATATTTTGTTACCTTCATAGATCTGTTTTCACATTTTTCTGTTGTATACTTACTCTCACACAAAAGTGAAGTTGAACAATGTTTTAAAAATTACTTGGCAATGGCTGAAGCCAAATTTAACCGAAAAATTCAGGCATTACGCTGTGACAATGGTGGAGAATATTCATCACAGAGTTTTAAGAAATTTTGTCTGGAAAGAGGCATCAGAATCCAATGTACTGTACATGTGGTGTTATTAATTTAAATATTGTTAAATAAAGTTCAGTTAGTTAGTTCATTGACTCAATAAGTTGTATTATTTGAGTGCTCATGCCAAGCTAAAACTACATAATTGATGGTACTCATAAGTTACTATCTTAGTCTAGTGCTGGGTGATCAAACAAAGTCCAATAATTGTAATACTACATTTGATAGGTTCTTGTCGTGATTAGAAATAAAAATCAGAATTGGTCCAGTAGCTCTCGAACGTTCAATGACCATCGGTCGTCCTGTTATTTAAATAATTACCCCCAAAGTTCGAGAGACGAAACACCAAACGCGCGAATATATGGTAATGACGGCCCAATCTCAATGATTGATGCTTGTTGTTGTTTGATAAAACCGCCCAGTGTTGTGTTTTGTAACACTCGCCGCCTAACAAAGATTTATTAACCCTGTCCCACTACGCTTGTTGCTATTTAAACCGATTTATCGCGAGTTTTGTTCTCGCTTAATTGGCTTTTTGAAACGTGCAACGTCTATATAGAATGCGTGAACGAAAATTTCACTTGTCCATGTCCGCCAGACCCTTGTTTTGTCACACTGAGATCGGAGCGCTAATTGAAACTTTTTTAACGTAGAAAATCTTGTTTTCAGTTGTTAAAATGGCATACTTTGGCAAAATTCATAGTCAAACGACATCATGTCTAAACTTATCTTGTTAAAATGAATTGAAGGCATTTTTCACACGGTTGTGGTAAAAGAAAAACCGATCATAGGAAAACAGTGTAGCTGACAGAGAAACATTGATAATTGCATGCGCGAAACAAAGACAGAAAACGGAATAAAATATTTAGTAGGAGAAACTTTCGGGGCAATGTTGCCAGAAGTTGGTTCTGGTGCGATTTAGGTGCCACCGTATTTTTAGTTATTTTTTGATGAAATGGATGTCAGATTGTTTATTTATCTTACTTTTACCAAATATACAAAGAAGGGTGGATGAATCACTTTCACGTTATTTCCTTTCTTATGGCATTCTCCATACTACACATAAATAACTTGTTTTTGATCATTTTGTTTGGTGCCTAGCAACTCTAGCAACGTTGTTCAAAATAGTAGTCATTCTAAAAATTGTTTTTTAATTTCTTGAAATGGAAGTTTACCAAATTTCTTGGTAAACTTCTTGGTCTGCCTTAAACATTTCTTCTACTGTATTCCTGCCATCTTCTATCTTCCCATTCCTATCTTCCATGATTCTATTGTGCTGTTCTGCTGTTGCTTTCCTGTTCCTGCTACCTATTTTATAGTTTTATGCAAGTTGATAAAGCAAGCTTAATGAATTTTAAGAGAATGATAAGGCTAATAAATACACATAAAAAGAAATAATTCAGACAGTGGACTATTTGGATATTATTAGATGTGTTTCTTGGAGTAATCACACTGTAAGTAATTTATACAGCTCTATGGAGCCAAATTGTACAGTTCTGACGTTAAGGAACACTTTAATACGTTGCTTGCGTCACGTGACAGATGTCATAACTGTCAAAATCACTCACCAGTGACCCGAAAGATTGACCGCATTTATAAGAACAAATTGATTAGTAATCGAAAAATCGGATTTAATTAATGCTTTTTCGATCAGTAATCGATTTATTTCAGTTCACTCATAAGAAAATTGCGGCCAATAAAATACCAAATAAATGTGTTTCTTTGAGGAATTGCACTGTAAGTTGAGTTTACAGCTAAAGAATAATAATAATGAGAATAAGAGGTTAATAATGTCATCCGTTATCCAGGCCTGTTTACTTTGCTTTATTTTCTCTGGTATGCAGTTCTCAATAATATAATTGTTTGTTTCCTATTTTTTTTTTTAGTTTACTCAATGATAATCCTCTTTTTTCTGACCGAAGTTTCTAGTCAAGAATTTGTCGTGATCTCGTCTACGTTTAGGTTCAAAAAGCTTCTAAAGCTCAAGCAAGCGCAAAATATGTCTTATTGTTTGTCGCAAAAGTAAATTTTTGTTTCAGCTGTCCTGAATCATGAGTGACTTTTGCCTCCTTCAAGAAAATATTCACACTATTAGAAACAGTTTCTTTGATATTACAGAATTTGTTAATTTTCACCAGTCTTTGTCTTCACTCACTTTGAAAGTTGTTCATCTTTTATTTTTAATTCAGTCATATCAATTTTCGCAGCTTGAGCCGTCTTGATTAAACTACGTCCAGTTATCCTTCCAAGTGATGATTGATGAGGCTACTCGCTGTCTGTTTCACAATTTAGCACTTAATTGGAGTTCGGCCCCGATCTCGACGACGACCAACTTTTAATAACTTACATCGTTACGACACTTTTAACAACCAATCGATCGAGTTAAAATTACGCGAGATGTATCGAACGCTTCGCGAATTTATTAACTTAATAATATATAATACAAGGTACTCCCCCATTATAGAGTTGAAGTTGGAAACTTTGCTGGATTTTTCTCTATGGAGTTAGTTTATAACGGAGAGTCACGACGAAATAGCTCATTACAGCGAAGTGATTTAACAACTTCGAAAGTGATGATGGAAAACAAGAAATTTACTACTTGCAATATCATTATATCAGTTAGACGTGGTTGTTATAATACAGTTTGTGAGTGTATACATAAGAGAATTGCGTTTAATGTGTATGGAGAAACAGCCGGCTTGCACTTAAACAAAGAGAAACCCTCCCTATATAATCTAGATATTAATTATTAGAGGCAAACGAAAATGGAATATTTGCGGCCTGCAGGTTATTGTTGGAATAAAGGGATTAATTGAATATGGGTTCACAAAGATGTTCCCAACTGAGCTAAGCGCCTTTGGCATTGTAGATTCAAGCAAGGTTATCAATTTTTATCACTTTGTTAAGTAATGTTCTATGTAGACAATTTCAAGTGATGCATTGTGGTTATGTTACAAAAATTTAAAAACTTGTAATATGTGTAATATTTTTTTTTGTAATTAATAATTTTTTGTAATAGTAAAATTGCAATCAGAATCAATATAAAAGTGAGAGAAATTTTATATCCAAATAAATAAAACAATCAGCATGGTGAGTTCTTTAGTGTTGATTAATAATGTAACGAAGTAAATATTTTATTATACCAGGAAACTGGTAAATTACAAATATTGTGTTTCTGACAGTTCTTGTGTTTTTTTAAGTTATTGGGTAAAAAATTTAATAAGGATTCCAAAAATGTGCTTAAAACAGTAATTTTCTTACTCTAAGTGGGTCTTACAGGCGATTTTGTCCCTCAGTGCCTTTCAAACTGTGTTTTTGGCAGTTCAAACTTTGACACCACTTTTCTCCCTGACTGTACCAAATTTTTAGTATTTTTTCAGGTTATTGGATAGAAAATTTAATAAGGATTCCAAAAATGTGCTTAAAACAGTAATTTTCTTACTCTAAGTGGGTCTTACAGGCGATTTTGTCCCTCAGTGTCTTTCAAACTGTGTTTTTGGCAGTTCAAACTTTGACACCACTTTTCTCCCTGACTGTACCAAGTTTTATAGTATTTTTTCATGTTATTAGATAGAAAATTTAATAAGGATTCCAAAAATGTGCTTAAAACAGTAATTTTCTTACTCTAAGTGGGTCTTACAGGCGATTTTGTCACTCAGTGCCTTTTAAACTGTGTTTTTGGCAGTTCAAACTTTGACACCACTTTTCTCCCTGACTGTACCAAGTTTTATAGTATTTTTTCATGTTATTGGATAGAAAATTTAATAAGGATTCCAAAAATGTGCTTAAAACAGTAATTTTCTTACTCTAAGTGGGTCTTACAGGCGATTTTGTCCCTCAGTGTCTTTCAAACTGTGTTTTTGGCAGTTCAAACTTTGACACCACTTTTCTCCCTGACTGTACAAAGTTTTATAGTATTTTTTCATGTTATTGGATAGAAAATTTAATAAGGATTCCAAAAATGTGCTTAAAACAGTAATTTTCTTACTCTAAGTGGGTCTTACAGGCGATTTTGTCCCTCAGTGCCTTTCAAACTGTGTTTTTGGCAGTTCAAACTTTGACACCACTTTTCTCCCTGACTGTACCAAATTTTGTAGTATTTTTTCAGGTTATTGGATAGAAAATTTAATAAGGATTCCAAAAATGTGCTTCAAATAGTAATTTTCTCACTTTAAGTGGGTTTTACAGATAATTTTGTTCCTGTCTGTCCTTTCAAACTGACCGCATTCATAAGAACACATCGATCAGCAATCGCTAACGGCTTTTCTACCTGACTGTACCAAAAAATTGTCATTTTCTTATTCTAAGTGGGTCACGTCACTACCTAGCTAAAATGTCCTTTAAAACCAAATTTCTCTAGAATCTGCAAGAATTAAAGTTTAATACAGTTTTCGAAACGAGACGTGTTTCTGAGATTTATGACAGTTTTTTTTAACAATTTGCACGTGACCGTTTAGCTAAATAGTATTCTAAAATCACGTGACAACTCAAAACGTGACTAACGTCAAAAATGTCAAACTGTGCTCAAAAGTTTCAAAAATCAGAGTTTAGAAAAGTACTATTTGATATAAAATGTGTTTCTGCGACAGTTGTCACGTGACTCCCTAGGTAAAATACCTTCTAAAACCACGTGATATCTGTCACCAATGTTAAAACTTCCAAAAATCGTCTGTAGATTTCAGTTTGAGTGAAAACTTCTTAACTTCATCAGTTCGCCGTTGTGAAGCATGGATTTTGCAGAACGAGAACATTTTGAGCAACTGCTGTGATTGTTTTGCTTTAACTTTTCCATTTAAAAAATCTTCTTTAGTTCTCTAAATAACTCAAATCAAACGTTGACAAAATTGCCCTGTATAAAATTCAGCAAAAGCCGCTATCCTAACCCACAAAAATCAGTTCTAAAATATTTAAGACTAAACAGACCGACAATTTAAATTAAGTACCCATTTTCAGCAAGACAAACGACATCCACAAACGAATATTCTTCAGTCTCGTTGAATCTAATTCGCGATTCGCAATGCCGCAATGAAATACGGCATTCGAAATACCACGGAAATCTAAACGGGAGGCTTTTTAATCCTTTCCAAAAGGAACGTAGCGATGGCACGATGCAAATCTACGGCAATTAATTTCCCTTAAATATATTTGCTAAACATGAAAATTCCAGTTTAATAAGTGTCGAGCACGCGATATAATCGGAAAATTAAAGGGGATTGGCGAGGACGAAAGTCGCTAGACTCGAGGTTTTCTTCGTAATTTTCCGGAGGTTTTAATTACTCGACTCGATTTTTAATTTGGTTTCGTGGTTAAAATAAATCTAACTGAAACGGTTATCATTTTCCTTACTGTTTTATTTTTAATTGACTATTTTTTATGTTAACATAAAGAATAAAAGTTGCTTATTTGTAATATAATTTCGTATATTTATTTTGTAATTACACACCTCATCTCACTTTTTATTCATCTTTTGAGCAGAATTGAATGATAATTTGTCTAATCTTTGAAGTAGAATACTCCAAGGATTCACCCCCATTTGCACTGTTGTACTTTAAGCCAAGCTTAAGTTAAGTGTGGTTCAGACTGTGTAGCATACAGTTGTATAAAGTCGCAGTCTGGACCATGCTTAACTTAAGTTGAGCTTGAAGTTCGACAGTGCAAATGGCGGTTAGAAGATCTTTCTAGAATATTCAGTTTTCCATGAACATATGTCAACCCAAAATTTCCGTCACAAGTCCGCCAGAAATATTGAAATAGTACTGGAGAAAACAAGAAATGTCACATCTTAACTATATATTACGTCAAAAGTGATGACATTCAGTCGAAATGGGGTTAGTTTCAAAAAGCAGTTTGGTACACTCTCTCACTTTTTGCCTTTAAGAAGGCCCTTAAATGCAAAAATACCTAAACACAATCTTGTAGAGGATAAAAATTCTTGCAACTTATCTTATTAACATTTTTTTTGTAACGGTAATAACAAATAACGGAGCTACGCTTAGTAAAAATGAAGTTAGTTTAAAAAAGAAGTTAGATAGATATTTGAAAGGTCACGTGACCGTTTCTAAGATTAAACGGATATATTTAAAATCTCCTAACTCTGTTCACAGTGAAAATGGGCACGTGGTAATCAACAAATTTATTTTTTAGTTTTGAACTGATACAGTAAGGGCCGGTTGTAAACATACGGTTTAAGCGGACGTTCAGTGAAACCAGGTTCAAGTGAGAACTAAGTTTAAATGGGTCATGTGTTGTATAAGACGATTTGAAACCTAGTTTATATAAACTACGTTTTATTTATGTTGGCACCAATGATCGAGAGGAAAATAACATTTAAGAGAAGAATAAATTAGGTTAAATCCGATTTGAGACAAGTGACGTGACATTCGTGACAACTGAACTCAATAGTTGTCTTGTCTTGTCTTGTTTTTGGCGCTGTACTCAACAGTTCATTTATTTAAATATTTGTTTTGTTTAATTGTTTATTATAATCTGCTCCGTTTGACCGTTGGAGATGGGAGAGAATAAAAGAACATCTAATTTCTCATCCACAGAAGAAGCACTTCTTCTGTCCTTGGTGCAAAAGTTTGCTAGTGTATTAGAAAATAAAAAAACAGACAGTGGGGCCAATAATAAAAAGAATGGTTGCTGGGCTGAAATCGAAACTTTATTTAATTCAAGCAGCACAACTTATCGATCTGCCATAATTCTAAGAAGGAAGTATGAAAACATGAAGAAAAAGACAAAAAAGAAGTTTTCAGAAGAAAAAATTTATAACTATGGAACTGGGGGAGGCCCTGAAAAGAAAACCAAAATTGATGACATAGATAACAAAATTCAGGAAATTTTGGGTACGAAATCTCATTAAAAACTGTGGCTCATTCCATTGTAAGAAATGATTTTGCTTTATTCTGAAAACGCGACGCCTTCTTGGTCCTTCTTGCAAGATATTAACTAGTTCTAGAAAATCTTCATCATCTGTAAGTTCATTTTCTAGATCCATTTCAGAAAGTAAACAGGAAACGTAATTTAATACCTCTGTACGACTTGTAAAAAGTTAGGTTAAGCCAGGTCTAATCCAAGAAAAACGACGGTTTACTGAAACCGTAGGTCAAAACCAGGTTTAAGATGTAAACCGCTGTTTTGCAACACTGTTTTTAGGATAAACTTGGTTTTCATACGGAACTCAGTTTAATCTTAGTTTTTACAACCGGGCCTAAATCAGGTGACTATTTTTAAATCCCGGTTTAAATCTCATACTTAACGTTACGTGACAGATCCTGATATTTATAAAGTCACGTGACTTTTTTAAGATTAAAAATGAAATTTACAATGTATTGAATAAAAAATTTAGCATCCGGCAGTGAACGAGTTACGACAAACGGTTTCGAAGATATTTACAAAAAAAAACATATTATTTTTTTAACTTTGGCATACTGTATCTTGAAGAGGAGTTCCTACAAATAGAGAATCGGAACTCTTATATTCTTGGATGTAATGTCTCTCCTAACAATTTGGGACTCCAATTCAGGGACACCTGGCTGGTATATCTGAAACAAACTTAACCTACTGCAATCCTAATACAGTTGAAATTTTTCCTTTAAAGGGAAATCTGTGTATTAGTGACCGACAAAGTTTAAGTACTGGTTTTAAGTTTGAATGTCGCTAAAAGCAAAACAAAATATGACGAGTATCGGTGATTTATGACTTTTTTTAGACAAAGCGAAAAACCAAAAACGAAATTGGAACGCGCAATTCAAAGTTGAATTTTCCAATTTAATTTTGTTATTAAAGCAAGATTGCATCGGGACATTTGGAAAAAAAGGGTACGTTCCAGTTTATTCGTGCTAAGTCCACTGGCAAAGCAATTTCCGCTTTGTCCAGTCCCATATTACCGTCGTCACTACAGTAGCGTTCGGGTGAGCGTACTCGAATTACGAAATTCGCAAAATAATTAGATTTACATTACTTTTATCTGCAATTCAGTGGCGGTCCACTGTCATATCCGGATACACCATAATCGCAATTGCATCCAGTTTAGATACAATAATAGAAATTATTATTATTATTATTAAGCAATTTATTGGCATTGATTCTACACAACTGTATTCCAGTAGGTAAATTAGAAATCGAAACATTCATTACTATTAGTAACCACTGATCAACACGTGGCTTGGTGATTATTATGATAAAATCAGGATTTTATACGTCCATGGAACTGGGCTGTCCCAAAATGACCTGCGGCTTAATGCGAACTATACAAGTAATTTAAATTGTGTCCGGGTCTTTCGGGAAATCTCGTTAAGGGCCCAGTGGATGAATATTTTAACAGCTTCAACTTCTGCGGTTCACTTTTAATTTATTTTAAATAAAATATCCAACTGCCTGTTTTTTTCTCTGGTAATGTCTTGTGGTAGTTCAACAAATTACAGCTTAAGGCCTCCTAATTTGACACTTTATTACTTTGCCCAAGCACTCTCTGAATGATAGACGTAACCCCCATAACTGAAAATAAAGTATAAAATAACACCTTACCATTGCCTTTTTTCAAAAGGAAAAAGTAAATACTATTGCCAACACTCGCTCTAAACAAAGATAGCGAAAAACTCCGAAAGTTGAAAACAAAATCAATCTTTCAGACTTTCTGATGAAATGACATCAATGTAACTTTGGAATTTTTATACGTTTTTGCTAAAAGTGGAATTTTGGCAATTTTTTATTTTGCTCCAGGAGGGTTCTAATGCGCAGCAATAGTTATTTTTATGTATTAAGCGCGCAAACCATGACTTTTACGCCCTGAGAATGAAGTTTGCTGCGCGACACAAAGTGGAGCTCGCAAACCAATTTATAACCTTAAATTAAGTGAAATAAGTACAGGGTGCTGCATTTTCGATGGTTTTACGGGGTACAGAGAAAACGGTAATAGATAGAAAAAAAGTAGCATACGTGTTCCGATCTTTTTTTCTGAGCTGAGATGACTGGCGAAAAGTGGGCTGCGCAAACTTCTTTTGTTTCAAAGATACGGGGGGTTTTTGAAAATTGGTCATTTTGGAACCGCCTCTGTATTTCATTTGCTATTAAAGTTATCAAAAAAGGAAAAACGGTTTCCGGTAGAAGTTTTGACGTAGATTCCAATGGCGTAGTCAGTTTTTTTCTATTACGTTTAGTTTCTGACATATAAAGGTAAGTTCTATTTTTTTAAATGGAACACCCTATATATTTTTACGTCATTTAGTTCTGTTGATTTTTACTTTCTCAACGGTGTATTAAAACATATAAGTTTGTAAACGTTAATCTTGGTAATTAGAAAAAAGGTGTTTCCTTTACAAAAAAGTGCTAAATAATAATAAAAAATACCCACAGTCGAAACAAAATTTGACTATGGTATTCATATTAACATGTTTCATGTCGTTTATAAACATTTTTTTAACTTCTACCTTAAAAATAGTAGAAAATAGAAATGGCCACTTTTCTTATTAAAGCGACGGTAGAACTGTTTGTAACTTAGATTTTTTTAAATTATAGGATGTATTAAAAATATTTAATTTTCTGATGTGTTAGTTTATATGATTTCCGATTGTTTTGGTTTGGAATTTTAGATATTAGCATGTTTTTAACTTAGCAAACGACTTTTTTTTAAATAAGAGGATTAACCTTTACAAACTTATATGTTGTAATATACTGTTGAAAAGGTAAAAATCGACAGAATTAAATGACGTAACAATATATAGGGTGTTCCATTAAAAAAAATGTAACTTACTGCCGTATGTCAAAAACTAAACGTAATAGAAAAAAACTGGCTACGCCATTGGATTCTACGTGAAAAGTTGTACCGGAAACCGTTTTACTTTTTTTAATAACTTTTATAGTAAATGAAATACAGAGGAGGTTCAAAAATGGCCAATTTTCAAAAACCCCCCGTATCTTTGAAACAAAAGAAGTTTGCGCAGCTCACTCTTCGCCAGTCATCTCAGCTCAGAAAAAAAGATCGGAACACGTATGCTACTTTTTTTCTATCTATTACCGTTTTCTCTGTACCCCGTAAAACCATCGAAAATGCAGCACCCTGTACAAAAAAAGCATTTTAAAATTTTTCATTTTTCACAAAAATTGAAAGAATGGGGGGGTATTAGGGGTCTTTTTTTTACCACTTTTTGAAATTCAATATCTCGGTAACATGAAGAGCTAGAGAGGCCAGTTTTCGCTCATTTTGTAGTATTTTTTATCCTCTTTCTAATGGCGTTTTAGTAAAAACTACAAGAGTTTAAATAAAAAAGTTACAATTATTCCAAAACTGAAAAAATGCCGTTTTTGCTAAAAGTGCAATTTTGGCAATGTTTTATTTTGCTCCAGGAGGGTTCTAATGCACAGCAAAGAACATATTTATACCAAAGAACATTAAATTAGGTGAAATATTATTTATTGTTATTAATTTTTCGGTTTTTATTTTAGTAACGCTCTTTTGTAATTACATACTAATTTATTCGAAGCTCGGCGGTATTTTCCACCAATTTACGGTTAAAAACCGGAGATCGTCCCGATTTAAACATTCATCCGTTATTTAATTCGTTGAAAATACAGGTAATTTCGCTTGTGCTCGCTAATTGAGAGCGTGAATAATTAATGAACAGAAGTCCCGATATCCGACCGTCTAAAACGTGTACCGACAGGTTTTTTCCGCAATTCGGTACGCGAAATGCGTACTCTCCATTAACGGGTTTTATTTTTTTCACCGCCTTAATTATGCATAAGTGGAGGCATTTTCGGAACTCGGGATCAAAAAGGGACGGCTTTATTAAAGGTTAACTAATATGCACTTTATGAAAATTTCATTCCGTTTTTATGTTCTAATTGCGTTGGTTTTTTTACCTGAAAGCGGCAACGTGTGTTTCATTTCAGTATTGTAGCGGGAAGTGTTTTAAGGAAAGCATTCGTATTTTAAAAACGTTAACCGCTTATTAAAAGTTGAAAGTAACAAATAATTAAAGTATATAGAAGTTTTAGGCGTTGCGGACATAATTGAAAATTAAATAATAGTTATTTGCGCAACTAGGGAGGAAAGTGCAAATTTTGCTCCCGCGAACAATTTGAGACCCGACGCAAAGCGGACGATTTTTAAGTTCAATGGTGCAAAAAGCAGTTTAATCCAGAGTTGCGCAACTAATTTTCTCTAGGACCAACGTTATTTTTTTATGAAAAAAGCAGCAGTTGAATACTATGTTAATAACTAACTGGGTACGAATCCTAGGTCAAATACCTAGGGGTCATTCTAGATTCCAGGGTGACCTGGAACGAGCACTTTGCAGTCAAAACCGGGAAGGCTCGCAATGCTCTCTGGGCGTGCAAGAGGGCCTTTGATATAACGTGGGGAAAATGGTGAGGTTTTGTTTTTTGTTTATCAATCCCAATCCTCTGACCGGTTTCGCCGTATTACGGCTCATCAGAGAGGCTATAGGGCTTGATAACCAAAGAACAAAACCTTCGTTCCAACTATCATTTCTGGCATCCAGTTGACTATACTGGAACGAAGGTTTTGTTCTTTGGTTATCAAGCCCTATAGCCTCTCTGATGAGCCGTAATACGGCGAAACCGGTCAGAGGATTGGGATTGATAAACAAAAAACAAAACCTCACCATTTTCAACCAATCAGATCGGTGTTTACCGAATGATGCGGCATTAATGGTGCTGTTCCTAGATTTTGGAACGCCATCTGTACTTTCTAACTCATAGAGTTGAGTACAGATGTCACCAGATGTTGCACACAACTATCATAACGTGGGGACTCCAGCCGAGAATCCTTTGATGGATCTACAGCGCTGTTGTTCGCCCGATGATAACATACGGAGCGATTGTTTGGTCCGGAGCTATGGATACGGCCAAGTCACGAGCCTTGTTGTACAGGGTTCAAAGACTTGTCTGCGTCTGTATTACAGCTGCAATGAAAACTGCTCCAACAAGGGCACTGGAGCGGCTATGTGGGCTCGAGCCGCTGCACCTGTTTATACAAAAAGATGCCGCCAGGGCAGCCCACAGACTGGCAGGTCTCAATATGCTGATTATAGACTCAGGTCATCTCGGGGGCTGGGGAGAGGCATCGAGGGAGTGCCCGGAACTGTTGATGAAGCAGGATCGGGTGCCTCCAATGCTTCTGTCAAACGGACCTCTGGCAGGTGTGTATGGTGCGACTTTGAGGACGAAGCTTAGCTTACGCCGGAAGAATATATTTATCTGTACGGACATCAAGGCAGCAATAGCTGCCTTAAAAGCTGATTCAACGACGCCTGCGCTGGTGCTGAAATGTAAGAAAACACTCTTCTCGCTCACGCGGATGGCCAAGGTATACGTCGAACTTGGGTTCCAGGGCACTCCGGTGTTAGGGGAAACGAGGAGGCGGACAGGTTGGCCCTTCGTGGCTCCAAAGAGAGACACGTAGGGCCCCAACCTATTGTACGACTAGCAGACGCGGTCGGATCGGCCATTTTGGACCGAATCTTCTGGCAAAGATCCCATATTGCTTGGTAGGAGGCCGGAGGCATGCGGCAGTCGCGATGTCTCATGGGCTTCTTTCCAAGAAACAAGTCAAAGTCCCTGATTTATTTGAAATTATCCAGAAAGGACCTCAGATGTGTGACAGGACTTCTCACGGGTCACTGTCAGATGAGAAGACACATGCACATTCTGGGTCTGTCACAGGATCCGGTATGTCGCTTGTGTCTGGAAGACGAGGAAACTCCGATACACGTTCTCACACAGTGACCGGCACTTGCGACGATCAGAAAAGAGCTTTGGGGTAAGAGTGTGATCAACCCCTTAGATATTCAAGGTACCCGGCCAAGGAGGCTCTGCGGCTTTGTCAGGGCCACCGAACTGGAGGGGTACTAGCTTGTGTTGGGTCACAATGGGACGGGCTAGCGGCCTAAGTGTCTTCTACGAAGGGAGTCCATCTAGCAATATTCCTTCATTCATAACTGACTGAAAAAGAAGGTTACATGTAATTTCAGAGACATTGACTGCATTGTCTGTCACATATGTAGCAACTAAAGATAGATATAAATTTATTTAGTAAAATAACAGGAAATAAGTAAAGATAACAAAAGATACTGCAACATAATATTGTTACGGTTTGGGCCTACTATGCTCGATACTCGATGAAACCGATGCGCCGCAATATCTGGCCGGGCGCGTATTAAAGTAGGCCACAGAAGGAAGCGCCATACCTGGAAGAATCGAGGCAAATCGCGAAGCGTTTCGCGGTCATTCTAGAACGTGGTTTGCGAATATAAAAGAAGCGGTGTCGATCGCGAGAGTGTAGTGTAGTAGTGAATTTGGGAACGCGGTAAAGTTTAAATAGCGAAGTAATTGTGGAATTGTAGTAGTGTTTTTAATAGCTGAGTTAATTATTGTACGGAGTGTTTTGGTGTAAATAAAGTTATTAATTGTTGAGTTAAACTGACTTTGTGTGAACCCACGGGAAAATCGTAACAATATTGACATTTTGATTAACATTCTTGTTTTAATTTAAAAAATCCTCATGTTTAAATACAATTAACAGTTTACTCATACTTGATAAAGTTAGCCAGACTTGCAAGTCTAATGTTATTACAGATTTCTAAGTAACTAAACATAAAAAAAGTTAGTAAGTTATTATTTTAATCATCATTATTATTATTAAATTAAGCATTTTTTAAAGGTACACTTCGATAGACTTCTTCTTCTTCAAGTGCCTTCTTCATTACTGAAGGTTGGCGACAATACCAGCAAACTCCTCTCTATTTCTTGCTGCTCTCAATAGGGTGCATGTGTCTAATCCTGTCCACTCTCTTATATTTTTAAGCCATGAGCATTTTCGTCTTCCGAGTCCTCTTCGGCCTTCTATCTTTCCTTCCATAAGCAGTCTCAAAAGTTGATATTTTTCTCCTCTGTATACATGTCCCAGATAACCAGTTTTGCGCTGTTTCACATGTTGTAAAAGTTCCCTGTCTGTTCCCATCATTCTTAAAACATTTTCATTTGTTATTCTTCGGGTCCATGGTATCTTCAAAAGTCTGCGGAAGATCCACATTTCAAATGCTTCCAGTCGCTGCATTATCCTCTTTCCCATTGTCCAGGATTCCGTGCCATATAAGATTCGACATTCGATAGACTAAAAGTTGAAATTACTGGATGTGGATATCCAAACTGCCAAACTCTTCTGTGACAAACCCTGTTTTACTTTTTCCATATCGTGAGTAAAATGCTTCTTTCAGCACTGCAGTTACGTAATATACTATAACGTCACATCAACAATACATAACCAGCAAACATAACAATAAACGTTACCGTGATTGCTAGACCGTTCTCATTTTATTTATAAAAAATTAAGAATTTCTAAATGAATATCGTTTGAACAAAAAATTTTGTGCACCCTTCGGACGTGAAATATTTTTTTCGTCTTTAAGATGGTTGTCATGATGGACATATTGTATCAATGATATCAATAATAATTTAGAATATTTCCTTTTTTGTTGTGTTTCTAAAGAAGAATTTCTGCATAAGATCAAATATAGTATGTTTCGTATTAGTGCTGCACTAAATTGCTCAACTTCTCCTCAAGTGAATAGATTTATACGTCTCATAGTTTAGTTTGGAGCGGCATCGACATAAAAATGATCCGAGATCGAAACGGTACATGCCTCAAATTCAGATACACGCCACTGAACAAAGTAAAGCGTAATCGAGTAAAGCACGAGCTGGAAAATCGAGAGAATTGGATAGTTTTCGACTCGATGAAGTTCACTTTTTGTCTACGGCTTATTTGTCAAAAACAGGTTATTTATTGTCGGCGGTAGGATTTTTCTGATTTATGATCCGCGTCGATGATGAACAACGATTTTTATTGTTGTCGAAGACGTACCGACGGAACGCAAGTAATAACCGGTTAATAAATTTATTATTGTACAATTTCAAATATGTAAGACGTTTTCTGAATACTTATTCAGGTGAAAACGTATCCGATTGGTCTATTATTTTGGTGTTAGGCGACAAATCAAGCAAATGTTAACAAGCATTCCGGAATAGGCATATACCCTCAAAGCCACAATCGTCATACACGAGCCTAATAATTGCCAAGGCGACATAATTGCGGTAAATGGAATTTACCTAATTTATGAACATGTATGACCTTTCGGGATGCCATTACAATACTGAAACAGGTTGGACACTAAAATTTCACGTGCACTGCTTCATCGAAAGTTATTTGTTGTAAACCGTAAACAAAACAAAATCAGAATGACGTCAAAGCCAAAAATATTTGCTTAAAATACGATTTGCTCACTATTGAATAATTACAATAAAACAAAATTTTTATTTTACAACAATTAATGTTTTAAAGTGTATAACTTACTTGTAACTAGATTTTAAACCAATACAACGTATATCATAACTTACTTCTAGTATATGTATACGTATGCAACTTTCAAAGCATACATTTTATTTAATTTTTTAATAATAGTATAAGTACATGGTGAATAGGAAAACCGTGTAACTGACAGAGAAACATAGAATAGGAAAACCGTGTAACTGACAGAGAAACATAGATAAGTGAATGCGTGAGACAAAGACAGAGGAGGACCTCCAAAACGTCAAGTAAGCCAAAATGTTGCTGCGATGTTGTCAAATATCTCTCTGAATTCGTCGACTACATTACTTGGCAAAGTAATTTTGTGATTGGAACATTCCTAATCATTTACATTTATTTTGATGTGTGATAAGTGCTCTGTGTTTAGTTCGGTTTTTGTGTACTTTTTATTGTTGTGGCTTACCTTTAGGGTTTTCTAGCATCGCTATGGGGCACTTTTTGACTACAGTTTATATGACATTTTGGAGTTTATTTTATATTTAATTTCCACTTTTGAATCATCCTACAATCAGTTTCGACCAACCAGCATATTCATTAGAAAAACCGTTTTTCACTCTATAGGCTTGGAGTAAGAGGAAACTTTAAATGGGATGAAATGTAGTTCAAGATATCATTTTATATGAACTGCCTCTATCGACTTTACTATACTACTAGTTCTGCATTTTGATTAAAGTAAATGTTGCCTAACAATCTTTTTCTATTCCTTAACTGCGGTGCTTGGCACTCGTGGCAATAATAACAATTTAACTTTCTGTAAACAAAGTCAAAATATAATAAAATTTGGTTTCTTTTTTCAAAAATTTCATGAGAAGACTATTATGGAAATCATATCTCAAAACTGCCACTGGGATCNGCGNATCNCCGNNANACCAANGNGCAAAGATAAATNCCTCACCGCNCNTAGANTGAAGCGTNTCNNTNNGNGGATGGTNNNTATACGTANNCNGCNCTGNTATCCAGATGGTTGANAAGGNCNCCNNAGGNATNGAATNGTNCNTNTGACGGTGCTCGGNCNCGGANCTNTCNNTCCCGGGGNANNNACNNCCAGNCNANTCCCNATTATACTNANATGCCCATACTTGACGCAAGCATCATCNCGCAATTTGGNACTACGTCGGANCCGAGNNGTCTGTGNGTTNNGCCCGTCGTNGAACAGTGCNGATTNGTGGCCGAANCATAGCATNNATNTAGNNNGATACGNCTTTCATCNNNGAGGCCTGAACACTACNNTNTGAATNNNAGGTGNGTAATCCNCCCGCCANCTCNTNAAGAGGTTCGTCNCCATCACGCCANGAGACTTTAATTCTCAACTTNGTCTCTGTAACTNNTNGCAGATCGTAGNTCCATTGTCTCCAATATTAAGTAATATTTTTATGGAACATTTCGAAGAAAATAACATTAATAATTTTAATTATAAACCAACAATCTGGTGGAGATATATTGATGATGTTTTCACAATATATCCATTCGGTAATGATCATCTCCAACAATTTCTAACTCACATAAACTCAATAGAACCCACAATCAAATTTACAACAGAAACTGAACAAAATAACGAACTTCCATTCTTAGACATTCTAATCAAAAAAGACATAAACAAATTTGAAACAAAAGTATACAGAAAACCAACCCACACAAATAGATATTTAAACTACAAATCCAATCATCCAATAATGGTAAAAAAAGGTATTGTAAAAAGTTTATTTGATAGAGCCAAAATTATTTGCAATAATGAACAATTTAATAAAGAAAAATTATTCATTAAAAATGTTCTAAAAGAAAATGACTATCCTGAAACATTTATTAATAAATGTTTTAGGGATTTAGAACATCCAAAACAATCTGGAAATCAAAATCAAATTTTACCTTTTACTAACCTTTTTATTCCTTACATTCCAGGTATTTCTGACAAAATCAAACGAATAGCTAAAAAATATAACATCAGAACAATATTTAGAACTCAAAACACATTAAGATCACACTTAACTAAAACAAAACCTCACAATGAAAATGAATCTATAAGAAACGTGATATATAAAATTCCTTGCGAATGCAATCAATTTTATATTGGTGAAACCTCCAGACCTTTAAAAAAACGTTTTAAAGAACACCAAAATTATTTAAGAACTGGAGACTTTCACAAATCTAATATATGCCAACACGCGTTTGATAATGATCATAGAGTCAAATGGAATGAATGTAGCATCATAAACAAAGAAACTTTTTCAAAAAGACGTAAAATAAAAGAAAGTGCATATATTAGATTAAACCATGACTCCTGTGTTGCTACATCCTCTATTAATATTGACCAAACTTGGTTAAATATTCTAGAGGAGGAGATAACACTTGGTCATATCAAACGAAACTGAAATTTCTTGTAATTTTGTTTTCATTATAAAACCCATCTTTCACTACAACAATAGATAACCTTTCCTATTGGAATGACAAAAGTCAAAATTTATGTCAATTTTTATTGACAAAACCCTTCTCAGACTTCCAAATTGAACATTATCAGGTTTAATATTTATTAAGTTGTTGTTTTCTGTGTTCTGCCGTTGTGTTCTTTCTTTTTTAGATTCTCTGAAGACGGTGGTAGATTTTCCACCGAAACGTCAGCGTTTTTAGGTAACAAGACCGAGCCTAAGTCAGTGGTCTTGTGTTGGGACGACTAGGTTAATGTTATTTTCAACTTAGTTGAAAATAGTGCGAAATTCCATTTTCCCAACAAACCTTTTTTGTGTGAGACAGAAGACCCAATAAACAAAGAAAAAATGAGTAACTCGTCTCAACAAACATATAGAACATATCTCCATAAAAAAACATTTTAAAATTTTTCATTTTTCAAACAAATTGAAAGAATGGGGGGGGTATTAGGGTTCTCTTTTTACTACTTTTTGAAATTCAATATCTCGGTAACATGAAGAGCTAGAGAGGCTCATTCTGACAAAACAAAATTAATTTTCTGTTTAGAATTTCAAGCGGTGACACGAACGAAGTTATTCCAAAACCAGTGATTTTTATCGACGCGGGAATTCATTGCAGAGAATGGATTGCTCCTCCTGTAGCTTTGTATATCATTCAGCAACTGGTAGAAAACCCGGAAAACTCTTGGCTTATTCAAAACGTCACTTGGTATGTTGTGCCTAACTTAAATCCTGACGGATACGAGTACAGTCAAACACATGTAAGTACAGCATACAGGGTGTTTAATTGTTATTACCTATTATAGAAACATTATTTTACACTTTTGACTAAGAAAAAGTCCACAGTCTTCCATGCATCCTTGTTGTGTGCCATCAGATGCCAGACTCGACCAGTCTTCTCTCTAATATCATCCATTTCTGCGGTCTACCAGCCATTCTGAACTCGTCTTGGTGTTCGACATGTCCAACCCAGCTCCATTTCATCCGATCTATTCTTGCTATGACATCCTCGACGTGTTATTCTCCTGATCTTTACGTTCTCAACATGTTCTCTAAAACTTATTCCCAACCTCATTCGTTCAATGGCTCTTTGCGTGCTCACTCACTTTACACAAAAGACTTATTGCTACCAAATGATCATTATGAGTCAATTTCATGATTCTAGTGATCAAAGCTACACTTCTGTGAATATCTGTTTCAAACACCGTTTTGAAGAAGTGCAAGTAGGGAGACCTATTGATGATTACTTTTCATATTTGTCTGTCAAATCACGTTTTTTGGCAAGTTAGCTTCTTAAGTTTGTACAAGAAAAACCGAAAAAGAAAACTGCTCAAAACACCGTATATGACCATATACTCTACCTTTCCATCTGTCCTTTAAACCATTGTTGAGTAATTCTGCGGATGCTACTAAATGCACAGCATAAATCGATTACCAATTGAAAAAGCATTATTTAAACGTCATTTGGTCCATCAAGGGATTCCAGAAAGTTACAAATATAGAAGTCATATGTTTGGTCACTTTTCACACCACTAACTTAACTATTACTTACATGATACCTAATCCCTATTAGGACCGATTATGGCGAAAAAACCGTCGTCATACTGAAGGAGCCGAATGTACTGGTACTGATCTAAATAGAAATTTTGGATACCAATGGATGGTTGCTGGAGCTACTAATAATTCGTGCGATCAAATATACGCTGGTCCTGAGGCGTTTTCAGAACCTGAAGCTCGAGCCATCAGAGACTGGTTCCTATCTCATCAAGATGAGAACGTTAAGTTGTATTTAACCTTCCACAGTTATGGAGAAATGATTTTATATCCATGGGGGTAAGTTTCTCTAGGTTTTTCTAAAACTCGTAATTATTTCTTTTTTCTACTTCATGTCAGTCTGAAAAGGTTTGAAAAAAATCAGAAAAGAATCTGGAAATGACATGTTTGCCGGCCAATAGTATACTAGAATACTTTTGTATCGCCACAACGTTGCGCAACATGTTGGAAACTTATGTTTCCTGTCTACAGGGCAAATAAAACATGTTTTGCAACCGTGGTGTAGTAGCAACAATTCGATTGTTACAAAAGTATCCAGTAGACTCGTACCTCTATGCATAGGGATCGTTATGTACTATTGTTGTCTTGCAGATATAGTGATACCATTCTGCCTGACGACGTTGACCATTTGCACTATGTGGGAGAATTAGCGGCTGTAGCAATCGACGAAGCAAGCACAATCAACTCGCACTATCAAGGAAGAGTAAACAGTTCAGGCGTTTTCTTATATGCAGCAGCCGGAGGCAGTGATGATTGGGTAAAAGCCGTGGCTGGTGTTGATTTATCTTATTGTGTTGAGTTGCCAAATGGCGGTAAGTTAGTTTATAAGACTTTCAATTTTTTCTTGTGTCACTGTTGAAATAATTTCAATTTTTATTTCTGTTTTACTGAAATTAAAAAAAAAAATTTTTAATTAATACTTAAAAAATTAGATGTTTTAGGGTTTTGTGGTTTACGATGCTCTGTTGATCGGTTGAACCCGAAATCTAACATCAATTATATATTTTATTATATTACCTGTGACCGATTTTTTTCAGAGGGACCGTACCATTTTATGATTCCAGCAAGGCAAATTTTTCCAGCAGTTCAGGAGACGTTTGAAGGAGTCAAAGCGTTCCACAATTATATCGAAGAAACTTACTGGACTAATTTGTTAAACCAATCCTAATGTAATGAAGTAAAAGTACATACAATAAAAGTCTAAAATACTAAATACTGAAATGTCCAATAAAAACCAAAAAAAAAACAGGACAGAATTTTTGTGTGTTTATTCTACTTTTTTTTCTATTATAATAAATTGGTTATTAATATTAATAATCAAAACACGCCAAACTGACATAATCCGGTCCTAACTATTAATTAGTTCAACGATCCGCCGAACAAGGCGCAGAACAACTCTTTTAATTAAACTAAAATTACAGTTTATACATTAAATCTAAGTTGTTATAAGTAAGTTGGTGTTGTTTAACTGAACCCCTTAAATCCAGCTTACAGAGAAATAACCTTGAAAGCCACAAAATGGTTCTAAAAAGGGTTTGTATTAAGGCTTTTGTAAGTTTCTTAATCACGACTATAAAACTGTTGTTTAAAAGCTATTAGCTGTTAAGTCGATGGGGGTCGTTCATCTAAAATGTTTTCAATTAGCTTATTTATTGTAAGTGGATATTTATTGTAGTTTATTATTTTTACTGTACATTAATGACATTGTTAGCGTAATTAATGGTAGTAATATTGAGTTGTTTGCGGACGATACAATGTTATATGTAGTTGGAAATGATGTAAGTGAAATGGCTGGGACAATTAACAGTGATTTGGACCGCATTTTTGAATGGTTATGTGTAAATAAATTAAGCATTAATACCTCGAAATCTAAATTTTGCATATTTGGGAAAAAATATATGTTGCGTAGTCTTCATATAGAAAACATAAACATTAAAATCAACAACGACAGGTTAATACATGAAAGTAGAATTAAATATCTTGGAGTTATGTTGGATTCTGAACTAACTTTTCGTCCGCATGCTGACTATATCATGAGAAAATTTTCACAAAGAGTTGGATTTATTTATAGAGTTGGCAGAAATCTTTCTATGTATACCAAGTATCTTATGTATAACTGTCTGGCGGCACCGTATCTTAAATTTTGTTCTGCATTGTTGTACAATTTGCCAAACTACAAAATGAATGAATTTCAAGTAATTCAAAATAGAGCATTAAGAACAATTTTAAAATGTAACAGATACACTCCTGTAAAGTTGATGTTGAGTGTTGCCAATGTCATGTCGGTTGAACAAGGAATTATCTATGATGCCTATGTTTTTCTCTATAAATTAAGAAATAAATTACTACCTGCCTATATCTGTGATAGAGTAACATATTTTAAGGACGTTCATAATTATCAAACAAGAAATTGTAACGATTTTATCTTAGTTGATAGGTATCGCTCAAACAAAATGTCAAACTCCATCTTATGTAGAGGACTATCTGAGTACAATAAGCTACCAAATGATTTGAAAAACTGTGATAATTTTAAAAATTTTAGTACAATGTTGAGGAATTATGTGCTGACGACCCATTAAGATTCTGCCCACAATAAAAAAACAGTAGGAACACTAATAACTGAACACTTCGCACGTTGAACACTACCGGCACGATGAATGCTAAGAATAGTATAATATACCTATAAATTAAATGTACGTACAGTATTTAGGGTATTTACACTGTGTACTTTCGATATTTATAATAGTTACAATATTTACAGACAGGCCTGTTTATCTAACTTAGAACTAAACTTAATTATCAAGAGACATTATATTTCTTAATTCTATTTTTATGAACCTTAATCTGCTTGTTGTTATTGTCTTAACAATGCAATTTGGACCTTCAATTAATATGACTTCAAACGGACCATCAAACCAAGAATCTAGTTTTTGACGATCTTCGTTGGTTATAAAGCACAAAATCTCCCGGCTTATTTGTAGTCGCCTAGTTTGCTGATCATAATACAACTTACGCTTTTGTTTGGTTTTTTCAAGAAAGTCTCGAGCTTTATTTTGCGCTAACTGCAACCGAAATCGAAATTCTTGATCATACGATTCTAAATTGTATAAAGGATCTACACGAGAACCATTAAATATTTCAGGTAGGTCTGCTCTTTTACCAAATACTAGCTAGAAAGGTGTGTAGTTATGATAAGTACTAGGAGTCGTATTATAACAAAAAGTGTAATAGTTTGTCCATATATCCCAATCTGTATGAGCTTGATCAATGTACATTCGCATAAATTCATTAAGAACTCTATGGTTTCTCTCGCATCCACCTATGGACTGACTGTGATACGCAGTGCTAGTTTTATGCGGCGTATTTACATTTTTGCTAAACTTTCAAAAATTTTATTCTTGTATTCTGTTCCTAAATCAGTTCTTACTTCTTTTATAGGTCCATATACTAAGATAAATTTTTCAAATATAGCTCGTGCTACTGTGGAAGCTTCTTTATTGGGTATTGGAAGTATTACGATGTATTTAGTTAGTTCACATTGAAGCGTCACTGCATAACAGTTATTGTGATTTGATTTTTGAAGTGGTCCTATTGTATCTATACAGACAATTGTCAAAAGCTTTTTGAGGAGTTGGAGTCAAAATTAAAGGTTCTATGTGTTTAACGGCGGCTTTATTTACCTGACACTTATGACACTGCCTAACATATTTAGCGATGTCACGTGACATATTTTTCCAGAGATAAAATGACCTTAATTTTTCAATAATCTTTTCTGGCCACAATGTCCACCTAACATAGGATCATCATGAAATTGTTTGATTAAGTTAAGTTTCTCGTCATTGTCTTTGATTAATTTTCTTTCTTTACATAAAACAATTTTAACTTTTGAAAGTATTTTATGCCCTACTTCCTTTAATTCATTTACGGTGCACCGTGTGAAATCTTGTCATTTAAATTCAATCGCAAATGTGTAAACTTACTATCACCAGCCATGTTATTCAGCTTAGACAATAGTTTCGGTAATGAAAAATTGCCATTAGTAATTGAAAGCCAACAACGAGCGCTCTTTTTGCGATAATTAATAATAATGTGAATGCATTCTTTATCATTTCAAATCTTAAGGAAGGAAATCATCAATACATTATAATTATTAAGGGCTTCATAAATCTGAGGTTCTTCAGTACGTGATAATTGTTTATCCCAGTAGTAGTGTGTTTATTAAAATTTTGGTTTGTCTTAGTCATTGATCTGGTAATTGCTAATATTTGAGCCGTGTTTCTGATTTCCTGCAAATCCGAAATATTTATTCGAGATAAGGCGTCTGCGCCTACATTATCTGTTCCTTTTATATATTCTATATCAAAGTCAAAGTCTTCTAAATCCAATCGTATTCTGGTTAATTTGGACGACGGGTCTTTCATAGAGAATAAGTAAACAAGAGGTCTATGGTCTGTTTTTTACTAAAAATTTTTGTCCATATAAATAACAACGAAAGTACTATTGCCCAGTGAATAGCTGTAAGTTCTTTAAGAATAGTTGGTTTGTGAGACTCGCCTTTTGTAAAACATACGAGATGCATAAGCTATAGGTAGTTCCTGACCATTAAAATTTTGTGAAAGAACTGCACCACAAGCAAGTTGGGATGCGTCAGTAACTAAAATAAACTGTTTTTGAGAAATCCGGATATTGCAAAATGCGAGGACTAATTAGTGCTTGCTTTAAACGGTTAAATGAACTTTCGCATTCGCTTGACCATACGAACTCAGCATTTTTCTTAGTTAGCGAATTTAAGGTAATGTGATAGTTGCAAAATTTGGTATAAACCTTCGATAATAGTTGCAAAAGGCAACGAACCTTTTTACCTCATCAGCAGCTCGCGGCGTCGGATATTTGTTTATAATATCGTACTTAGTTTCATCGGGCAAAATACCTTTGTCTGTTATTTATGACCTAGAAAAGTGACCTCTTTTCTAAAAAAATTGCATTTCTTGGGATTTAATTTCAAATTGTACTTTCTGCAAGTTTCAAAAACGCTTTTTAAATTATTCAAGTGATGTTTTTCTGAACAGCCTATTACTATTAAATCGTCCATATATAAAAAAGCTTTTTCTGGAGTTATTCCGGCAAAAGCAATAGACATCATTCTTTGAAAACTGTTGGGACTGACTGAAAGTCCAAAAGGCAATCTGGTAAATCGATATGAACCCTTATCGCTGCTAAATGAAGTCAAATCTCGCGATTCTTCATCTAAAGGTATCTGATGGAATCCTGATAACAAATCGACTACTGAGAACCACTTTGCTCTACCAAGTTGATCTAAAATATCGTCTATGCGATTAATCGGAAACTTGTCTCCTATAAGTACCTTATTTACAGCTCTAAAGTCAATACATAATCTCCACGCTTTCTGATCAGTTTGCGATTTTTTAGGAACCAATAGAACCGGACTATTGTATGCTGAGCAAGATGGTTCGATTATATTATTATGTAACAATTTTTCAACTTGTCGGTTTGTTTCATCTTTAAGTGCTCTGGGAGCTCTATAATTTTTAATATAAATAGGTTTTTTGTCAATAACTTTTAATTTTTGTGTGTAAAAGTTGTAAATGTTAATTTATCTGTTTCTAATCCAAAAACGTCTGAATAATCTTCGCAAAGTTGTAGCAGATCTTTTTTAACAAAGTCTGGGACATCTTGATTAAGTTCTTTTAAGAGTTGAAACATGTTTCTATCTTGATTTTCTGTTTCTATGTTGTAAATGTAAATTTATCGAGACTGATAGTTTCAAGATTAGATATGTCTACAGTTACATTTTCAAATGTTGTGTTTAAGATTTTTACAAGCGGATGTTTTTGAGATACTATACTACGAGCTAAGTGTACACCAGGCTTTAATTCTTTATTTAACACCACAACGTCGTGTGTCAAATGTTTCAAAACGTCGATCTCTCTAATAACTTCACATCTAGAGGGAATATGGTACAGATTCTTTTCAGGACTGCTTAAAATTGGAATTGTTAACTTTTTGTGTTTTAAGTGTACCGTCATATTCCAGTTAGAATAATCTATTATTGATTGGTAAGCAACTAAAAAATCTCTACCCAATATTCCGTCACATGGTATTGGCACATTAGAATCAACTATATGAAATTTGTGAGGTAACGTACACCCTTGGATAAAAATATTTGTGTTTGCAACACCTAATGAATTAGTTAGGTCTTCTGTGATACCTTTGATGCTAGTGGCTCGAGAAAAATCAACTATTTGATCAGGATTTACTGATAAACGTTTAAAAATTGATATGTCAGCTCCGGTGTCTACTAGTAGCGTACTAACTGAACCAGTCATTTCTAACTCAACTTCCACAAAATTTGAAAATGTCAGACTAAAACTATATATGGTTACATATCGCCCAACCGAGTCGCTTCTTGGCTCGATTGGTGCTCCAATCCGTTTCCCGACTCCGAAAAGCCAACAAAATTAGGACTAGAGCCTCTATAGTACCTAGCAGATGTGTTACCACGATTAAAACCTCTATTAAATGCGCCTCTGCTTCTATTACTGCCTCTAAATTGTTCTCTATAATTATTAATATTGTTTCCAAATTATTAGAATTTCTATTGTAACTGTTAGAATATCTATTTGAAACTCCTATCGAAATGCTGGTTATAATTATTATTACGTGGACCTGTGCCCTAAAGTGACGTCGCGCATTATGAAAATTGTTTTGCCTAAACTGAAAAATATTTGCCGAAGACGGTGCCAACGAACTAACATTCACAAACTTAGTAATAGTTTCCTGTACCGAAGAAAACGTGCCAGCCTCCATTATAATCGAACTCTTTCACTACTGACATTCTGGCTAAATGCTCGCACAGTATTTTCAACCGTGTACCGTTGGGCAACTTCCGCTGGTACGCCCTCTGTTAATATAGGCTGTTTGTAATTTTTTGCGCTAATGCGTCCACTTCAGAAGCATATTTTGCGGCTTCTTTATCGTTTTGTTTCAGATGTAAAATTTTTACAGTCAATAATTGTGAAGTTTCGCCTTTAATCGAATTTTGAAGTTTAAAATTATGTCGTCAATTGTATTTTCATTCGTAATAAGACTTCGCGCTTTTCCGGTCAAACGAGTTTTCACGAAAGCTACAGCGTTAGCAAGTTGATTTTCGCAATTGTTTTTAAGTAAAGTTAATGCATCTAAAAATGACTGTAAATTTTCGGAGTTACCATCGAATTGACTTGGAACTAATTTACTAGCCAAACTAAAAAAACTCTACGGTGTTTGTCGACATTTTTGATATTTCAACGATACTTTTTAAACGTTCTAGCAGTGTTTGTCTGGAATTAAAATTAGTTTTTCAGTTTCTTTTATATAGGGCGCTGCTGCTGCCAATAATTCCTCTGGGCTCTGACTCTCTTTTAAAACTTGAGTTTTAAAGTTGCTTAACTCTTTTTTCGATTAAACCAATCTGTACAAGTAATTTATTTACTCTGTCTAAATTTCCGCGTCTCTCGGTAGATTCTTTATTGATATTACTTGAAAAGCTTTTTGCAGTTTCGTAAATCCAACGTGTAAGGTAGTCGCCTCATGGATTTATCGGTTAAATTTTTTTTAAATGTATTGTATTGTAAATTGTATTTTAATTCTATTGAATATTTTGTACTATATGTTTACACTGTTTACTTTTTAATCGTTTTTTGTATATAGCATTTGGCTAAATAAATAAACATTATTATTATTATTATTATTGGAGCACCCAGTATATTAACACATTTTTGAAATTTTCATTATTCTGGGATTTTGCTGGTATTTCCAAGTGTAATCGAATCGATTATATTTGCAATAAAGTGAGAAGGTTCAAGTATTCATTGAAATAAAACTTTAGCTTTCTCCATAAATATCCTAACTTTTTCCTCATCGATTTCATTACTCCATAGACCATTTTTCTTGAAATATGATCCAACGATTAAAGCATTCGCTTCTGTGTAATTTTCCAGATTATTTAAAGTTACCCCTGATCCAATCAAGATTGGAAGGCCTGTTGTTTCCTTTAATTCACGTAGCTCTTCCGGTTTTGCGGGTATTCCGGTAGCGGTACCGGTTAGTATCACAGCGTCGGCTAGGAAATATTCTGCTGCTTTTGCCGTTTCGACCAATGAGACGTCGCTCGTTATGGCGTGAGAACTAAAAATTGCAAAATGTTTAAAATTTTGTTTTCACATAAGAGTGTGGTCACTAATTATCATCTTATTTAAAGTATCCTGTATTCAGGCATGTCATAGATACGGTCACTTCATTTATTTTTGGAACACTAAAAAAGATACAGGGGGTTTTTTAAGTACTTGTAGAAGCATGGTCAGCAAATCCATCATTTCAGAGATACAGAAATTAGCAAAGTTTATTTTTCAGTTTTTTGCTTTTACAGTTTTGGAGAACTTCCCTAAGGTACAACCTGTATAATTAAATAATTACAAAATATAATTATAACTTCTTTAAAACAGTGGCAATTTTCTGGTTGTGTTGTAAACTGACCGTGGTCCTTCGATTTAATAATTTTAACACTAACCTGTGCTTTTTTTTAATGTCCGCAAAAATCAGCACATTTTCAGCTTCGATGTGCTTTCTGTATCTCAGTAACCGGCCTGCATTTGCATCGGTATATCCTTCGTCACCAATGTGGCCAAAAACAAACCCTTCCGCTCGGATAAAGTCGAAAGAACAAGCTTTAGCAACAGCTAGAGCTTCTTTATTGCCACACGACAACACCTTAAAAAAAAATTACTGTAAAGAGCGTTCTAAATATAAAAAAATATACAATTTTGTTATAAAAAATGTTAAGAGAGTTAAGAGACATTTTATAGTGTAATAAAGGGGTAAAATATTGCGAATTGAATAGTAAATTTAATTGTATTACATATACTGTTCTAGACAAGTTCACTTTATTATATCTTTTTAAAAATACACATAATATAGTATGAAAAATTGTCTAAAAATACGTTTTCCTTCTCAGGAGCGGTAAAGTGCACTTTTCCCACTCATTTGAGTGTGGGAGGGAGTACGTTACCGCACTCAGTAGCATTATTTTGTTTTTTAGTAAAAAATAATAACTGTATATTTGATTTCTTAATTAAGAATGTCATTTTAATCATCTTTGCAAACAGAAACAACAAGTAATCTTTTGGAAATCTGGAAAATGCAACTTTCCGCACTTCTTAGGTAATTAACTATTGTTATTGATTAATGTGACTTTGATGTATTTTCTCCTACCTGTATTCCACAGGGAATCGACTTTGGCACGATTCGCCTGATTTCAGTACAAATCTTGGTCATTGTTGCTGTTACTTCAGGACCGAAGTGTTTGGACTGGATATATGGAACATCGTGCATATTTTCCACTAGGACGGCGTCCTACAAGTCAACAAACCAGTAGTACATTTTTTTAGAACAATCATGGCATAGACTGATATACCAAATCATTGTGTAAATAAATTTCAGTTTCCTTGCATGCTTCTAAAACTATGTGATCCATGTCGCTTCGGAATTGTGGTGTTCCTACAATCAAACATTTTCAAAAAAAAAAGATTTTTCACACCAGCTTCATTTTTGGTTCAAGATTATGAAGTGGAAACCAGTTACGCTTATGGCGAAACTAGTATTTTCAGAGTTATCGCACATAAAAAATAGTATATTATTCAACGAGCATGTAATGATAACTATATTACTCACGAAGTTTGTACAAGTAATTAAAAAACACCCTGTATCCTTATGTGTTCCAAAAATAAATGAAGTGACGGTTTCTTGACATGCGAAAATACTGAATATTTTAAATAAGATGACAATTAGTGACTAAACTCTTTTATGCACTTTAGGGATTAAAATCCCCCTTTTAATCCCGCAGGGATGTTAAATTAACAACTATAACAACAACAACAATAATAACAACTATCAGTAATACGAGAGTACCGTTGTAACCACTGTTAGTTTTGTAAATTTTTTTATTTTTAGTTTCTCGCATTCTAAAGTGCATAAAATAGTATATAAACCTCGTGACTAAAGTGTCTTTTAATCCCTTAGCGAACCTTTCGCCGCGGGATTAAAAGAACCACTTTAGTCCCTAGGTTTATAATATACTATTATTTAGTAATTGAATAATCAATTACAATTATTGTTTTTAAAAAGTAATTGAATTATCGATTAATTACTTAGGTTAGGAAATCGAGTTTCTATAGTTTATGTAGGCATATCATAGCCAATAAATAGCCTATATATCAATATTAGAAAAAAAATTATTAATTTTGGACTGTAGACTTGTTACAAAAAATACAGCCTTCAATTGAAAAAAAATTGGAAACCACTTTTTTTTGTGGCTCTCTTTATTTATATTTATATTCTAAAACATGCCCATTCAAAAATTAAGAAATCCGTTTCTTAATTTCAAATCTTCAAATTTTATAGCCTAAACTTTAACTGAATTTGCCCCAAATTTCAGTCTATAACAACACAAAATCAGTGTAGAATCAAGTAGATTAAAAATAAACAAAACTTAACTTCTTTTTACATATTTAGTTGTTGTTGAAATGATTTCTAGAGAGTACACAAAATATTTGGTCACTTACCGGGTAGCGGTTTAACGTGAACCATGCCAATCACAGATTTTTGTCGCGAGAATATTTTCCGAAATTTCAACATATTTTGACCGTTAAAAATTGTTTAACAATACGGTAAAAACCTAACAAGAGCGCTTAAATAATCCTCGCGGTCGTCAACCAGTTATCTGCTCATTTTGTCATAATAATTAAACTGTTCGAAGTTAATTCTAAATGTTGTTATTATTTGATAAACGAATTATTATAGTCCATGTGCCTATATGTTTACAATATTTTGATGTCGATTATTGTTATCACACAACGCGCGACTTTAAATAAATAAAAAATCTAAATACAGAGATCATAGTCTTGATTCATTTCGTGTTACCCCGTATATTGCATTGTTTAGGTTCTAGAATGTCATAGTTCAGCAGTGTGTTAGAGAGAGGGTCTTATATCATAGAACCTATACAGGGTGTCTCTAAAAGGTTTGTACAAAATCCTATATGACATATTCCTGACATCAAAATAAGCCGATAAAGCAACTTACCTTAGTCCGAAGTTGTTCCGTTTTCGAGAGACAGGATATGGTATAAAGTTAAAAAATAAAACACATACCTTTTAGAGACACCCTGTATAAAATGTAATAAATGACAATTTCAATCAAATAATTCAATTGCTCTAGTGTCCATGGCAACAGCATATTGTTACGTTTGACAACTGGCATGTTCTTTGTTTTTGATTTTTACGAAAAATGCCTATATTTTTAGAAAAGTAACCAACATATAATCTCAATACAATATCTACAGTCTATCCCAAATTCGATGCTCACCATATTGGGATCTCAGTTATTATTGAAGTAACAAAAATGTATAAATTAGAAAAGTTTTAAAGAATTATATGGCTAATTCAAATCTTTTTTGAAAAATATTCTATTATTTTTTGTTTTCAAGATATTTCGAAAAAACTGAACAGTGATGATGTCTTACATGTCCATTATTTTGCAAACTGTTTATTGGAGAGCCGGTAAACTTTGACATTGTTAGGACACTTTGTTCTGAAGAATAATTTGGTTGTCCCGAAAATCTCTATCGTTATTTATTTTTGAGGTTAGGACCCTAACTTTTGTTTCACTTATGGAAACCATATCTAATTTTATTATCATCTAATAGGCCAAAAAATCACCATTTAATTGATGTATCGCATGATATGAAAATATTTATTTTAGTTTGACAGCTGTCCACCAAACGATTTGCACAATAATGACCAAAGAAAAAATCATTATTTTTCAGTTTTGTTCAAATATCTCTCAGACTGTATATTTGAAAGAGAAATGGGTATTGGATTGAGCGAGCATGATGAAATATGTATCGGAACAAATTTAAAGAACACACTTTTATCTACCAAAAATATTTCGTTTTGTTAACCATTCCATATAAACAATTGAACACTAAGATATTTGTTTTATAGTGCTCGAGCAGTTTTTTCCATAATAGCATTGACGTCCGGAGCTATTTTAAGAATGTGCAACAGTCTCCAAAATTGGCTTTCCCAGAATATCGTCAACCTAACAATCCTAAAACAAAATATTGCGGCATGTTAAACGTTCAAAATTACGAAAATGATTATTTATATTCCACTACCAAAAAAAAGGAATAATAACCTCGCTTTTCATCTTTTATTCGTCACTAAACCTTTTCTGTTCGTGAGAAAAATAATCTGACTGCCAATACTTACATTAATTTAAATTCGAACCAGCCCTTTTTAGCTTGACGCAGAATCTTCTTTTTCAAACTAAGTCCGGCTTGATCTCTGTCAAAAACTGCTTTTGTAGCCACTCTGGCCAACACCGCATACCGGTCAATTGGACAACCGTGATCGTATGAAATTGCTCTAATAGTATTTAAATTCCTATTTTTTAAAATATAATGTTATCAAAGGAACTCGAAATGTGACGTTATTACCTTACAACCAGTAGCAACGTCCTGGGCATTTGCTGCAAACACTCAACCACTAAATCAAAGTGTTCAGCAGTTGCTTTTCGCATATGTTCCTTTTCTTCTATGGTCATTTTGGGTTTCAATTTAAAGCCCATTGTTTTTAATGGGGCTTGCGTTAAAATTGCTCCAAACATCGTGTAATCTGTAAGAAAACTATTGCTAGTTAAAAATAGACATTTTCTGCGAAAAACGCGCCATTTTTGAGGAAAAAACAGTGATATCAGCTGTGAGCCAAATCGTCATTCCGCTTATCTCTAACATCAAAATTTCCTTGATCGTAGCAGTCGTATAATGCTTGAAATAAATAAAATATGAGGATTTTTCAAATATGGGCATTTTTGGTGTTCATCCTGTATCAACTTTACCGGTTTAAAACATTATTAAACGGGATTATTTTTAAGCAGATCCAATAAGGAATTTATAGTTAGTATCAAAATTCATAATCATGATTAACCTTATTACCTTGAACTCCTAACGCTTTTGAGTAAAACTGCATTTGTTGGTGATCGTTCAAAACGATGGCTTTCCAAAAGTGACTTAATGCTACTCTTTCCTGTTCACTCACTAATTGGTACAGGCCATGATCTAAGATTATTAATTCGGTTTTACCATTTTTTCTTCGCACCATCACTGACGAATACAAATTTATACAGGATTTGTGATTAAAGAGTATCATATTACAATAAAAGTTACCATTTCCAGGATGTGGATCAGCATGCACGAATCCAGTCTGAAATATCTGATGTCCGAACGACTCAAATAATTTGTTGTTTATATCTGCTAAAGAAAAGCCTTCTGCTTTGAGTTTGTTTGTGTCGTTTATTTTTATTCCGTCCACAAACTCGGTTACTAAAATTCGCTAAAAGTACAAATATTGAAGCACACATTAGATACATAAATACAAGGGTAATTCAAATTTAACTCTCACTATTGGGTAACTAAAAAATTGGGGCAAAGTTACGCAATTTAAAGTTGAATCAAATGCCGTTTTACAAATTTCGATTTTCCGAGTACTGAAAATTTTACTTTTGGTTTTAATTTATTCATTGCTAACCTTATTTGAAGATATTCCAAATATAAAAGTATCTCTTCGATGTCACTTTTTGGTTTCAAATTTGGTTCAGCTTTAAATTGCGCAACTTTGCCCCAAATATACTTTGAATTACCCTGTATACACATTACACATAAAATCGCATTAGAGGACAAATAGGTGTAGTATATTTGACGAAAGTAAAGTAAGTTAGAATCGATTTTATGGTATATGAAGGTTAATATTTCAGGCAAGCAATGAATGAGTTAAGTAAACGCATATTTTCTATACAAAATAAATGTCTAACCTCCATTTGCACCGTTGCATTTTAAACCGAGTTTAGGTTGAGTTTGACTTTGAAAGTGACAAAAGTCACAGTCTGAACTACGCTTACTTAGATATACGAGAAGGGTAGTCTTGACCGACTAGTTAGCAAGGAGAGGTGGAGTTCTTAGGGTATCGGTCTTGAGGAGGGCTCGAATAATTAAACTTTGAAGCTACCAAGCTTTCGGAATTTTATTTGATTCCTTCATCAGGGCTAAAAAAAAAATTACAGTCCAAATTAGTCACGCAAAACAGTCTGACAAGTTGAGTCAAATTATTGCTTTTCGAACAATCATAGCTTCAATTTTGACGAAGTGAGAATTTTACACAGGGAAAGCAACCTCACTAAGAGATTGTTTTTAGAGATGGTTGAGATTAATGAGAGTACATCCTCGATTAACTTACGATCAGATATAGACAACTTAAGTAGCATATACAGTAATATCTTGGAGTCGTGTAAGAGGGAGACATCTAATAGTAACCTCTAAACCCGAACAGTTTGTTTGCTTAACTTTATGAAAAATTAAAATAAAAAAGAAAAAAATAATAAATTAGAAAAAACAACAACATAAAGAAAAATAAAATAAAATAAAAATAAAAATTAATATTATAAAAAAAGTGTAGATTGTTTGTGCAGGTTTTGTTGGTTTGGGTCTTCCACTTGAGGCCTAACCTCCAGGTAACTTTACCATCCCTTTTTAACTGAGTGTGGGCAAGTTTAACCTAATGGACCCAGTTTTTTCTTGAACATAATCAATATAGTGGGTATCCATGGAATGTGAACGTTTGACTGATAACAGTAAATCCGACGTCTAAAGTACACCTTTAGCACTGCTTCTCGAATCTGCCTTGCATTAAGATCACATGCGAAATTAATAATTAGTCTTTTAATGTGTAATATCGTCTAATTTACGTCTTAAGTTTTTGTGTAACATTGTGATGTTAGTTTTAACAATTTTTTATAAAGAAAAGTTTTTAACAATAATAATGAGTGACAACTGGCTGTGGGCGCTATCTGTGTGTTTTCAATGAGGAATTCTCAAATTCAAATTTGATGTTACGCTGGGACCACATGTTTCATAATATAACACGTAGCAGTAAGTAAACTATCTTCTAACATAATTTGACTCAACTTGTCAGACTGTTTTGCGTGACTAATTTGGACTGTAATTTTTTAGCCCTGATGAAGGAATCAAATAAAATTCCGAAAGCTTGGTAGCTTCAAAGTTTAATTATTCGAGCCCTCCTCAAGACCGATACCCTAAGAACTCCACCTCTCCTTGCTTACTTAGATACCACAGGAAAATAACCCCTTAATCAATATATTTAATTTTTTTTGATAGTGATGAGAATTTTGCTGTTAATAGTCAATTTGTTTACCGTTTTAGTGTATTCCCAGTAAACTGTAGGCACATGAACGTATTTGAAGTGGGCTAAATCCCTAGAACACCTTTCCGCATTACGAGCCTCCTTGGTAAAGTCCAATTCTTGTTTCAAGGCTTCTACAAAATCTTGCAAAATCCAACTAAAATCTACTTTTGGATGCAACCAGGCTCCAATTGTTAACAACAAATTTATTGTAGTGACGTCACTTTTAAAACGTTTACGGAGGTCGTTGTACTGCACCTTTACAGCCACTTTTTGTCCATTTTTGGTAGTGGCTTGAAAAACCTAAAATATTGTCATTTATCGAGAACATTTTTGACGTAAGTATGCCTACTTGAGCAATACTGGCGGCTGCAATAGGATTTGTATCAAACTTTTCGAATAACTCTTCAGGAGTTTGTCCTAAATCCTCCAAGAACACTTGGTACAGCTCCCCTTTGTTCCGTTTCAAGCACTTGTCCTAAATTAGGATTAAAACTAATTAGGTACTCAAAATTAATAGGTCACGAGTATTTTTAGTAACCTGAAGGACTTTCAAACTTTCAATATACTCTAAAGGTAATATGTGGCTTAAAGACACTAAACCTTGTCCTAACTTGATGTATATACCGCCATTTTGCAGACATCCATCCAGAATTCTATTGGCGCATCTTTGGTGAACCGTGCTCATCATGACATCATAATTGGGAGCGCTTTCCGTCAATCCTATCATTGAAAAGTAGTAGTCTAGGGATATGGCTACACCTATTTTTATGGATCTGAAAATATAAGACTAAAATGACAAGGAAACAGGCTAATATATGACAACAATTTATTATTATTAAAAGATTCTCGAAAAATATGGTAAATGAAAAGACTCTATACAGGGTGATTCTCGATACTAATTGGTGACGATATACAGGGTGGTCCAGTTTTAAGTGTCAATAATTCGCCATTTGATAGCTAATTAAAAAATAAGTTGACTTGCATTATGTCATTTTTTTGAAAAACGTTTCCTAAGGAAGATACAGTCCTCCAAATTTCAATTTGCAAAATCGTTTTATAGTTTAAAACTGAACATCCAAGACTTGTGAAAGTCCAAATTTGTACTGAATAGTCTAAAAACTTTTTTACTACTAGGAATGGTCTTATGATTCGCTTTCTCAGACTGCCATCCTGGTTGAGTGTCTGAAACTGGCATTCAAGAACTAAAAAAAGTCCGGAAATCAAGACAAAGATTGTATTGTGCATGAAACTCATTTTTTACTACTAAAAATAATATAAAAGTTGACTTTTAATGCTAGAACTGACTTTACTAGGACTAAAGAGAGTCCAAAAGTATATTTTCAAGACTTTAATTGGTGTACAACTCAATTTTCTTCAACTTTCAACAAGTCAAGAAGTAAATTAAATTTTCGGACTATTTTATTTCTAAAAATTAGTTCTCAAGACGTATTATTGTAGCATTTGGTACCAACATTTTTCACTTTTATTACTGAAGAAACTTGACTTTTGGAAATAGTCTTAAACTCGATTTTTCAGTATTAAAAAGCACTAAAAACAGTCTGAATTTCTTAGAGGTGCTACAATTTACTGCACCTATGAGTGTAGAAACCAATTTAATAGTGAAGAAGCTTGAAATAACATTTTCAAGATTATGGTCAGTGGACAAACTGGCTTTTAGGCCTGATAAGTCAAAAACTTTGTAAAGATAGTCTTGAAACTCGATTTGAGGCACTGAAAACAGCCTTAAAACACTAAAAACAGTCTAGTTTATTAAGAAATACCCGAATTTTTAGCACTGAGGTGTCTAGAAGTCGATTTAATAGTGACAAAGCTTGGAATGCCATTTTAAGTCTATGAAGAATGTAAAAAATGTTTTTTAAGTTTGCTATGTCAATAACTTGGTGAAGATAGTCTTAAAACTCGATTTTCCAAGCTGAAAGCAGTTTTGAAGCACTAAAAATAGTCCAGAATTCGAAGAAAATGAAAAGCAAAGTAAAAAGCACGAAAAGTTCGTTTTCAAGACAATTTTCATGAATCTAATGTCAATGTCCTGCATCTAAGACTATTTTCAAGACTAAAATATTGAAATTTGTCTTCAAATTATGAAAACGCACTTCAAATGCAAATTTTAAGCTTCTAATGTCACTTTTCATTAGTTCAGTCACATTTTGGGGTTCAAGTCATTTTTAAGATTTAAATGTATGAATTTGTAGTAACAAATTCTTGAAAAAGTAGTTTTTATGTCTACAAGTCAATTTTTAGTATTAAAGTCTTTCGATTTGCATGAAAACTGGTTACAAACACAATTTTTAAGCTTCTGAAATGTTTATCTTTTCTAATTCAATTTTCAAAACTAAAGTCTTTTAGTTTGTCTGGAAACTATGAAAACTGGCTACAATAATATTTTTTAAACTTCTTAAGTGAATTTTCCGTTGGGTTGGGTTAGTTTTGGGTCTTTGACCGTAATAACGTGTAATAAAGTGCTTGTTCCAAATTTGATCAATATTGCTCCAACGGTCTGACAGTTATGACAAAAAAAAAACGATTTTTTAAACAGAAATTTGAAGGACTGTATTTTCCTTAAGAAGCACTTTTCAGGAAAATGACATAATGAATGTCAACTTATTTTTTAATTGGCTATGGATTGGTGAATTATTGACATTTAAAACTGGACCACCCTGTATATGTATAGCTATGATTTATTTTATTTTTTGTATAATCAAGTGTTCAAATTTTGTGACACTGACTTTAGTATAATTTTTTGAACGGTATTCAGTTCTCTGACTCTGAGATCCCACACCTAACACAAAACGACTTCATAATGTGCCAAAAATATCCAAAATGTTTTATAAATACATGTACAGGGTGTTCAACATAGTCATATTGGATTTTTTTATATCATTCCCTCAAATAAAGTTAAAATCCAAAGTAATATACAGAGGGTGTGTTAGGTTTGAAATTAGAAAGTTGGTATACTTTGTGATTGGCCCTGATGTATACTTGAGAACCTTGTTTCACCATCACTTCCTGCACTGTTATTTTTTTATAACAATATGCAAACTTTGAGGAAAATTAAATCAGTAATTTTTGAGATACTTCTACAATATTCCAGACTTTTTAGACACTCTGTGCCCAAACAGGTTTAATGTACGTCACTGTTATACATGGGGAATAGACTCAAAGGATATCGATATTATTGGGAATTACATTTGATATAATATCAGTTATAATGTACGAGTCTTTTCCTGTTTCTTGATTATATTATACTCTGTCCACACTGTTGTTATACATAAAATCAGAGACTTTTGTTTATGTTATGTGTGATATTGTAAGTTGTCAAATAACGTTGTAATAAGAGTCTTTAGATAGATTTTAATTGACTTACCTTATAAATCGAACAATTCCACTGGCACTAACTACAATACTGTTGTCCTCATTTGCATTGCTACTGACAGTCACAGCTGCAATTCCTATGCTAACCCCCGTTATCATATAGTTGTAATACTTGTTAGGGTGGAAACTGAAATGTAAAACTACGTTTCGATGGGCTTTTGTTGGAGCAATCCATCTGTGTATTTTGCGGTAAGAAGCTAACCATCTTAGCATATTGCAGAGCTTTAATGCTGAAATAAAAAAAAAATTATGAGATAATGAACAGAATAAGTGCAACTACGGTAATTGCAACTTTAACAATAAAGCTCTCATGTGTCATATAAAAAACATACGACAGGAACAAAATAAAAAATTTCAAAATTATATGATCAGAGGTTTGGCACACTAACATTCTGTGCTAACGCATGTCATTTATAAAGTTTTTAATCTTTGTCTCGCTCATTGTTTTGCAATAATTCTCTCTTCTTATGATGGTATTCCATATGAATAATTTTGAAACTTCCATACATATGCATGTATACTCCCGTAATAACGGATTTTGACCCCTGAAACTTAATAATGAATAAAAATGACAGCTCAGACACACGTGTGTTTATGCTTATATTGATTGTATCAGACACGCTACTTTCATTTAAATTTTAGAATTACCGCATAAATCAATAAACGAAAAAAACGTAGCGTAACGTGATGAAAGTAGTTATTTTTCCTAACAAGTGCGAAAAGTGATCTTTTCTCGCACGCGATTGTTCATGTCCCTTTCTAGAAAAGATACCAATAAAGTCAAAATAAATGAAGCAGATAGTGTTTAAAAAAGTAGGTATGTACTCGATTTAATAACGAAACTTGTATTTTTCTGCCATGGATTTGGTCAAGTATAGTAAACCTTTCCGAGTTTTCTGATCGATTTTGCACTTTGTATAATAATTCAACTTTTATATACCTATAATTTTATAATGATGAAAAATAGGATTCATTAAAAATTATGGTTATTAGTGCTGTTTTCTCAGAAGCTTAAAAAGCACAGTCTTGCCAATCTTTAAAAATAATATAAATTTCCCAAAAGTCATTTTAAAAAATTTCCTTCATTTTTTTAGGTTTTTCTTTAAATTTTGCTTTAATTCTACTTTCTTATACTTCGCAAATCCTTAAAAAGTAAGTTAAAGTCTTAAACTTAAAATGCTATTATTACGTCTATTCAACATGGATTTGCTGATCTGGATTTTTAGAATAAGTCATAAACCTATAAAATTCACTTAAAATGATTTTGAACTAGTATTGCTTTTGATTTAACAACACTGTATTAACTATAATATTGCTTCTAAGCAAGTTCTGTAGTTTTATAACTTTACGAAGTGGTATTTGATAGTTACCACCATTTTGTGTTTAACTTTTGAAGATATAAACTACATACAACGTAGTTTAACATAATTTTAAGCGTTTTTCAAGTGATTGTTTTAGTTTAATAGTTTTATGGATTTGATTTTGCTGGTTGACATTTTTGTAACTGATTAAATTCGATCCCAAACATACATTTGTATAAACAAGCATTAAGTATGATTTGTACCGCCTTTATGAAGTAATATTTGACAGTTACCACCAATGTGACAGATCGCAATATATCCACAATAGATAGTTACACATTACATCTGTCAAAAAACAACTCATGACACTAAAAAATGCGTAATATTATGATTTACACTGATTGTATTGCTTTTAAACAAGTTTAGTAGTTTGATAGCTTCATGGAGTGGTATATTTGACAGTTACCAAGTTTATGACAAATCCAAATAAACAGATACACGTCACATCTGTCCAATTTCTTTATGCAACTAGGATTTCAGGATATAAGTAGCTGGTTTAAAAAATCACAATAGATAGTTACACATTACATCTGTCAAAAAACAACTCATGACACTAAAAAATGCGTAATATTATGATTTACACTGATTGTATTGCTTTTAAACAAGTTTAGTAAACAGATTTTGTAAGCATTTTCTCATCATAATGTGTTTTGTTCTGTGCGTTGCTTTTTCTGTTAAAGGGTAAGTTAATAGAAAGTTTTCTCCAAATATCGAAATTTGGATGTGGTTCAAATTCCCCAGAGGTGAAGAATTTTTCCCAGACCTGGCAACACTGGTTGAACAGCAAAGCAGGTTGCGCCCTCCGCCCTACAGCGGCGTCTGCTCGAACTGTTTACCAAATAAAACAATTTTGTCCCAAACCAAGCGTTTCGACGTCGACGTCAGTCCAGTCCAGTCAGTCGTATTTAGCGACTGGCCTGAATGCTACTGTACTTGTCTGTTTGTGTCGCCTTTTAGTGTCTGTCGATCCCTCAGCACATACTACCAACTACCACCCTTTGACCAAATAACTAAGGAAACCAATGTAAGTAATTTTGTTTTTTCAAATCAATGTAAACTGTCGCCATCTCTAGGAATTTAACTTGAAAACATAAAGACGCACATTATCAGCTGATTCAAGCCAATTTCATTTTACAAATGTCTGAGGTTTGTTATAGTGATTGTTAAACTTTAGCGTTGCTTAAGAGTTAATTTACAAATCAACGTACGTCACTGTAATATTCACCTTTAAAACAATATTTCTTTGTTCCTCACTGGTTTACATACATACAAACACACAAATTCGCTTGGCGATCGATGATGTAACAACAGCCGATGTTTTGATTAGAGTAGCGAGCACTGATGCCGTTTGACAGTTGCTAGAGTGAAATGACCGCTGTTTAGGGCGACTTGCGCGTTTCTCTTATCTTTATCTATTTACGAAAATCACTGGGTTATTTTCCCCGGGGTTGTAAAGTTTCTTTGTTTGGATTAGGAATAATAGCAGGACTTACGTTAATGGGAGCAGAAAGGAGTTCAATGTTTTTTCAGTTGTATGTAGGTATTAATGAATAGCACAAAATGATCTAATACTTCGTTTTTTTCTACGACTTAGGGTTTTTAATAACAATATATTTAAAAAGGTACTAAATTTTTTTTATTTTAATTTTTTTTTTCGTCTATATTACCGACGCGTCAAACGCTGAATGTCATTTAGACAGTTGTAAAAGATGTTGTTATGCAATTTTGAACTTGAAAACCTGTAAACAGTGACAACTGTCAAAACAGTCACGTGACTTTAAAGACTTTGAAAATATGGTAAATTAAACTAAGACAGCTGATGAAAGCTGCGTCACGTGACGCGTGACGTCAGTGATTTTATAATCATAGTGTCATGTGACTTTTGAATCATAACGCGTTTGAAAGAAAGCGCCTTAGATCTGGCAAAATCAGTCACGTGAACATAAAAATACAGTTTGAGACAATCTTCTGATTGAGAAAATAACATACAGGGTGTTTCATTTAAAATAAGCAAAACGTATGCGTCAAAAATTTAATAAGCAATTGGGTATGTCAATTTTGACATTATATTAAACTCTGCTGTCAGATCAACGATTAACGGCGTTAACTATTGAGTAAAATACTCGGTAAAATATAAACAATCATCCCTGTACACCTACTTATAGAATGTTAATTTACTATACCCAGGGGGGTAAAACTTCGTTGGATGGTTTTATACACCGCCTTCTGTACAAGAAAGCCTAGAATGTCACTTTTAATGGCGGCGTTATCGGTCATTTAGCGGTTTTCGTTTTGCACACAAACCTATGCAGATGCAGTAGAAAATATGTTTTTTTTTTATTTTTTCGTGTAGTTGATTAGAAGTTGTGAGTGAAAAATCAAAGAACGCTTCATTCCTGATCCAGATATGTATAGATATGGCTTTTTATACCCAATAAAGTCCAGCCAAAGCAAGTTTGGTTAGAACCTTTTGTCCTGGAAAGTACAACAAACTAATGTGAAAACTGCTCAATCAAAGAAAATTTGGAAATCCTTGAAGCTAGGTAAGCAAAACTGGTTTTTTCCTAGTTAATAACCTGAAAAAACCTTACAAAGTTTGATACAGTCAGGGAGGTAAGTCGTGTCAAAGTTTGAACTGTCAGAAATACAATTTCAACGGACAGTCAGGAACAAAATCGCTGATAAAACCCAGTTGAAGTAAGAAAATGACTGTTTTAAGCACATTTTTGGAATCCTCATTAAATTTCCTATTCAGTAACCTGAAAAACACTATAAAATTTGGTAGAGTCAAAAAGAAAAGTGGTGTCAACGTTTGAACTGCCATAAATACAGTTTGAAAGAACAGTCAGAGACAAAATCGTCTGTAAAACCCACTTGGAATAAGAAAATGACTGTTTTAAGCACATTTTTGGAATTCTCATTAAATTTCCTATTCAGCAACCTGAAAAACATTACAAAATTTGGTACAGTCAGGGAGAAAAGCTATGTCACAGTTTGAACTGCCATAAATACAGTTTGAAAGAACAGTCAGAGACAAAATCGTCTGTAAAACCCACTTGGAATAAGAAAATGACTGTTTTAAGCACATTTTTGGAATTCTCATTAAATTTCCTATTCAGCAACCTGAAAAACATTACAAAATTTGGTACAGTCAGGGAGAAAAGCTATGTCACAGTTTGAACTGCCATAAATACAGTTTTGAAGAACAGTCTGAGACAAAATCGCCTGTAAAACCCACTTGGAATAAGAAAATGACTGTTTTGAGCACATTTTTAGAATCCTCATTAAATTTCCTAGTTAATAACCTGAAAAAACATTACAAAATTTGGTACAGTCAGGGAGAAAAGTGGTGTCAAAGTTTGAACTACCAGAAACACAGTTTGAAAGCACAGTCAGGAACAAAATCGCTGATAAAACTCAGTTGAAGCAAGAAAATGACTGTTTTGAACACATTTTTGGAATCCTCATTAAATTTCCTAACCAATAAAATGAAGAAACGCTAGAATATTTGGTACAGTCAAGGAGAAAAGCGGTGTCAAAGTTTGAACTGCCATAAATACAGTTTGAAAGAACAGTGAGAGACAAAATCGCCTGTAAAACCCACTTGGAGTAAGAAAATGACTGTTTTGAGCACATTTTTGGAATTCTCATTAAATTTCCTATTCAATCACCTGAAAAATGCTACAAAATTTGGTACAGGCAGTTAGAAAAGTTGTGTCAAAGCACCGCCCTCTGTACAAGAAAGCCTAGAATGTCACTTTTAATGGCGGCGTTAGCGGTTTTTGTTTTGTACACAAACCTATGCAGATGCAGTAGAAAATATGTTATTTTTTATTTTTTCATGTAGTTGATTAGAAGTTGTGAGCGAAAAATCAAAGAACGCTTCATTCCTGATCCAGATATGTATAGATATGGCTTTTTATACCCAATAAAGTCCAGCCAAAGCAAGTTTGGTTAGAACCCTTTGTCCTGGAAAGTACAACAAACTAATGTGAAAACTGCACAATCAAAGAAAATTTGGAAATCCTTGAAGCTAGGTAAGCAAAACTGGTAAATGGGTTTTATATTATTACCAAGACCTTTCTTTTAAAATGTAAATGTGCCAATGGAACTTCTAAAAGCTGTCCTGTTTCTTCAGAGTAAACTTTTGTTGCCCTCAAAATGCAGGCGGCCTCAAAATGTAACTCACTTATGTATGTAAGAGGCAATAAGTTTACTGAATGAGAAAGCATATTGTACTTACCACTGAGTATTGTGTTGGAGTAAAATCATTCCAGTTCAAAGCTTTCAACCACTGTTGGGTTCGAGCAGGGTCTTTTGGAAAGTAAAAGACTGACACTTTTGGGCCTTTCACCAAATTGCTTTTACAATTTGGCAAACAACAAGTGGACGGCATATTGTAGAGGCAATAGAATTTAAGTTAAAAAACCAACAACAAATTATAGAACAATGAAGGAACAATAACAATAGTGATAACACAATAAAATGAACACAAACTACACTTTCACTAGAACAATAAACATATAAACAACAATATATAATAGCAAACAAAAATTACTTTGGCAAGTAATCCCAAGTCTTGACTTTAAACCTTAAAAATTAATTTAATCATCCAAAAACTCAATTTCCACAATACAAACAAATGCAAACTGTCAAACAGATATTTCGGCCATATTGGAATTTTTGGCATGCACCTTCTTGGCTTTCTTGTACAGAGGGCGGTGTTTTATAGCATAAAGCACTTGATGGCCGCTCAAACTCGGCGTTGTCAGATTTACTCATTGGCTAGCAACGTCGCAATTTTCAGTTGCCAAAAATGTCAATAATTTTGGCAATTGACATTGGCTTTGAAGGTTTTGTGTTGTATCCGGTTGTGTTTTGTTCTTCAAATATTCAAAATAAACGAAAATCTTTGTCCTTCCACTGTATTTTGCAACTAGTCCGTGTAGCCAGGGCGTAAAATTAACGCAAGAAAGGTTAAACAACTAAGGAGCTTAACCAAATAAGGAGCAAGTGTGGTGAGTTTTTGAAAGATGCAACTGGCTTTCCATAGACCATTTTTTTAGTTCAAACTAGTTGAATTATGTTCTAACTAGGTCTATTTTAAGGATAAACCTTTCAGAATTTATCCTGTGGTGCGACTATGTCTATTGAGATGATAAAACTGATGAAAGATTCCATCCTGAATGCTCTAGCAGTGAATCGTTAGTGTTTTGACTGTGAATTGACTAAAAGAACATGTTACAGCCAAAATATCATCATACAGTCAACTTTAACTAAACTATACAAAGCTTAAAAATTATTTACAAAAATATGAAATTAGGTGGGTTATGGTGCGAAAACCCTAACCATAAAATAATTTACGTCAAAAATAGTTTGCCCGTTCAACACCAGATGACACTGAAGTAGTTTTTGCGTTTCACTCTTTTAACATGGAACCCCCATTTCTTAACCTTGTGTGTTTTGTGCTACAACTCACATTTGTTATTACTTTAATTAAGCCAAACAAATGTATTTAGTTAAAAATTAATTTTCTTTATTCAATTTCAGTAATGTAAAAATGGTATTAAAATTTCAGAATTAAATACCAAAAGAAATCCGAAGAAGTAACCACTACAAAACCAAACACATTTCAAGAACAGAATAAGTAATCAATCCTAAAGAGGTTAAGCAGGAAATAAGGTGAGTAGAACACACAACATGTTTCGAGTCTTTTACTTTGTTTAATATACCAAATAGAAATAGGAATTTATTAAGATAGTTACTTATGGTGTATACATAGCAGATTCAGTGCAAATATCTTGGTACTCGTTTTTGTTCTATTATCTAATCAAATCAACAAAAATTCCAGTTTATGATCATCCAGTTTAAAAATATTTTCTCATCAATAAAATTTGGAACAAATGGAAATTTGAGCTACGCCTAGTAAGGTCTTAATTCATCTGATGGTAGTGATGGTCTCTTGGGTAAAGACAACTCATTTTTTTTTTTGTAAAAAAACAATAACATACACGGACTACGTAAGCTTAGAAATGTTAAGGCCAAGACATAAGTTATTACAGAAACCAGGAGACTCAAGGAGAACTTCCATTTTCTATCATGACATTGACCTCATGCAAGCCTGTTCAAATATGTAATCGTTTACCATCAATTATTGTTGTATTTTTTTTTGTACTTATCTCGTCAAACTAATCTAACTTATTGTGGTATACTAGCAGTGCATATCCGTAAACAAAGTAGGTACGGACAATTAAATTGATCGACGAAGAGAAAGTCTATTCAAATCATCATCCAGTCAGTGTAATTACTCAGTTTTTGGGTTAATAATATAATTATAATACAAGTTTTCTTACGTTGAATTCATAATAATAGACAAACATATTAGAGATTTTTGAGATTTACCATGGACATCAGTGAAAATTACATCATAATTTATAAATTGGTCAGTATTACTTTGATATATCATTTTACGTACTCTCTGTTCCAGGAGAAGGGGCAGTGACGACATTGTCAAAGACGATGTTTGGGTCCTGGAACCTCCAGTATCCTCTTCCCAGTAGTCAGTAGTGGCCACCGCTGATTTCCAGGCAGGAAATGGGGTCCAGAGACTGGTGACAGGTACCTAGGGCAGAAAACAGCAGAACACCAGGGAAAACGAACAAACAGCTTCAACACTTGTTCTGGCAACCAAAAAGGTGACCAGAGGTGATGACAAGTGTTGAAGTTGTTCAGAGCAAATTAATATAAACTAAAAAATAAAAATAAAATTAAATTAAATAAAACTAAAACAAGTGATTAAGTGAGGAATTGTCTTGGTGGCTCAACTCTGAGGAATTCTGACCTTTTGAGACTCTGTGGCCGGTGATCAGCTTTTCCAACACGTGGGTTGGTTTTCGGACTTTTAATTTTCAATCCCCGATTGAAACGTTCTTTTCTCGGGAAAACCCTCAGATCTCCGGTCAGGAAACCCTTGGAACTCCGGTCGGAAAGGTCTTTGAAATTCCGGTCGGAAAGGTCTTTAAATCTCCGGCTGGAAAAGTCCTTGAATCTCCGGTTGGAAAATCTCTGAATCTCCGGTTGGGCCGAACACAATGCTGCAATTCGGCCAGATGACTACGGATTAAAAATTCAAAATCACACACGCCACACGGCTCAGAAAAAGATGTCGGCAGTTCGGGTGCTGTAGTGGTAAAGAGACCGATATCACAAAGCGGGGTGATTAAATAGGCACATGGCACCTGACACAAAGAAACACGACCACAAACCGACGCTTCCCCGACAAAAATCGAAACCAATCACGTGACTACGGCACCTGATAACTTATCAGGTCACGCACCCACATTTACAACAAATTGTGCACAAAGTGCAATTGGAGAATTTAAGCGATCGGAATCGGTCCACTAGTGTAACTAGGCCCATGTACATTAAAAACACAAATCAAACGAGTTAACGGACGAAAACTCTATTTCGTACGTAACAAATTTATAAATTGGTCAGTATTACTTTGATATATCATTTTACGTACTCTCTGTTCCAGGAGAAGGGGCAGTGACGACATTAACTGTGACGTCATATTAACATTCACTTCTGTCTTAGATTAGTCCTCACGATTTTTGTGGTTGCCGACTTAAGCGTTTTTCTTTTCGCTAATTTATAAAGCTTTGTTTAACCCGACATCCAACGAGGTGCGTTTGTAGTAAAAATTTCAGATCTCTAACATGCGGCGTTCTTAAGATATACAGGGTAATTCAAATTCGACCCTCACCATTGGGATCTCGGAAACTATAAGAGATACGAGAAAGTTTAAATTGGGGCAAAGTTGCGCAATTCAAAGCTCAACCAAATGCCGTTTTAAAAATTTCGATTTTCCGAGTACTTCCGAAGATATCCGGAAAAAACTGAAAATTTGACTTTTTGTTTTTATTTATTTCTAATCTTATTTGAAGAGATATTCCAAAACTAAAAGCACCTTTTCATTGCCACTTTTTCTCAGCTATTCGATGATGGATTCAAATTTGCCACACGACGTTTCGTTTTCTGTCAGTCATCATCAACTTTCTTTTTTCTTATGGGCGCCATATTGGATTTTTAGCCCACCAAATAGTACGTTTTATTCTCGTAGTAAATTTGAAAGGTAGTGCATAAAACTAGGGGCAATTAGTGAAACATTTTTTGAGACCACGCTCAAACTTCCTTTTCATAATTTTGCTCATTTTTTAGTTTTTGAACCAATTTTCATGATTTCGATCAATTTTCATAATTTTGCTCATTTTTTAGTTTTTGGACCAATTTTTGTGATTTTGATCAATTTTCATGATTTTGCTAATTTTTTAGTTTTTAAACCAATTTTCATGATTTTCAATTTTTTTGAAAAGTGAAAAATTTAAAAGTGTTTTATTTGTGCTTATTTCACCTAATTTAAGATTCTTTTGCCAAAATTGCACTTTTGACAAAAAATTGAATTTTTTTAAAAATCGTAGCTCTTTTGTTTAAATTCGCAGGAAATTCGTTCCTACGCCATTCGAAAAAGCATAAAAAATACTACAAGGACGAAACTGACAGTTGCAATGGATTCCCTGACCCCAAATTAGTCGAAAACGAGTACCATCAACCCTATGCTATTTTGATCCAAAATTGCAAATGCGGAAATTGCAAATGGCCCCCACAAGTGTCATTTTGACATTTTCGTAAAAAATCAAGTTTATACTCGTTTTCTACTAAATCGAGGATGGGAAATTCAGTGGTGACGTTAATTTTTGCGTAACTCTCCCCCAAACCCAGATTTTTACGAAAAGTTAAGTTTCTCGAACTGAGTAACATATACGGACACACTGACTGCAGAAATGGATTCCTTGACCCCGAATTAGTCGAAAACGAGTACCATCAACCCTATGCTATTTCGATCCAAAATGGCGGAAATTGCAAATGGCCCCCACAAGTGTCATTTTGACATTTTCGAAAAAAATCAAGTTTATACTCGTTTTCTACTAAATCGAGGATGAGGAATTCAGTGATGACGTTCATTTTTGCGTAACTCTCCCCCAAACCCAGATTTTTACGAAAAGTTAAGTTTCTCGAACTGAGTAACATATACGGACAAACTGACTCCAGAAATGGATTCCTTGACCCCGAATTAGTCGAAAACGAGTACCATCAACCCTAACCTAGATCAATCCAAAATGGCGGCCATTTTGATTTTTTCCTTATAATGTAATTTCCGGCGTAGGTTTGATCGAATTTTTGGACGTAAACGAGGAAAACGACAGTTTTATCATAAAATTTTTGTGAAAAATTTCCTGCGAATTTAAACAAAAGAGCTACGATTTTTCAAAAAGTCAAAAAATTCAATTTTTGTCAAAAGTGCAATTTTGGCAAAAGAACCTTAAATTAGGTGAAATAAGCACAAAAAAAGCACTTTCAAATTTTTCACTTTTCAAAAAAATTGAAAATCATGAAAATTGGTTTAAAAACTAAAAAATTAGCAAAACTATGAAAATTGATCAAAATCACGAAAATTGGTTTATAAACTAAAAAATTAGCAAAATCATGAAAATTGATCAAAATCACAAAAATTGGTCCAAAAACTAAAAAATGAGCAAAATTATGAAAATTGGTTCAAAAACTAAAAAATAAAAATTTTAAAGTGCTTTTTTTGTGCTTATTTCAGCTAATTTAAGGTTCTTTTGTATAAATATGCCCTTTGCTGTGCATTGGCACTTTTGACAGAAATTGCATTTTTTTACTTTTTGAAAAATCGTAGCTCTTTTACTTAAAATCGCAGGAAATTCGTTCCTACGCCATTCGAAAAAGCATAAAAAATACTACAAAGTGGGTTAAAAATGGCCTCTGTAGCTCCTCATGTTACCGAGATATTGAATTTCAAAGAGTACCGAAAAACATTTTTTGTGACCACGCCCAAACTTCGTACAATTTTAAAATATGTAATTGCTTTCAAATATTGCACACTAACGGTAGGAAATACTGGAGGCATTTTAAAAAATCGCGAAGAAAAATAACACGCGACTGATAAGAAAAAACACCGAGTGCACAATCTAATTGACCAATCAGATTTACTTTACCCATGAGCTGTGCACTTGATTTTACGACGGCACACGGTGCACGGTGATCCGTAATTCGTCCAGATTTCGTTTATTTATTATTAAAAGCTTATTTGTTTCCAATATTAATAATACTTGGTATTAATAGAAAATTATTTCAATCATTATAAAATTTATAATGAAAACATGCATTTTTGGACTCAAAATTTGGGAGTGCACGTGCACATGTGCACTTATTGACGAGCCGCCCCTGACTTTGCCCCAATTTAAACTTTCTCGTATCTCTTATGGTTTCTGAGATCCCAATGGTGAGGGTCGAATTTGAATTACCCTGTATTCTAGAAATTTGTCAACCTCTAGCGGCCAAACGGTGCAACTTACACCTGCCCGCTCAACGCCACGTGATAGCCCATTCATTAGCTTTCTTTGGTTATAATGTATAGTGTGTGTATACAGAATGTTTCAAATAAGCAAGTTATGGAGAATTTTTTGGATAATTGCACAAAAATTTACCTGAAAATCAGTTTTTCTGAGATGGTCTGCGTGGATTACTGGATAACCGCCGCCATTTTGGTACTATTCAATTAAAACTTAGAACGACAAATTTTCACCTTGAAAACATAATTCTGCTTGCAAACTGACACAAAATAAAAATCATTGTATTTGTATGTGTTTGCAAACTTACAAATTAAGTCATTAGACAGTTTGTCACCGGTTTGTTTTTAAATATGTTAGTCAGATGGCACATTGTCAAATTACGGTCGTAAATGACATACGTCAAATTTCCATCTCGCTCAGTTTACGTGTAATAGAAAAGGAACGGCAATGACTACGTCACTGCCACTAGTCCTGGCTAAACGGACTTTAATTGTTTCAATCATTGTAATCGTTTCGTTGATACAGATGATAAAACCAAAAAAGGGCATTTTTGATAAATATTGTATTTTTTATCTTGTATTATTGCAAGAGGTATGATCCTGAAAATTTTAAGTTAGAGGTAAGAAAAAGGATCTAAGGCTTTTGTTAATAACTTACTAACTATTATAGAGAAGAAAAACCTGCTAACGTTTCTCTATTTCACTAAATATTTTGAGTTAAAAATTGAAAGTGAATAATTACCCATACAGTGGTTACTGTGTAATAAAAGGAATTTTAAAAATAAATATTCATTTTCATTGCGTCAAAATCATACGGTTTGAATCTTAAAATAACCAGTTTGCGAGCATTCGCACAATTTAAATTGTTTTGCTCAAAAAAGTGCCAAAAGATTTGGCGCGCGTGTTTCCACTAGAAAAATTATTTGGTTTTTAAAGACAAATTCCACACTCGTATAAGGTTACATCTCGACTGCTTAGAAAAAATATCAAATAAGTTCGTGGTTCCGATCAGACGTCATTTTTTGGTCAATTCAAGTAATGCGAAGATTGTCTGATAAAGTGGTCATGTGACCAACTGTTAAATTTGTTATAACTTTACATTTCCATTCAAGTTTACCTATAGTCAACATGACTATTTAAACATTTGGGGGACTTTGGATAACTTCAAATCTAGTCTCTAGAGTTTTTGGTTTTGTTACAACAACATATTGCACCCAGTATACAAGTTAACAAAAAACTGAAAACGGGTACTTCTGATTTTTACGTAAATTCCATTGGCGTATATTATCTTAAAAAAAAAAACGAAAAACTAACCATTTTGAAAGATCTTAAACTAACTTGCATTTTTTCTAACGGGACCCACGCTGTATATTATTGGATAATAATAATAATATGTATTTATTTAGCATAATAGCTATCCAATAAACAACTTAAAAGTATACAATGCAAAAAAAATGACTTATACAAAACACAGATAGAAAAAATACATTTATAAGTAAAACCGTCACTAAACACTACACTGCTCTAAAATATGTGTTCTGATCATTATCTTAAAACTACACAATTGATCACAGTCCCTAATTTTTCGTGGCAACATGTTGAATTTATACAATCCCTTATACAACACAGAATTTAACATTTGACTAGAACGACATCTTTCCATCAATACAAAATTTGAACAATTTCTTGTGCCATAATGATGTATATCTTTAAAAACCTTAATCCTATCACAAACATATGAGGGCAACAAATTATTTTTTATTTTAAATACAAACACATACACACTAAAATCAATTTTTTGCTTTACAGACAAAAAGTTTAAAACATTGAGCATAGTTTCGATCGGAGTATAACGGTTACATTTCAGAATAGTTCTCATTGCTCGGTTTTGGATTTTCTGGATCTGGTCAATCTTAAAAGCTGGTAAGTTATACAGTATGGAGGAACAGAATTCGAGATGAGGAGCAGCTATCGTGTTATACAATAACAATTTTGTAGCGAGTGATAACTGATGTCCTATTCTTGCAATAAAACTTACTTTTTTTGCGAATTTTCGAGTGACATAATCGGCATGAGCGTAAAAGTTAAGTTGAGAATCAAATGTTATTCCTAAGTATTTAATCTGGTTGGTATGATCAATTTTTCTGTTGTCAATAACTATATTTAGATCCTCAAAATTTACGTTTTTTAGACTATGACTTTTGCCAAAAATGCAAAACTTTGATTTTTCAATATTTACACACAATTTATTATTGCAAAGCCATTTGAATAATTTGGCCAGATCATCATTCACAGTACGCTGCATAACACCCAGATCTCCCCCCGTCAAATATAACATGGTATCATCCGCAAACATTTCTATTTTACATCCACTTACTGTACTAACAATGTCATTAACATATAATAAAAATAACAAGGGACTTGATATTTGACGGGATATTTGAATTCTGATCAAAAATCCAAGCTTATCCTCCTAATACCTATACCTATCTTCAACTGTGTCTGAGAAAATGGTGCCTATATAGGTTGATCATTCATACATAACATATACATAGGTATGTAGAACAATTTTTATGATAATTTTACGGTACAAAAGAGTCAAAACCCCTTTGGCAACAGAGATGTCTGTATATCTATAGAAATACCAGAATTGGGGACTTTAACAAACTGTTATCATCAGCTGTTTTATAGGAGACATAGGACAACATTAGGTTAGAATCACCGTTGGTTTGCTTAATTGCTTATTCTCTACTAATTATTCTTTGCTTAATAGTTCTTACTTGTAATTTAACTGAGACCTTTATTGACAAAGGTCTTTTTGTGTCGTAGTTGATTGTTTTAGTAGCAAAATGCAGTATAAGAATGGGTTATCCTGCTTTTAAACAACATGTTAACGGTTCAAACTGAAATATTTTACTAGACGCTATTGGTCAACAAAAAAAAATTTTAATTAAAACCTTTGGTATATTATTTTGTAGTTTTTAAAAATCGTTTTTTTACGAGGACTAACAAAGACAAAAAATTTACACGATATGAACTTTCTCTTATATAAACATTGTTGGGTTGTAATTAGCAACAGAGTAATAACTTTGAACGTTTTATTTTATGATAAGAAAATTAACTTAGACAGCCCGAAAAAATTACACAACATCAACTTCAAAAACTAACTTGTACCTTATTACAAAAAGGTAATTTTACCTTTTTACAAACTAGACATAATTTTAACTCGTCTTATTTAAGATTAGTTATAACAAATTCTAACACCCTCTCCTAATCTTAAATAAGAATACTTATTATCACATAAATCTAATCCAACATCGTATTACATTTAAAATTTTGAAATTTCACTTTATCTAAAGGTTTGGTTAAACTATCTATTTAACAATACCTTCTCATTAATAAAATGATACCGGACATCAATGTGCTTGCTGCGTTTGTTAAACTGTCCATTTTTAATTATAGTAATAGCACTTTGATTATCAACATGTAGATTTATATTTATATTTACTCCCAAAAGCTCATCTATAACTGATTTTAAAAACAAAGCTTCTTTAATACATTCTGCAGCAGCTATATACTCTGCTTCAGTATTGGAAAGTGATACTATAGGTTGGCGTTTAGAACACCATGCTACAGGACCACCACAAAATTTTATGATATACCCTGTAGTGCCTTTCCTTGAGTATATATCTCCTGCAAAATCTGAGTCACTATAAGCTAACAAATTTAAATCCTCACTATGACTTGTATATTGAATGCCCAAATTGATTGTTGAAACTAAATAACGCAAAATTCTTTTAATATTTCCTACGTCACGTTCTGAGGGTTTATCTAATTTCCTACTACAATATCCTACCGCATAAGATATGTCTGGCCTAGTTTTATTTGAAACATATAGTAATGTACCTACTAATTCTCTGTAAGGAAAAACTTTGTTCAGGTAGGCATAAGGATCGTTCTTTTCTTCAACTGTAGCCGGTTCTGACTTAATTATAGGTTTGGTAGCACTATTTTTAGCCGCCTCTCTGTCCACATACATCCAAGTTTGATTTTTCTCTAATGACTCCTTCTCTTCATTTATTGCTTCAACCCATTTGTGCTTTTCAACCCCATTTATAGCTTCGCTGTATGACAGCATTACGTACTCATTTAATCGTTGAGGCTTCTTGATGATTCTTCCACTTCTTGTTTGAACATAATTTTCGATTTCTTCTTGGACATCAGAAACTTCTTCATTAGGTACATTTTCATTGCAGATTTCATCCATGACATTTTCAGGTAAATTTACATCTGAAGCAGGTTCCAAATGTTCAATCTCTTCATTTAGGTTATCTTCCAGAAACACGGTTTTTTTAGTTGTGTTAAATTCTGGTCTAACCACTGGTTCTTTAAAGATAACATCTCTGGAAGTTACGATTTTTCTATTTTTATTGTCCCACAGGCGATAACTTCCTAAAGAGTATCCAACAAAAATGTACTCATCACAACGGTAATCAAGCTTCTTCGTTGGTCCCAGTCTTTTCGCATAAGCTATGCATCCAAAGATTTGTAAATTTGTTAAATCAGGTTTTTTTTCATTCCACATTTCAATAGGAGTTTTATCAATAGTACTTGAAGGACTTCTATTTAACAAATAAGTTGCAGTGTATACAGCTTCACCCCAGAAAGCCTTGTCCAAGTTTGCCTCAAATATAAGAGCTCTAACCTTTTCCATTATGGTTCGATTCAGCCTCTCAGATCGACCATTTTGCTGAGGAGACTGTATAGTCTACAACTATACCTCTAGCTTTGCACCAATCCATGAAGTTTCGATTTTTATATTCTCCTCCATTATCGCACCGTATTTTTGAGACTTTTAAATTTTGACAAGCTTCCACTTCGTGTATGTAGTTTTTAAGATTTTCAGCTGATTCACTCTTATGTCTCATTAGGTAAACTTGAGTTATTTAAGATTAGTTATAACAAATTCTAACAAACATCACACCATTTTTCATTTATCTATACATTTATGTATATGACGATTCATTAGTCTAAATTCTAAGCGTTATCTAAATTGAATTAACAGCATAATCAGTTCTTTGTTTGAGCGAGTTTTACGCGCTCGTATCGCCTTTAAAAAATAGCCCAAAGCTTGTATGCTTTTGCTCCTCCAATCCGGGTCGATGACGATGAATGTTTAACTTTGTTGGCAAACAAAGGACACTCCAATGCGCATATGATGCTTAAACTAGCCGACAAACAGTGTTGCCAATCAAAAAATCTATAAAAAAGTTTTACTATTAAAAAAAAATGTTTGTTGCTATCTCTGAAAGTGTTTTCTGTAGATTTGAAAATAAACTGTTATTTCAGATAGTGAACAAAATGTTAACTTTTGTTTAGTCTTAGTTGATCTACCGTTAAACGAGAAGATTGTCAACACTGCATCACACTGCAGCCAGCTGGGTGCTTAGCACAACAGCTGATTAGCTTTATCCTTTCCCCTCGTCAGCTGAATCACCAATATGCTACGTTGCCACGTGTAACAAACCAGAGTGATTCCGAAAGAAACAGTGTGAACATAATTCAGTTAGTCAGGTTCCACAATAAAAAATACTAAAGAACCGAACGTTTTTTAAACTTTACGTCACGATTATAGAATATTGTTGTACTGTTTGGGGTGTTGATAATTAATAGCAGTGGCAACGTCGCCTACCCACAATACACTTGTCTCTCTGTATAATATCAGCGTAACATAAATTTTAAATCACCAAAACATTACGGTTCGTGTGATCAGCTGAGTGAGGAGCTGCATGTAAAGTAGTTGTTTCATTTTGTATTTTTGTTAATATTCCTAAGACTGGTAAGTTTTTTTTTACAGGAGTTTAAAATTTAGGAAATTTTTATTTTTTTTTTAACCTATTTTACATTTTGCGTGAATTGACTATCACTGGTCGACAAAAAAAATATTTTTTTTTGTAACAAAAAGCTGAATAGCATAGAATGGTAAAATGGACCAATATGAATTGAAAACAGCAAAAAAAAAAACTTGTAGCACGTAAGGTTTTCTTGTTACGTTAAAAAACAAACCACAAGCGTAGTACGGTATTATAATGCATATGTTATTTATCACAAAATATATTTTACAAGTAATTTAAATCTCTATAACGACTGTATCTACTTAATAATAAGTTGAAATCTAATAACAATACAAATATTCAAAAAAGTTATTTGAAACACACCAAATAGTTCTATTTTTTTCTTTTGTGTGGGGTGACGTCTTCTCTCTTCAAAAACCAGCAATAGTCACCCATCATGGCTTCATCCCATCGGCCTTGGTACCTTGTTTCCATTGTCCTGATGTCCTGATGGAACCTTTCACCTTGCTCGTCGCTAACAGCGCCCAAATTCTCCGGAAAAAATGATAGATGGGAATGAAGAAAGTGAATTTTTAAAGACATTCGACAACCAAGCAATTTGTAAGATTCCAAAAGTTCCTCAACTATTTGTTCATAATTTTGATCCTTATTGTTATAGTATATACGAAGTCAGTTGAAACTACTCAAAAAACAATTCTGGTGGAATAATCGTCGGCGTCTTTGTTAAACATGGGCGGCGTTATAAAAATTTATTAAGGCGCTTTTTGCATGAACTGATCAATAAAACAAGTAAGAAAAAGGTATCATTGTTAATAAACAATGTAACTTAAACCCCCAAGAACTGTATTAAATATGTAAACACACACTGAACAATATTATTTATATTTTAATATGATACGAATGAAAACTCTAAATACCGGACTGCACTGCCTTTTCCACAAGTACGGAAGCTAATCGAGGGTCTAACAAGCATCTGAAAAAACTAGAAAAATATAGATTCTAAAATGCTGGCCAATAGAAACTGTGGTGCAACCAATCAAACAGCTTTACGGTGGTTATACTCAGAATTATTGGTGACACTCACACATCAAGTCCACGTTGACTCGCTGCAAATTTCTACGGGGGACAATCACATACAAATTTGCTCGTTTTTTCCTATGCTTTATGTGGTGTGTTGATCGAACCCCGTATTTTGACCTGTCCCAACTGACTTCGTATAGACTATACCTAAAAATCCCTTCACCACTCTTACAAATGAGTTCCACGCTCTCAATTCTTCTAAGGTGAGATTTTCCGTGAAATGAACATCTCCCATCAATTTTCTAATTTGCGGTCCAATAAAAATACCTTCTTTTAATTTGGCGTCACTTAACTGAGGAAACACTTGTCTCAGGTACTTAAATCCTTTACCATCTTTATTCATAGCCTTCACAAAGTTTTTTATCAATCCGAGTTTTATATGAAGAGGAGGCAAAAGAACATTTTTTGGATCTACAAGAGGCTCATACTTAACATTTTAAGATCCAGGTTGAAATGCACTCCTCTCCGGCCAATTTTTTTTTATGGAATGTTCATTTACTGCACGACTGTCCTACAAACAAAGAAAACAGCAATATTTTGTAAATCCTTCCTGAAGCCCCATCATAATTCCTATCACTTTTAGATCACCTCATCTTTTAGATCCTAGCATTTTTCTACCGTTTGTTCATCTAGAATTACAAAGTCGTATATGCATATAAACTCCTTTTGGAAGAACGCTCTTTTGTATATAATACTAAAAATATTTTTAAAAAAAACAGTAACTACATATGAATTTCGACCTTTACGAATATTTCCTCTTGGTAAATAAGTAATATCCGTTGTGTTAATCCCAAAAAAGCAATTCTTTTGTACAGTTTCATTTTGGCAGTTACGACTTTGTAATTCTAGATGAACGCGTTGTGACGACTCTGCCGAACAGGCTGTCATTTTTTCACCTGTATTGTCACAGTGTGAACCACCCTTAACTTAATCTTGGCTTAAAGTATGACTGTGCAAATGGGGGTTCGTCATATTTGCTCTGCTCCTTCATGCGGGGCTTCAACTCAAACACGGCTATTACTGGCCAACATCAAAAGGTTTAATGAAGCTATTGAAAAAAGTGGACGTTCTAGGACTTTATGGAAATTTTTTCTATTACTAGAAAGGCATAAGCATTGTGAAATTAATGGTCTGACTGGTGTTACAAAAATTGTGTCGGCCAGTGTAATTATTAAAAAAATTTGAGCACTGAAAATCTATACATATTTCGGGAAAAGTAAAATTGATACGGATTCTAAATATTAAAATTTAGAATGTTTGATTAATAGATACCTAGATGCAATAATATGGTGCTATGGTGCAATATAAAGGGTAATTTTTTTCGTTTTACCTCATGAGCAGTTCCAAAAATGTTTGCAAGAGGCGTATGTTGGTGAAAGTATAAACCTGATCGATTTAGAGATTTTGATTTATCAATAATAATATAAATGTTAAGACTAAGTTAAACTTTTCTGACAAAGCGATTCTTGTACCAAATGAGTTCAAATCTTAGAAAGCTGAAAAAACTACTTTTTCATAATGAGATTATGTCACTTTTTTCTTTAGTACCTCTTTACTTTAGTTTAAATTATAACAAATAATATGTTTTATGTTTCACCTATACATTATGAATAAATAATACCTTGGAAACGGTGTAGGGTATGGTGTTCATAACAACCTGAGGGCATTATAGGAGTGCGGTATCATAACGCCCTGAAACCTTTTTTAATATTAGCAATGGCATTTTTATTCTTCCATGCCATAAAAAACTACTTGTCCCTATCCTATGATGCTCTTAACTTTTTAGATAATAAACTTTCGTCAGCTTTTGCTGCATTTTCTTTTAACTTTTGCCTCAGCTTTTCACTGACTGACAGGACCATCAAAGTAAACACTAATTAACATACCAGTTAAGGTACCTACCTTACTTTTAAATACCAGAAATAGGAAACAATGGGCCTATCCCACATATCATAAATTTTTGTTTTAATGACTGAAATCGAAAGAATAGGATCAAAAAACTAATTTTTCATATTCTTGAAGAAAAAATTATGGTCGTAAATGTTTCTACATTAGTTTGAATTTGTCCATTAAATTTAAAAGATCTGTTTTGGCGCGCATGTGACGTACGTAATTCTGGGCGATTTTATTGGCTGTTGCACGCCAACTGTTTCACTTCTTGTCGCTGATTGGTTGAAAGTGTAGTACGTCACCGGCGGCGGGCGTTTAAAACATGAGATTAATGTAGTTTTTATCATCATTTTTTTTTTATTTAGACTTAATATTTTTGAAAACAAAAAAATACGGGTATAATATTTTCAATCCGTCTTTGTAGTTATGAAATAAAAAAAAATTGTGGGACAGGCCCATTGCTGAATGCATGTTTATGAATGTGACAGTAACTGTAACTGTCATATCATATCTCAGAAATACGTTTTGTATCGAATATTGCAGGAAAACTTTTCTAAACCCTGATTTTTGCAAATTTTGAGCACCGTTTTTACAGTCAGCGACAAAATTGCTTGTCAAGCCCACTTGGAGTGAAAACATGAGAGTTTTAAGGTCATATTTGGAATCCTGAAAAAACACTGCCAGTCAAAGTTTGAACTGGCAGAAACACAGTTTGAAAGGACAGTCGTTTCGTGTCGGCGGATTGCGCCGACGTAGTTAAGGGCACCCTAAAGTTCACCTAGACTAAGTTGTGATTTGACTGTGATAGATCTTGTGCAAAATGTTATAGTCAAATTATAACCTAGTCTAGGGTTCCTTTAAATATGTCGGAGTAATTGGCCCTTAAGCACATTTTTTGAAATCCTCATTAAATTTCCTATCCAATAACCTGTAAAAGCACTACAAAATTTGGTACAGTCAGGTAGAAAAGTGGTGTCAAAAAAATAACAGTGGCAATGACTTTGAGTCTTTGTTTTCCTTGTTTTTAATAGGTAGGAGTTGGTCAAAATTACTTATAGGTAATACATTTTATTCTATATTGTACTAACTCACCCTGCACTTAAACAGTATTGTTCTATATTTTCAAAATTCTGCATCGGAATATGTAAAATGTGGAATCCGTATCCACGTATGGTTGGTCACATCATCTGTGTGGAAGCAGTGGGACAAAATCATTGAAAGGAAACAAGCATACACCCATTGCCCTCTACTGGGTAAAATAACTTATTTGAGTACTCTTTTAATGTCATCTAACAGGAAATTAATCAAATATCCCTTATTTTTATTAATAATTTACATTCGAAATATAAAAAAGCGTTTACGTCTGCATTATTCAATAATTCAACACAAAATAAGGAACACATTGAAATTAAACGAGTTAATACAATCCATGATTTAAATATACCAGTCAACGTCGTTAATTATTTTCGTCCTTGAACTTTGTCATTATAGTATGCACCTTCGATTCGCTTTATAATTAGACATTAATAGCTCACTACCTAATAGGGTAACTTGATGTATCCACATTTATAAATGTTCTATATTTAATAATGCATGGCACTCAATTGTGGTCAAATTATCTTAACCTTGATTTTTTTAAATATTTTTACATTGTATTTTAGCTATAGTTCAAAAATACAAAAAAACTCTAGTCCAGTGACTAGCCAGAATTTTTGGCCACAAATGTAGTTGTTTGTTAATACAGTTACAGGCAGTAATTACGAAATATTTGGCCGTACGAACCGTTCATATGTTGGATATGTGTGTCAAAAATTAATAATTAATGATGAACTTGACCAAGTCCAAATTTGAGAGACTCGATTAAATTCCAGTGACGTAGGTCCCCGTACTAAAAATATACGCTTTTTGCAGGCTGAAAAAACATGATGTTCGTATCTCGTGTGTTGCCGGTTGTATATTACAATAAAATATAATATTAGCTGCGGATCAAAACAACGTCTCGGGTTGAATAAACTAAAATAAAAAATTGTCCAGTCATTTGGCCAAGAAATGTAAATGACATTGTCATTTATCGATATTGATAACTACATAGTAATAAACATGAAAACTCGTTATTTTATAATGTTTGTTTGCTTTTGGAGTTCTCAAACAGTTAAAAAAGATAACAAACAATTTGCTTTGGTTTCCTAAAGTTGTAATAATTCTTTGTTTTTTTAGTAACATTTTAACTTTGCTAATTTTGGAACAAAAAATAATTTAAAAATGATTTAGATAATCTAAAAGATTTCTCTTAAATGGAGGTTCCTTTTAGTAGCTTCGTTTATATTGCAGTATTGCAAATACCACTGCATGATTTTATGACCAATATAAAACTAGATAACTGCTTTGTTCCGTATCTGTGTCAAGATTAATAAACAACTTTTCATACTTTCTTACAAAAGCGTTTACCTAATTGGATTTTCACACCGCGTCAGCTGTTACATCCTTGAATTATTAGCAGTAACACGATTTCCGAATGCAGTATATGCACTAAACTACACTAGATCTTTTTTTGACAAAGACAATCGTTTGTAGGGTGTTCGATACGGGGTGACAAATTCAATGCATAAGCATTGATATCTCAGAAACTATACAAGTGTCGCGGTAGAGCATTTTTTAAAAACTACTGTTTTCTGTCACCCTCATAGTCCCTACTATACCTAACCCATCTTAATAAAATTTATATCAAATCATTGACATTTGATAATTTTTTCAGAAAATGCTTCAACACTTGGCTAGTTTTATCCTGGGTGGCACAACGACTGCTGGCAACGCTGGAGGGGTCGTCGAAACGAACAACAGTAGCAGCGGGGTACGTTTATTTTATACCGGGTGGCACATTTAACTTAAGAAAGTTATACAGGGTGAGACCTTTCAAAACGATTTGAGATGTTGGAAACGGTAACGATTTGAGGGAGAACAAGGTGCCTCAGTACCTTTATCAAATTATGAAAAGTTTACTTTACCCTGTATTTTCTTTCGTTTTCTTTTTGAGGTAATTAAAATTGCACGTCTAGGTGCCACATGAGTACATAAGTTACATTTTTTATTTAGGGATTTGACATACACGTACAGTATTTATTATTTATACGTATATTGTTATGAAAAAGGAAAAAGACAAAATGGCTCTCCTTTTAAGATCTGGATAAATACTTGTTCAAGTTATTTCTGTTATATCATACCATACCATACCATGTATAAACCAGATATGTTTTGTATTTGACGTTTTGTTTTAATGTCTAATCTAAATGTGTAAATAATGCAAAGGTTAGGTTTTTAGGTAGGTTTTTTCTATTTTACCCTCCCTGTAACAACAATTACTGCTTCCAAGTTTCCAATGATGGGTAATCTTGTAGGTTGCTATTCTATATATTTCAAAACTGACTTATTCAAAAAAAGTGGCAAATAGACGTTAGTCATGTCGAGAGACAACGAAAATGGTTAGAATTTTTGGTTTTTAACTATTTTGTGAATATTATAGTCAAGCTGATTTGGTAGGTACTTAAAAGTTATAAAATTACTATTTTTTATTTAAAACATTATAATAAATCAATACATCAATTACCTAATAAACTTTTGATGTAGTTTGACGTATTTGGTTGAATCGGTAAGAGATCTTACACAACAAATTTAGGAAATGTTAGAAATTGTGAGTATCAATATCAATACACTGGTCAATTCGCTTTACTGATTGAGAACTGGTTAAAAAAAAAAACATTACATTTTGACACAACGAATTCAACAACGTTTGAGCTCTAATAAGCTAATAATAATTGGTATTCATTCAGGTGGCGCTCCGTACGACTGATCATGACGACGGATGGACGATGGTAGACCGAGACTCCGAGGGTAACTCGGAAGCGTCCTCATCCGAAGAGGAGGACAACGTGAGCGATTGCGGACTGGAACGAGTACGACTAGACCGTACCTCTTCCCTAGACTCGTTAACTCATGTCAACGTCATGGACATGGAAGAGAGTTGGTTTGTTACGCCGCCACCGTGTTTCAGCTCTCAGACAGGTTATTATTTTTTCAAATTTCTTTTTCTCCCTTTGTGACGATTACGAAAAACAGGACCGGTGCACTTACGAACATCTCCCCTCGAAAATCTGCTGATCGAACATCCTTCCATGAGCGTTTATCAGCGGACGGGTAGTCGCCATCCGCTTCTTCGTTCACCGACGCCTTCGGTTGGTCACGTTGACGACGCGGATACCGAGGTACTGATGGACAGCAGTGTCCTTGGCGCTGACGTGGAACCTGTCGTGATTTATCGATTGTCCAGAAATAATTCGTCTCAACGTGTTACCAGCGTGGCCCAATTGAAGGAAATGCAAATGGTCAGGCATAGGCAGGCGCAAAAGGTCAGTATTTTAACTTGAACTAAACTGGACTGATGATAAACTGGATATTGTTAGTAGTTGGAAATAGGTGTTTTTGTACTAAAGGCGTAAAACTCAACTTTTACTCCCGCGTATAAAAGTGGAAAAATAGGCATGCTCATTTTGAGTATGCTGAAAAATCGCCAGTTGTTTGATTTTCGAGCGTGCTTATTGTGGAGCGGGTGGAAGGGGGCATGCTTTAAGCACGTCTGAACAGGTTTGCTTATGAGTGTGCTACTAAACACATTGCAAGTGCAATTTTGCATTAAAACTAAAATCAAATATCTAATGTCTGTGTACCATTCCGAAGTAAAGAAAATCAATAGTTCGAAACGGTCAGGAGCTGGTGCAGAAGATGTTTATAAACCATCCATTTCATGGTTTACGAATCCAAATCGTCCTCTTCTTTTTTCTGTTTTTCTTCAGTAAAATTTTCTTAAACAACTCTGTTGCAATTAATATTATTATTTTATTAAGTTCTGTACGTATACTGACACTATTTTCTTGCAAAACTTCCATTTTAGACCAGAGCTTGCGTTTTACTAGCAGGTGTGGCGAGTGGTTTGCTTTTCAACACGCTTTTTGGAAGTATGCTTAAAGCAAGCACGCTTGTTGCAAGCAACTGTGAATAGCTGAAGAACCCGCTTGTTTCAGGCATGCTTGTTTTCGAGCATGTGTGTCCCTACCTTTAGGGTGCTTTTCCAAACTTACCTTGTTTCCTATTATTGCGATTAAAAAGTTATATCTTATACTTTTTAATTTACAGATAATAATTTAAATGTTTTTTGGCAGAGATGAACTGAAGTTACTAGCTATCTTTATTTTTTTCCAGGACCACCATATCGCAGAAAAAAAAACAGTTTGAAACTTTTTTTAATTTAACTAAAATATCTTTTAAACGGTTCCAAAAAATGTGGAATTTCAATGGAGTAGGTATACCCATTTGGATTTTTAGGGTTACGAATTCCGAGAGTAATATTAAAGTGACTTAATAAGTTCAGGATGTTTTTAGACCATTTGGAACAACATCAATGTTCTGATGACATATTTTATTTGAAATAACGCCTAAATGAATTCTATTTAGACTCATAATTGCCTCTTTAACGTTTTATTCATTTTGTAGCAAAATGTTTAGTATCGATTTTTGCGGACNGGCTGNGTNCAAGGTGCTGTTNNTTNNGGANTCNGGTTACGTTGCCTCGATACAGCCNAATNNTGNNCTATGCCANTCTAAAGCAGGCATAANCGTTNGGAGNGTTGGCTTGTTAACANGCAANGGANGCANCGNNNGNTGTCAGGNNCGNANANCGAGNGCNGCAAGNANGNCCCCTNTNNNTCCNNGTNCAGTGTNANGNTNTGTNAGGNGCCANANCNNTGNCCAANCTAANTCTAGCNTTTNCANATAACNGCTGGCNTGATCGCCTGTGANGGCCTNTTAGNGATAAATAANTNACNGTGNANATGNTGCAGTCCCNCNCAATTTAAGGTCGNNTTNAC